>OZ007497.1:127731898-128281497 GCA_963931805.1 Microdon myrmicae
GCGCGAACATCCCTGCATCAGAACTCGTTCCGTTACAGAGCAGGGAAGCTGTGTAACTCCCTTCCCACGCGAGTGTTTCGGGAGCGTTACAACCTGCAACAATTATTTGGTGGCATCTTGGGTCGCCCACTCGGCGCTATAGGTTAAATCAATAAAACAAAAAAAAATTGCTTAAATGTTATTACTTCATAGTTATTTATATATATGTATGTGGAGATTAGGTTTTCCTCCTTTTGCCAACCTATATCTTTTAGTCAACATCGTTTCTCATGAAAATATATTGGTTGAATACAGTTTTATAATAATTTTTCTTCAGTTAATTTTCACGACCAAAAACGACCAAAGGATTTCCCTGTCGATGAAGATGGATATCAAGTTTAAACGAATGATCGCTTAAATGTTATTACTTCAGGGAGGATGTTTTGAGTAAGTGTTCGGTCCTAAGTACAACTGTAGCGAATCTTCGAAATTTCATGCCGGAAATCTGATTTGAATACAGAACTTACTTTCGAAGTTGTATAGGCTCTGCGAAGTAGTGAAGAACGTGATTAAAAACAACGCTATGAAAAAGTTAGAACCAAAGCACGACGCATCAGACCATAACCGCGTATACACGAAGATGTTTCATCTCTCTATTTAAGCTAATGATTGCTACGTGCATGCTCTGGTATATAGCATTGATAATTTCGTTTGTTTCTCTTGTCCGCTGTCATCTTAATTACAGTTGTGGAAATCACTGCAGTCGCAAATTATATTTTGTGATAATATTCTTTCGCATCCACCGTAGTCTCTCCGGCTTGGTAGAAACCTTGACGTGGTGCGGGGGCTTAAACTACGACGAATCACGCAGGCTATGCTGACAGAACCATACGCTTCCAGTAGGGCCACCCATGTTAGACAGGCTAGCGAGGAGTAACACACAACGATGTACAAGCCCTGATCCAGGGTGTTACGCGTCACCGTCCCCATTGGATGGTTTGCATCCAGGGGTATACTGACTGTATTATAACGGCGCCTCTCTGACACCAGGTCAAATCAGAGCAGTAAGCAGGCGCTACCATATCATAACAAGGCTGTGATATGGCGGACTATTTGAAACCCCAAGAATCGTGGGAACAAAAATGAATGACTAATTTACACAAAACAGTCTCTCGAAAAACCCGACAGGCGTAGGTGTGATGAGCCGGCACTCCCATAAGGGAACAAATCATCAAGAAAACACCGACTCGGCAAACAGAAGACGTATGGAAAAACGGAAAAAGTGGGATATACGCGTCGGCACGTGGAATGTTCGAACGCTATATAAACCAGGCGCAATACAGATGGTCGTAGAAAACGCGAAACAATATAAAATGGACATCGCCGCGCTTCATGAAGTCCGCCTCCCACATCAAGTAATTGAAACCAACGGGTTTACACTGGCGTGTGGAGGTACCGATACACATAACCTCGGAACCGGCTTCATCATAAGCAAGAAGATTACGCCCCATGTAAAAGATGTGATATTTATTAATGACCGGATGTCGGTGCTAAAAATACAGGGTCCATGGTACAATTATGTACTTATAAACGTACACGCCCCAACAGAATCTACCGACGATGAAATGAAGGACACGTTCTACGAGACCGTAGAGGAAGTTGTGGCGGTTCCGCAAAACTCCACTGTCTACTTACCCGAAGAACCCCCGTAACTACAACCCAACCTTGATAGTTTTCTGCTAATGCAATCGCATTAGCACCTGTAAATGCTTCACGCATTAAGTTTAGCAAATGTATTTAGCTAAAAGCTCCTGGAAGAGAATTCTTACCTTCATTCATTTATTCGAATCCAAAATTCCCTATAAGAATTCTGTTCCAACCATCAAAAATCCCAAGCCCAATTCGACACCTTCGGTTGCCAGGCAAATCCCAATCACCAGTATACCTGAAACATTTCCCTTCTCAAGGATAATGCTTTCAACGCATTATCTAGAAATTCCTGTAAAGAGTTTCTCCCACAAGGGCATACATGTATGCATCAATGGATCTCTGCATTAGCGACCAAGAACCGAATTCTCGTTTAGTACAAATACTCACACTAGAATGCGACCCTTGAGTTGCCTTAGATGCCATATACAATTGGCATAGATGTTATACAAACCGCCATTGTGTAACCATCTAATTTGCTTCGCAATGACTTGCAGCTATTGATACAGCTGCAAGCACTTTACCCCGAAATGCTCCTTTTTCTGAATCTATAAACAATCATCAACTCCGCGCATAGCCGCCGGATTGAATTCAATAGCATCAACAAATGCAAATAAAGAATCCGTTCCCTTACAACGACCAAAGATACGATATACAAATGTATGATGTATCCCAAATGCATTTCACACCAAATGAGTTGCAGCTTATTTATTTAGCCGACCCTCATTACACGCCGATGCCTTAGGACGCTTCTCCCTTTGTTCTTTTTCCCTCGTTTCAGGTTTCGTTTATCCTTTGCTCACATGCATCGATAAACACTGTGATCTGTACGATCACCCATACATGCATACACCATGATCTTCATTACGAGATCTGGTTTTCCATTCCACAAAGAGAGACTTTACGTTTCTCTTGTGGTAGGTGAACATATCCTTAGCGGAGACGATATTCACCACCACCGAATCGAGGGTGAATCAAGAGCCAGATTCCAACCCTCGATTGAGTCGTTTTTCAACATCCAGCCTCACACCTCGTGACCGCTCTCGCTCCCCGATGAGCAATAAAGCAAATCATAATAGAACAAATAGTGCGTTTTATTGTTCCTGTGCTGTGTCCGCTCTGTATTTTGAACTTGGTGACTTTTGGTGAGCATCTTCGCGGTGTTGCTCAGTGTTGTTTCATCAGTGAACAGTTCGTGGGACGAAGTAGAACGCCATGTCGTACGCTGGCACCACGACTTCGTACCCTCACAAAGTATTTGATGGGATCTCATCATTCGATGTTAAAATCCTCCTCGGAGACCACAACGCGAAAATTAGAAAGGTAGACATCTTCCAACCAACTATAGGTAAAAAAAGCCTACACGACGTTTCAACTGGTAATGAAATTCGAATTATCACGTTCGCAGTGTCAAAAGATCTGGTAGTGAAAAGCACGATGTTCAAGCACAAGAAAATCCATAAAGTCACATGGATATCACCCGACGGCGTAACGCGTAACCAAATAGATCACTTCCTCATAGACAAAAGACCCAGCAGGTGTCCCATAAGATCCGTGTCGAAATCCAGGTCACATCATTTCCATGAATTAATATTTCGGCATTCAAACACCAAAAACCCACCAAAGATTATAAATCAATCGAGAGCATCGGCGCCTGAGGGAGACAACAGAGGTGTCGGTGGAAACAGACACAAGGAAAGGAATGGGTAGGACGTTTTCCCACACTTTAACACAATCTTACTAAGGAAAATAGGAGAAGGACACTTACTGCGATATGCTAAGTTTAAAATAAGCATGGTCCACAAAAAATATTCTATGTGACATAATGCAGCAGTGCAGGAGTGACAGATAAACTCCATCCCGTCCCACGATGGAATATTTAAGAAGAAAGACATCAAAAACTTTCCAAAGATTATAATTTAATCGAGAGTATCGACCCCTGAGGGACGTAAACAAAGGTCTGAAAAAAAGGAAAACAGACACAAGGAATGGAAAGGAGCTAAATATTATTCATAAAGCAGTTATTAACCATCTGCATGTACCTGGATTCAAAGATGATCGATGTTTCGATGCCACATGAGGTAATGCAAAAAACATAAGGAATCGAACTCCGTATGCGAAACCTTGGCTAAATGAAACAAGAAGCGAGCCATTTCGGACCTCTACTGTCAACAATTAGATCGTTTGAAGATAGCGATTGACTAGAAGCCGCCAATATTGGGCAACAGATGAAGGCTATCAGTCCCTCTAGAAACCGCTGGGTATGAAGACATAGAGTGATAATGAAAAGAAATTCGAATATACGATTACAATAAATTGCAGCTGAAGAGAGAATATTAGAACAAAGCAGTTAAATTTCAATGCAGAGCAGAATCGATGTTGCACCCAAAACTGGTGTTCCACACAAAATCTGCCATTCCCAATTACTTATGTTACTCATTAGGGCCATCTTCCAAAATAAGCGGATTCACTTTTTTTTTCAACTAACGCGCACACAGAATTTTTATGTACCCTTGAATGTCAGAGCATAATGAGAGCGGAGGAAGAGGTGGAAGATATGGAAAGGAGGTACATTGGTTTTAAATTACTGGATATTAAGACTGAATATGACGACGAAAAAACACATGATCAGGCAAAATACTCCACATTCGTGTGCTTCGGCTAAAGAACGATTCAGTGTTTATTTGGGCGTCTGAAGACTTTTACCGTAAGCTGATGGTTACACACTCTCATGTTGACGGGTGTCGCCGGAAAATATTTAGAGATGATATCACGACTGTGATAAAACCTTTAGAAAATAGTTAGATATCATACGCTGGGCGTATGTTCTAGCGACCGTGATAATACCTTTAGAAAAGGGTTAGACATCATGCATTGCGCCTATGTTCTAGTGACCGTGATAATACCTTTACAAAAGAGTTAGACAATATAGATTGCGTCTATGTTCTAGCGACCGTGATAATAGCTTTAGAGAAGGGTTAGACATCATACATTGCGCCTTTGTTCTAGCGGGCGTGATAATGCCTTTAGAAAAGGGTTAGACATCATGCATTGCGCCTATGTTCTAGAGACCGTGATAATACCTTTAGAAAAGGGTTACACATCATGCATTGCGCCTATGTTCTAGCGACCGTGATAATACTTTTACAAAAGAGTTAGACAATATAGATTGCGCCTATGTTCTAGCGGGCGTGATAATGCCTTTAGAAAAGGGTTAGACATCATACATTGCGCCTAAGTTCTAGCGACCGTGATAATACTTTTAGAAAAGGGTTAGACATCATGCATTGTGCCTATGTTCTAGCGACACAATTGAAGAACTTACTTCTGGGTCTCCACTGAATTTCAATAGTCGTTTTTACATTCTATCGAACATGTGTAGCGCAGTTTTGGATGCTCCTAACCAAATATGGGAATTGAATTCCATTTTAGGAGAAATATAATCTTTGGAAAGTGTGGCCAGATTGGATAGAGTGAAGTATTTCTTGCGCCATATATTCGGTCGCACTTTCCACACCTATCATTATTTGGTCGTTCTAATTGCCGGTTGAATTAATTCAAATGTCGTTTTGAACGTATTTTATGTAACTTTGAAGCTTTACTCGGAGAAATTGGTTCATTGTATTTTGTTCAAAGTATTGTCAATCGTTACTTATTTTTTCCCCATCTTTCAGGCAGCATGAAAAAACTCCCCATCTTTTGGGGCGATCCAAGAATCGACCCAATTTTTGGCTTCTTCGTAAGAAATGAAGTACTGCCCGGCCAGGACATTAGTCATCGCTCGAAACAAGTGGTAGTCTGAAGGAGCAATGTCTGGTGAATACGCCGGTTGGAGTAGGACATCCCACTGAAGGGCCTCGAAAGTTTCCTTGAGGACTTTTGCAAGTTGTGCCGTGTTGAAAGATCACTTTGTCGTGTCTTTTGGAATACTGGGGGCACTTGAGTTTCAATATTTGCGTCAATTGTTGTTGGTACCGTTCCCTAGTGATGGTTTCGTAAGCTGGGTTAGCTCATAGTAGATCACTCCGAGCGGATCTCACTAGATGAATAGCATTAGGTTCTTGCCATGAATATTCGGTTTGGCCGTTGAAGTTAATCCAAGGTCGGGGTTACTCATGATTTTCTGCGCGTTGAGCTGTCGAAGTGGATCCTGTTCGTCCCCGCTACGATTCGATGCAAAAAAATCCTCCCAATGTTGCCTTTGGAGCAGTTGTTTGCACGTGAAAAATCGGCGCTCGACGTCACTTGCCTTGAGTTGATACGCAACCCGATATCCTTGTTTTTGCACCACACCCATGGCCTTAAGACGGTTTGAAATCACTTCTTGCGTCAATCCCAAGATTTTAGCGAGACCCTGTTGTTGGCGACATAACATACAAGTGAAAAAAGGAGTGGCGAGAGGCCGACTTAAGCGAGACAAGGACAAACGTGTCCTTCATCTTGTCTTTGGTTTCTGATCATCTTGCGATATCCAGAATCCTCCACATCCGCGAGGATGTTGGACTCGGTCTCAAGATATCTGAAACATAAGGGGGGGATATTAATTGCGTGGACAGAGTTGGTTCAAAGGTCTTTAACTACTTGGATGGAGGGATGGTGGGAAAGAAATCATTCAAGACTGGTAGGTCTTAAGTGCGGTAGTAAACGCAGATCACGTCTTCGGCGTCTGACAAATCAGCGCTTTGGAGCGTACACGGGAACGCACGAGGCGGTCGTTTGTTTAAATATCAGACTCGGGCGCGAACAAGCGAACGGCGACGTGACTAGCCTATATAAGGCGAGGCGCCTCCTGTGTGAATGGGACTTTCTAGCAATAGGATTCCCGTTGAAAGGATATCATCGGACAGATTGTAGATTGAAATAAATAAAGGAAATATGTTAAAAATAGAACACTCCAAATACAGGTCCACTGATCTATAGGCGATCCGTACTCGTGACGCAATCGAGACGCCGCCTTGCATTACACCTATTGAGTTTGGCATGAATGTTGGTTCAATAACGCTTCCAGCTCAGTGGCTTCAAACTACACTGGCCTCCCTTTGCGTTCTTTTTCGCTGGTGTCAAAATGGTCACTTTTAAAACGCCGGAACCAGTATTCACGTGTTTTTATTGATGGAGCATGCTCGTCATTTGCTTCACACAGCTATCGAGAATTTCAACGTGCTATAATCAGCAAACGAATAAATTGGGTTGGGGCCAAGAGCTCATTTATAAAAAAAAATGAGAAAGAACAGAACGTATAAGAGAAGTTAAAAATGGCATTAAAATATGGGCAACCACAGCTTAAGTAGCGATAAATACAGTTGGAAATTGTCGAGTGCAGACGTACTTTTGAATACTCCTGAATAATTTAATAAATATATACGCGCTTGATACTTAAAGTTGTTGGGTATAAATGGACATTGGCTTAACAAGTGGTGTTTTGGTTTTGATTAGTATATCTACTTATAAAATTAATTGCCAAAGCCTTTCAAAAACGATTTTAGAGAGATTTTCTTACAGACTGTGAAACTAACTTTTAAATCACAAGTGAATTAAACATTTGGGAACAACTTTAATCTACAACAACAGAAGGACGTCTCTAAAACGAAGTTGAAGTCTAATACCAGGAATAATATTGTTAATTAGTAATACAATTTAAATCAAGAATACTAAACCTGCAAACCATTCAAAAAGCACAAAGTCTTCCGCAAACTATATAATTTTTAAGATCTCTACAATTAATTTGAATTTTTTAATCTTGACTGTTTTCTTTTTTTATTTTTTGATTTGTCCTAGTTTTTAAGATCTCTACATTTACTTATTTTCCATTTTAATCTAATTTGAATTTCCTAATCTTTAATCTTTAATTTCTTAATTTTTATTTTTATAATCTATAATTATTTCCCTTTACTTTCTTTGTTACTCCTAATCACACCCCCAACCTCCTCAGTCATTGTTGGTCTCTAAACCGCTGGTGTATGTTAATATTTCAGCACACACAAACTGGAATACACCTGCCTGTAAACATCTGACTTCCCCCTATCACTAACCCTAACTAGCTCTCAGTTTCAGTATTCTCCATTTCTTTCTTCCCTTTCCACGCCTCACTTTCTTTTCTCTCACCACCCTTTCTCCTCCCATAACCGTCATCCCAGCATGTCGTGTGGCAACCAAACTTGTGGGATTAGCAACACCAATGCCGATTTCGTTGGCTGCAAAGGCATCTGCGGTAAAAACTTCCATGCCACCTGCGTAGGCCTGAACAAGCGTAACACGCACTTCGCTAAAGAATTTCCCGACAACCTCTTGTTCTTTTGCGATGAATGCACCGATGTTTCGCTTTCCCGTGTCCTTTTGGCTATCAAGTTCCTAGGAGACGCAATTGACGGCTCCCTAAGCACTAATCGACGAAAAAGGACACAGGTCGAGAAAACAATTCGAACCAGAATACCATCAAGATTTTACTTTACATATTTGTAATAATTATCGTAAGCTTTATTTAAATTCCTTAACAAGAGAAATTGTATTCAAAAAAAAAAAAAAAAATAAAAAATAAAAGCACGACTGAAACGGAAAAGGCTCTTCAAGATTATGCCCGACCAGAAACGCAACAGGGGAGCACTAAGCTCAACGCCCCCCTGTAACCTGCCAGCAGCAGCTACAACGACCGCTCCACGGTCGCCCAAGATAAGCTCGAGTAAGTCCTTTCCATTCCCTTACAATTACTCTGTAAATATATTAATATATATATACTGTGAATATTTAAATTGTGAAAATCAACATAACAGCCCCCACCCCACCTAATAGACAATCCATATTGAAGAATAATCCATTCTACTATTGGAAGGATGAACAAGATCCCCCACAGGAAACAAGTAGGGTTTCAGACCGGATCTGCGGGGATACTTGCCAAAGCGCCCAGGAATCGAGACACAGGCAACATAGATCTGTAAACGATGCGTCTCAGGTAGTAGGGGCCAATAATAGGAACACCAACACTAGGTTCGCAGAACAACTCCTCCCTGTTGCACGCCCCCAACCTGGCAAAAACCCCCACCACGATCTTCTAAAGGGTCGATAGGGTCTAAACCTAAAAAGCCTGAGGCGCCACCGCACCATCAGGGAGGCGGAGGAGACTACCATGGTGATTCGTCCAACCAACGCCGGGATAAACGTGCACCACACGCGTTTGTTGCACGTATGACATGCGGTTTCTGCAACAAGAAAGGTCATTTGTATGATGAATGCCTCAGACGCCGGAATACACAGTTGTGTACGAAGAGCAATGAAAGCGATCGTCTCGAGAGGTCAGCTTGTGACAAGAGGACTATTGTGAAATACGTGGTAAGAGGCATAACGAAAGTGTAACACTGCAGAGATGGCAGATATCAACCACAAGGCGCAATGTGGACGCAGCCGGAACGTCAGGGACAAGTGCAGGAAGTCCAACATTATCCACGATCAGATGCTTCAGATGTAACCTGATTCAGACGAAATTGCCCAGAAAACAGGCGGGGTAGAGAAACAACTACAAGCGGATTAACGAAGACTGTAAGAGGCATAACCGAAACGGCGTGGCAGCGCAACCAGATACCCAACAGGAGTTCCCATAGAAAATTCGGTGGAACGAAAGTGTAACACCACAGAGAAGGCAGACATCAACCATAAGGCGCAATGTGGACGCAGTCGGAACGTCAGGGACAAGTGTAGGAAGTCCAACATAATCCACGATCAGTGTAACCTGATTCTGTTAAACAAATTAAAAAATTATATTCAAATTGTACGCACTCAAAGCTAAACTATCACACTCATGAAAACACTCACTCTTCTCATTGCATTCAGGCCCTTAAGGCACACAACTGTCATCCACACCAAGAAACGCCAAACTCACATTTGTCAACTTTCACTTCTTTCTTCTTAGCATCCAGCTTTCATGCCGTTCGGACGTGTATACTAATAAATTAAATATCCTCGATTTAAACCACAATCCCGTTTTATTTTTATTGTTCACCCTGCCTGTTCAATAGGTTATGGGCCCAGGATCGCGGAACGATAAATATTTTTGTGTTGTTTAAATTCTTTTCGATTAAAATCTCGTGTTGTAAGTCCGCCCTCGTGCAACAGTGAAATTTTACAACACCACGATGGAGAACGAATCAATAAGGATAACCAAACTCAAAGGCATTGAGAACTGGAGTACGTGGAAGTTCCAGGTACGCATCGTTCTACTCTCTAGTGGAGCATGGGACATCGTCAGCGGAGAAAAGGAATTTCCAGAGGAAAACATAACCGAAGCTCATCGAACAGCACGTGCCTCATGGACAAAACTGGACACTTTTGGACAGCGTATTATCGCCACATCAGTCGACGAGGAACCGCTACTTCACATCATCAACTGCACGACTTCCAAGGAAATGTGGGACAAACTTTCATCTGTTTATGAACAAAAGTCGGAGACCAGCATTCACATGCTACTTCAACAATGGTACAGTGTTCAGAAAGACCCAGCTCACAACATTACTACACACGTTGCCAAGTTGGAAAACCTTGCACATCGATTGAAGGTTATGGGTGAGAAAATCTCTGACCAGCAGATAATCACAAACATTTTAATGACTCTTCCCTCCACCTTCAAACATTTCATCAGTGCATGGGAATCAACACAGCCCGATGAGAGAAATCTTACCAACCTTATTTCCAGACTCTCAGTCGAAGAACCCAGGCTAGAGCCTGCAAATGCAAGCGACAACGTGGCTTTTATAGCTGGGAAGTCACGACAAAAGAACTTCGAGCAGAAATCCTCAAAATCCTGTCATTATTGCAAGAAGCCGGGCCACTGGAAGCAAGACTGCTTCAAGAGAAAAGCAGCCAATGAGAGAAAGGCAGAAAAGGAGGGCCACTCAAACAGGAAAAACGACGCGCTGATCAGTGCTTTGACTCTCGGTTCGGACAACCTGGATTGTTCCAACATCTGGTAACTCGACTCTGGTGCTACGGACCACATGTCTCATCGGCGCGAATGGTTTTCAAATTTCGTCCATTTTAAGCAGCCAACATCTGTTCGAGTTGGTGATGGCAAAACGATCGCAGCTGTGGGATCTGGAGACATCGAGGTTGAAGTTTTCAACGGATAATTCTTGAAGCTGAAATACCTGAGTAACGTCCTCCATGTTCCAGATCTAGGCTTCAATCTTTTCTCCCTAGGAGTAACCCTTGACAAAGGCATGTCTCAAAAATCAGACAGCAAGACTTGCCATCTATTGAAAAATGGAAATATCGTTGCAGTGGGAGAAAGATTTGATCAACTTTTCGAGATGAAATTTAGAATCGTGGCAAATGAGCACCAGGCAAACGTCGTCGTCAAACAAAACAGGACTGGAACCAGCAGCAAAAATGGAGCAACGCCTTACGACCTCTGGCTGGGAAAGAAACCAGACCTTGCCTCACTCAGGTCTTTTGGTGAGGAAGTTTTCGTTCACATCCCCAAGGAAAAGAGAAAGGAATGGGATGTCAAAGCCAAAAAGGGCATATTTGTAGGTTACGACGAAACGACGAAAGGGTATCGAGTCTGGTTTCCTACTGAAAACAAAGTAAACACCTTTCGAGATGTGAAATTCACTGGACAAAGATTTTCAGCAGACAAGTCAAGCAATGAGCCAGCAACAATGACCTTGAGTGTTCCTCAAGTTGCTGAAATTGACGAGGAGCCAGAGATCGTGAACTTGGTGAACGGTGGTGAACATTCTGGAAGCGAAGCTGAAGAACCCTTGTATGCGCTAACGGATGATGAGGACCCACTCGAAGAACCTGTACCACTGCAAAACTACAACCTGAGAAACAGGAACCAAATTCGCCAACCGGTTCGGTATCCTTCTGGTTTGATTTCAGTGACTGGCCAACTTGATCCTGAAAGCTACGATGACGCCATCAAATCCGAGGACTCTGAAAAATGGAAAGCAGCCATGGATGAGATCAATTCGCTGCAGAAGAATCACACTTGGTTTCTGGTGGAACCACCACCAGATCAGAAGGTGATCGACAATCGATGGTGTTACAAGGTGAAACAATTCCCTGATGGTAGCATCCAACGATACAAGGCCAGGCTTGTTGCCAGCGGTTTCAGTCAAACTCCTGGTGTCGATTATAATGAGACTTTTAGTCCCGTATCCCGATTTGATTCCATTCGCCTCATTCTATCCTTTGCGGCCTCCCAAAATCTTTCCCTCAAACAGTTCGACGTTAAAACAGCTTTTCTCTATGGAAAGCTGGAAGAAGTCATCTACATGAAGCAGCCAAAAGGTTATGAAGATAGTACCAGCCGAGTGTGCAAACTCATCCGAAGTTTGTATGGACTCAAGCAGGCGTCGAGATGCTGGTACAAACACCTCACGAAGTTCCTGGCCAAAATTGGACTACGTCCAACCAGAGCTGATTACTGTGTCTTCACCAACGGAGATCCTGAGAATCAGTTGATGCTGGCAATTCACATCGACGACGGATTGATTGCTGCAAAAGATGAGAAAATGATTGAGGAACTAATAAACCAACTTCGCCAGGACTTCGATATTACCTTTGGAAATTTGAGCACTTACCTTGGACTACAAGTTGAACGGATGACAGATGGTTCAATTCTTCTCCACCAGGAGGCCTACTGCAAGAGAATTCTGCAGCACTTCAACATGGAGCACGCAAATGCTGTTGCAATTCCGGCAGACCATCATCATCAAATGAGTGCAGAAATGCACAAAAATGGTGACAGGGAGGCGCCAGAATTTCCATATCGACAAGCCGTGGGAAGCCTTATGTATCTCTCCGTAGGTAGCCGACCGGACATCACCTTTGCAGTCAACAGTGCCAGCCAGCATCTTGAGAACCCGAAGAAAATCCACTGGAGTGCGGTAAAGAGGATACTCAAGTACCTGAAAGGTACACGTGGGTATGGTCTTTATTTTCCAGCCGAGCAGACAAACAAACTCCAGGCCTACAGTGACGCAGACTATGCAGGAGATGTCGAGACCCGAAAATCAACGGCTGGCGTTGTTCTGAAGTTTGGAGAGTCAACCGTGTCATGGAGTTCCAGCAAGCAGAAGACGGTGGCACTCTCTACCACTGAGGCAGAGTATGTCGCTGCAACTCAAGCTGTGAAGGACGTCACCTGGATGAAGAGACTCATCGAGAACCTCAACCTGTGCCAAGATCTGGAGAGCACCCTCCTCATCGACAACATGAGCGCCATCAAGCTCATCAAAAACCCCGAGTTCGACAAAAGGAGCAAACATATTGACGTGAAATATCACTTCATACGCGACAGTTTCGAGAACAAAATCTTTGCCTTAGAGCATGTCGCCTCCAAAAACCAGCAAGCAGATTTGATGACCAAGCTCCTGACGACAGCATTTTTCGAGGAACAAAGAAGGATGCTCAACATACGAGATGCCAAGGGTCTACAAAAACTCCATTAGAGGAACTAAAACGTCACCACCTACAACAACTCAAACAATATTTTATCACGCAATTCACAACACAGTCAGAAAACATCGTAACTGTGAAATCAATTTGAAGTTAACTTTTTAGTGGGAGTGTTAAACAAATTAAAAAATTGTATTCAAATTGTACGCACTCAAAGCTAAACTATCACACTCATGAAAACACTCACTCTTCTCATTGCATTCAGGCCCTTAAGGCACACAACTGTCATCCACACCAAGAAACGCCAAACTCACATTTGTCAACTTTCACTTCTTTCTTCTTAGCATCCAGCTTTCGTGCCGTTCGGACGTGTATACTAATAAATTAAATATCCTCGATTTAAACAACAATCCCGTTTTATTTTTATTGTTCACCCTGCCTGTTCAATAGATTCAAAGGAAATTGCGCAGCAAACAGACGGGGAAGAGAAACCACTAAAAGCGCATTAATGAAGACCACCCAGAGCAGGACAGACGCAGAACAACCGACGGCAGCCATAATCAAGTGATCTAAACGCAATTAGGTCGGGCACATAGCCCGTAACTGCACAGTAAGTGGGAGCCCAGTAGGTCAGAGCTCCAGTGGACATTACCAAGAGAAGAGAGCAAGCCAGTTGTGAGTGCGAGAGATGGCAGTGCGTACCAGAAGACGGTATATGTGAACGGACAAGCGGCCGAGGTTTTTATTGGCCTGGTGAGCAATTGCGTCACGATGTAGGGGTTGATCGAAACGTCTACAACTTTGGGTACGAGGAGGATGCCAGAAAACTAATCGGATTCGACGGAAGAGGGTGCCGAACAATAGGAAAATTATATACGGATAGTTAAATAGACTGCCTACGAAGTTGGTGCGAAGTGGTAGTTGTCTCGGATGACAGCCAACCATACAAAATATTATAATCATTGGGCGACGATTACTGGATCAACCACAGAAGAGCCATAACAAACTCAGAAGAGCCACAATGAACTCAAAATTAGCGATTGTACTGCGAGCAGTGCAACGAAAGTTTTGTCCGTCACAGACGAATCGGCCAAACAGGAGCGGACCGGCATCAGGAGTGACGACTTGGTCACGGGGGGAATCAGAAAAGACGGCAAAGGGAGTGAATTAGTAAACACTCACCAAGATGGCTTCGCCCGAAGTGCTAACGAACTAGGTCAGTATAACTGCACAATAGAACTTAACACCACACACCCAGTGTGCGTTCGACCTTACCACATACACCTCGCCAAACGGAAAATAATAGAAGAAAAAGTCGATGAAATGCTGCAACAGGGACTTATCCAACGGTCAACCTCCAGTTTCTGTGGACCAATAGTCTTTACGAAGAAGAAAGATGGCGAAGACAGGATGCGTATCGACTACCAAGGACTAAACACAGTAACGGTGAAGCAGATGTTCCCGATGCCTAGTGAGGAGGAGGCGCTTGCAACGTTAACCGGCAAAATGTACTCCACGACGTTGGACTTCAAGTCCGGATATCACCAAATACCCATGTGGGGAGGAAGTATTGTGCCAACACGGACACTTGGTTCATTTCCATCCCCATCTATAATCAAATGTTCAGCCGCGGGAAAGCTAGTCACAAACACGATCACCAAGCAAAGGAGAAAACACATCGTCGCGATTCGAAGTCCTCCACTGGTTGACAAACTAAATAATCCACAACATATCTAGGAAGTGAAGCAGGAGACAGGAAGTAAAACTCAGTTTGGGTCTATTGAATCGTAATGGATTTTTATTTTATTTCACTTTCGGATTACACTGTTGGATGTCGATTTATTTAATTATTAAAGGAAAAACATAATTATTGGATATTGCAGCAAATATCTATAATATTCGACATGGCGGTTGCAAACACTGCACAACATTGATTTAAATTACTGAAGATGACCCGTATGTACAAGAAAAATAATAAAGGCTGGTGTGTACTACTTGTACGACTTTTTACTTTTTAAGCGCGCTTACTCGACTCGCGGTGTATTATCGCGTCTCCGCAGCCGGCGGAGAGCGTAAGTCCGCACGACCATTGTCGTCGGCAGATGGAAAGGGACTCAGCGATAATCATCTCGTGCAGAGATGATTCGCTTATGGGGTGAGTTTGTGGTGTCATGGTAGATATCCTCTCCACTAAGAATATGTTTTACCTACCACAAGAGAGACGTGAAGTCTCTCTTTGTGGAACAGAGAACCAGATCTCGTAATGCAGATCATGGTGGTATGTGTGTGATCGTACCCATCACCGTGTTTATCGTTGCATTTAGCAAAGGATAAACGAAACCTGAAACGAGAAAAAAAAGAACAAAGAGTGAAGCCACCAAATGCTTCGTCTGGTAATGAGGCTCATGTTTACACTGTGTATCGTCGCTATAATAGACGTTGGGAAGAAAAAATGTGCTATCGGGATTGGTGGCAGAAACAAATCCCTTGTCAGCATTTGTATATGCAGGGATATTAGTTTGTGGCGACGTACGAAATTGATGATTGTTTGTCTATTGATGGTGAATCGCCGGTCAGCTTGTTGCAGCTGTAAAAACAAGCCGCCCGACGTTGCATTTCAATTGATAACAATGGGTGCCGAATGTTTTGTATTTATGGTGCATATGCACATTAAGGAGCTATTTTTAGGAATTTTATCTAACGCGTTGTATGCATTAAATGTCCTTGTAAAAGGAGATGTTTCAGGTATGCTGGGTGGAGATTGCGGTGCAGATGTGGGAAATTGAAATTTGCCTGGGAGCCGAAGGTATCGAATAGGTTTTGGGATTCCTAAAAAGGTGGAAAAGAAATCTTACAGGAAATTATATGCGAAGAGATGCATGAAGGTAAGTTTTCTGTTACAGGGACTTTTTAGATTATACCTTAAATAATCCTAGATGCGTAAAGCATTTAAGGTCCTAATGCGATTGCATTAGCGAAAACTTATGCTGGTGGGATGAGGTTATGGGGGTTTTTAGGTAAGTGTACCGTGGGGTTTGGCGGCACAAATAGTAGCGCCCTTACCCGATCTGCTAAAAGAGATGTTGCAGAGCAACCACACAACAAACGATATTCAACAGATTGTGAAATTACGCTTGTTTTACAACGCCTAAGGGTAGGCAATAGTAGGCTGGCTCATGCAAGATTGAGGTCACAACAGAGCTTTTATGCCATTCGTCGATTGAGAGAAATGAACTGCGCTCGCAGGCAACGAAGGCTGTGAATTAACATCACTTGGAACCGTTGCCAGCCGAATAATTTTCTCTTCGGTGCCATGGTAGGCACAGTTCCCTGGTCCGTTGCGGCAGTTGCCGAGAATCAAATAGTCAAGCGAAAAGAACCTGGTTTTTCTGTTTGTTGAAACTGTGATGCAAGTAATATATATAATAGCAGTTTCATGAAAATGTTTTTAAGTTCCTGAAATGCTTGCTCTGTAAAAGTTGATCTTGTGTTAAATATACTAAACTAATTATTAATAAGTTTGCTTTTCTTTTCGGTCCAAACGAAACGGATATATTTGTGGTTCTTCGAGCCGGATGGAGAGGCATCAGGCGGCATTTCAAGACCTCAAGTCCGCACTGATTAACCCTCCTCTCTTGGCATTGTACGATGGAGATTGTAATCATGAGGTCCACACGGATGCGTCAGCATTAGGACTTGTCGGTATATTGATGCAGCGTGGGAAGACCGATGACACACTCAGACCGGTTTCATACTTTAGCAGAAAAGTAAGGGAAGCGGAAGCAATTTACCACAGCTACGAATTGGAGGTCTTAGTGATAGTAGAAAGCCCGAACAGGTTCCGAATATATTTATTGGGAAGACCATTCAAGGTCATCACAGATTGTGAAGCCATAGTGGTACCACAAGTCTCTAGGTGATGACTCAAACTCCAGGAATTTGAGTTTACAACGGGTCATCAACGTGGGGGGAAAGCAGGATATGTGGATGCCATGAGTCGTCGGCCAGTAGAAAAGAAACGGGATATGGAGGAGGCATCCGCCAATATACTAAACATATGCATTGACGACGAGGATTGGTTGCCATTATGCAATGGTAAGACGAGAAGCTACGCGACATCATAAACCAACTTAAAGGAGCGATGAACTGCACGAATGGAAGGAACCTCCATAAGGAATACCAGCTAGACGGAGGAAGACTGTTTAGGCGCGATGGCAACCAAAGAAAGAGGGTCGTGCCGAAATGAGTTCGATGGCGAGTTCTCCGGGTGTGCTACGATGAGGCGGCGCACACGGGCTTCGACAAAACCCTTGAAGGGCTGAGAAGGACGTACTGGTTCCCAAGGATGCGAAGTTTTGTCCGGGGCTGTCGGGAGATGTGTGGAGTGCGCGTATACAAAGAGAGGGAGTGGAGCGAAGAGGGAGAGCTGCATTGTGCGAAGAAGGTGCTTATACCCTCCCACACAGTCCATTTGGATCATCTCGAACCCTTTATCGCTGGAAGAGGAGGTAAACACTTGATAGCACTGGTGGACCACTTTACCAAATACACAGTTTTGAAAACTGTAAGGACAACTAATACTAAAGGAATGATAGCCGTGCTCAACCAGGTCAGCGAGGATAAACCGGATGCTACGGTGTAAGTATAAGTGTGGGAGAGTGTACGCGGTGATCGGGGTGGGGTCAGGGGGGGTAAGAGAGGAGACGAAGTTTGGGAGCGGAAGAGGTGAGATTGAAGTCAAAGAACGCGGCGTGAGAGTTTGTCCACGGCTGCATTCGCGAAACGGGTTCAATAGAGCCGTAAGACATGTGATGGGTGGGCAAATAGAAGAGACGAGGTTTTCGCAGGTTTCGGGGATTTGTGAAAAATGTGATGGAGGAGAGCAGGCTTAGGCAGTTAACTGAACCTGAAGGTAGCCGGTGGCTGAAGAGGATGTCGGCATGAATTCTGCGCTCTTCAAGTGTGTTAAGGTAAATTAGGTGAAGATGGCTGGTGTATGGGGGTAGAATCAGAGGATTTTCCGAATTCAATCCTCGGAGGGCAAAACGCAAAAATCGACGTTGCACGCTTTCAACCCTACGAATTTGGGACGAGTAGTGAGCAGACCAAACCCGACTAGCATATTCAAGAAGGGGGCGGACAAAGTCTATATAGAGCGACCTGGAAACGTAGGGATTAGACAATTCTTTCGACCAGCGTTTCACAAAACCAAGGGCAGAGTTGGCCTTGAGAATAATGTCATCAATATGTGGGATGAAGTTAAGCTTTCTATCACATAAGATGCCAAGGTCACGAACCGATTGTACAGGTGTTATCTGTTGGTTGAGTAAGACAGGAACGTAGCGGGAAGCGGGGTCGTTTATGGGAGAAGGTGATTGAGTGACATTTGGCAATATTTGGTTCGAGGCTGTTATTTTGGCACCAAGTTAAAAAGATGTCGAGATCCATTTGGAGAAGTGAGGAGTCGACAGAAGAGTGGTTCGTCTTGAAGAGTTTAGTATCGTCCGCGTGTAGAGAGATGGAGGAGTGCTTGATACAGCAGTCTATATCATTAATAGTAAGAATGAATAGGGGGAGGGGAGTCCAAGATGACTGCCCTGGGGAACTACCGACGTGGGTAGAAAAGGATTGGAGAGGGTGGATCTAAATCTGACACGGTAGGTTCGATCGTTAAGATAGGAAGAAATCCGCTTAATCAGTGGGGGTTCGAAGCCAAGGGAGGATAGCTTAAAGAGAATGAGGTTGTGTGAAATTTGGTGGAAGGACTTGCTGAAATCGGTTGTGATTACATCGACTTCGCTGCCGTTCTCTAAGGCACGGAGAGCGTGGGATGAGAAATCAACCAGATTGGTGGTGGTCGACCTACCCGTAAGGAAACCGTGCTGGTTGGGTGAGATGATGGATTTGCACCGAAAACATAACACGTTGTAAAGAATGCCTTCGAACAGTTTTGGAATATGTGACAGTTTGGCGGACGGTAGTTACTAACATCCTTTTTTGGCCCCTTTTTATGCATGGGGGTGACGAAAGAAGATTTCCAAATATTTGGAAAGACACCTTGTGTAAGGGATAGATTGAATAAGAGAGAAAGAGAAGAAGAATATCTTTTTAAAAGGACAGCCGGAAGTCCACCAGGTCCAGGGCCGAAGTCGTCTTTAAGCAAGTTTAATTTTTCTTCAACTAGTGATGCTGGATAATTTGAGATATGAAGGGGCCAAGGGAGAATTCGGGCAGGTCTTCGAAGTAAGAGCGGTTAGGGTCGAAAGAGTTGTCAGTGAAGGATTTTTTAAAGAAGGAAGTCCATCAGGTCCAGGGCTGAACTCGTCCTTAAGCAATTTTAATTTTTCTTCAACTAGGTGATGCTGGATAATTTGAGGGATGACGGGGCCAAGGAAGAATTCGGGCAGATCTTTGAAGTAAGAGCGAATAGGGTCGAAAGAGTTGTCCGTGAAGGATTTTTTTAAAGAAAGAAGCGTAAAAATTGGCAGTAGTTTGTGGGTCGGTTGAAGTAATCATGTCATAGGAAAGGGAGTTGGGATAGGGGTCAGATTTACGTTTATAGTTAATAAAGTGGGAAAAAGATTTGGAGTCATTTATTAGGTTGGTTTGTGTTTTGTGAAATAATTGTAGTAAAGAGAGTTGTAAAGCTCGGTGAATTTTTAAAAGGAACCGAGAAAGTTGGAGTAGTCCAGGGACATTATGTGTTCTTAGGAAAATGTTCCACAAATTAATTCTCTTGTTCCGAAGAGTACGGCGTTTGCGGTTGTACCATGGAGGCGATGATACTGATGCCCTATGTCGAAAATAAGGGACATACAGGGAAATGGCATTATATATTTCCTTATAGAGATCGGGAATAGCTTTTTCTTCCTCTAGGTGATCAAAACGAAATGCGATTCTGCTAAGATGCTCATTTAATAGGCGAAAGTTAGCTTTTCGGAAGTTGTAGGAAAAGTTGACGTGGGTTGGTGAGATTTGGGATAAGCTGTCACGATAAAGTGATACGAGATGCGGATGGTGGTAATTGTTGATGGTGGAGAGAGCGTAAACACAAGGTCAAGTTGCCTCTTCATATGATTTAACACATTACTTATTTGTCGGAGGCCTGAATCGGTGAGACCGTCTATAAAAAGACATTCCTTGGTACTAGTGGGGTTTGAGGTGTAACAGGATTGCTCGTCTGACAGCGTCCATTGGAGAAGGGCAAGGTAGAAATCGCCAAGACCAACCACATATAAGGTAGATGATTTGGTACTGGTCGAACGGAAGCCTGCAGTAACTGGCGAGTCACGGAAACTTGCTCCATTTTATATGGGATCGCACATCGTTGCGAAAGTGTTGGGAACTGATCGATATGTTTTGAGAGATGCCCCAGGAACGCAACGAACCCAAAAGAAATTTGAGTCCAAAGAAAGTTCAGGCAGGATGAAAAGGTGGTGTGGCGATTTTGGTGACAGCAGCCATTCCGAGGGCGAGACAGACGAAACGGAATCAGAAGATCTGGACATCGACGCGCCCGACGCAAGGATTCCAGAAGAACTCGAGGACGAGTCTTAAGTCAGGATGGACGAGCTGTAAAATACATTTCCCATCACTAGCCGTAATTTTATATGGTGAAGAACAATTCTGTTTAGTGTAACTCCGATTCTGGCGCGGCTAACGTCTACTTGTGCTCTCGGGCACTGAACGAACGCTAACTTCACTGTTCGTTGAGTATGCAGTATAAAAAGAGCGCATGGCGGGCACTCGGTCTCCCTCTATTTCCGGTGGTGAGCGTCAGGGTTATTAATAGAAATTTAAGACCCTTTGTTAACATTATTATAATAGAATAAATAAAGAAAACTAACTTTTTAAAAGCGACTTTGTGGGAAGGAGAAGTATTATGCCTGACACGGGCACACGGTTCACTTCTTCCCCATCCAATTGTCACTAAAGTTCCGCCAAGTAAAACACCGAAGGAAAAGCACAACCATGATCACACAAGTAAGAATAAAACACTCGATTGCTGGTTGTTGACGTTTCTTTATTTAACAATAAAATGATCTTATATTTCACTTAGGACTTGTGGGGATTATTCTTTTAGTTTTGAATGTATATCAAAATTAAACAACACATAAAATGACAGATTTTTCACCAACGTTGACACGATCGCCAACACGTCTGCGGTTGCTATACGTTCACAACTTCACGACTCGTTAATGATTACTCGCGGTTGAATTTCGCGTGTCCGCAGCGCTACGGACAGCGGGAGTAATGCGATCGGTGGATGGAAAACGACTCAGCGATATTCAATCGTTGTCGAAAGAAATTCAGCCAGTTAAACTGGCTCTTTTAAATTTAGGATGCATTTCCTGTTCCAAGAGAGACGTAAAGTCTCTCTTTGGGGTAACCAAACAGATCTCATATAGAAGATCGCCACGATACACATGTGTGTGTGTACATTGGTTCTTTTATGGATCAAAGCCATGGGAAAGAATCTAAACAAAGAAAGGGGAAATGTGCATTCATGGGATGCGAGTCCGGTAAAGCAAACAAAACCGAAACTCGTCGGATACTAATTTGATCTGGACGCGGGAGACCGGTGTTCGATTTCCCGTCGGGGAGCCTCTGGCGCAAGACTAATGACCTTGCCCGGAAAAAACAAATCATTATGGAAAATTTAACAAGCCTCAGGACTTGCTAAATAAGGCCAAGACCGGTTCCAGGTTGTAGTGCCGATGATGATGATGATGTATACACAATAAATGCTCAAATTTGGAAAAATTTATATTAAATGGTTTTTTCTGAAAAAAAATTGACAAAATCGGCTTTTTTGGTCTTCTACACCAGGATGCCTCCTTAAGAGATCTATGAAATACATCAATTCATTTTACCTGGCCACAGTTTGTAAGACATGTCACATATTCTTCCAAAAATATAATTCTACATCCATAATTGCACATGTGTAGCGAAAGCATTAAGGCACCTGTTTGAAACGATACGATACGAAAACGAGTGGTGAAACTCGTAGGGGACCCAGTTCTCAATTCGACATTGTAACGTAATCCGTCGTAACATTTTTTGCTGATATTATTATTTTCAGTGGTCAATTAAGCTTGGTGAATGCCAACTTCAAATATCTATCCAATATAGTAGCTACGCTATCGCGCCCCACTTGAACTTCAGATGTAGACATAGGTACAAATAATAATTCTTATTTTCATTCGAACCTACGCTTGTACACACACGTGAATGCCGAAACCACCTGACTAAATAACATTGACTTTATTTAAACAATGGCGTCGAAGAAGCCCCCCAACACGAACACGTGCACCATTGTTAAGGTAAACAATTCAAGGATCCTATTGTTGAAATTCGAAGCAATCGAATGAGAAAAAAAAAGTGAGGACGATAATGACAGTAAAATCAATGAAATGAATCGGACAATGGCGTTTTCACCATTCTATCCATTTGAGTTCAAATTTCAAGAAGCTAATTTTGGATTCTATAACTTGTTGTGCAGCCCTACAAGTGCAATCGAACGAAGGACCCAGGAGTCTGTGCACGTGAAATGAATACATTGAAACGTGTATTGCACGAGTTAATACTTCTATCCGTCATGGAATAAAAAAATATTTTTCTTAGGAGCTACTCAGAGCGCTCCGTGTTTTTATTCTCTAGATATAAAAAGCTACATTTCTTTGGCTTACTTGCTTTTAATACTATTCTGTTATCATTATTCCTTTGTTTCGTTGAGGTGATGCATACTTCTTATCGCCAACAACTTCAACTTCATTTGTCCCATCGGGATGATGAATGCTGCTTATCGACAATATTCGAAGATTCATAATTGGTAGATGCGTCAACTCACGTGCGTAAAACTTGAAATCGCTGGTGAAGCGAAGATCTTTTAAAATTGGAGGTGATTAAAGCAAATCAGAAGGGAAGTGTTTATAGAACCATAATCATGCCGATTGTCTCATACGGATGCCAAACATCGGCTCTCACAAAATGGGAAGAAAACAAATTACTCGTATTCGAGAATAAAGTTTTAAGGATTATCTTTGGCGGTATATATGACCGTCAGGGCACCCGCGACGGAGATGGGAGGACAACGTTAGGTTGGACCTCGAGGAGATCGGATCGGATGGACGAACGTGGAAGGAGGTAAATAAGACGAGGTGGCAGGACAATGGAGGAAACTCTACAACCACGAATTGGAAGAGCTATACCGCAAACCTACAATAGTGAGAGTGATCAGGTCGCGAAGATTAAGACGTGCCGGACATGTGGCATGAATGGGCAAAGATAAGACCGTGCGTAGAATTCTTGACGGTAGACCTGTGGAAGGAAGGAACATACAGGCACGAACAGGCACATGTACCAAAAGTCCTTACCCCCAACTGAAACAAAATAGTAAAAATCAATCGAACTAAACGTTCAAAAGTCTCTAATATTGAATTCAACGCATCCATGCAAGGCATCCATCCAATGCATCCATTCAACGCATCAATGCAAGGCATCCAATCCAACGCATCCAATTCGACGCACCAATGCAACGCATCAAATCCAACGCATCAATACAATGCACCCATTAAACGCAATTTTCGGTAAACAAACCGAACAACGAATATCGCCTCTTGTAGCTAATAGCAATTAGCACCTAAATTCCTGGCATGACCAAAAACTCTAAAGGCGCACTTGTGCAAACAAAGGATAGCGATTCACAGCCGACCAAGAGTTCATGCAATCATAAACATCTTAATGCAGATCCCACGCTAGATGTTTATGATTTGGAAATGCAATTAAAAACCTATAGCAATCCCATGGTTTCTTTGTTACCCATCTAAAGCGCACAAGAACCTTGTTGTCTTAAGCCAGATGGGTAACACAAACAAATCCCATAAAAAATCGGAAAATGAGTGGCGGTACCCCCGATCTTTCAAACAAAGGAACAAGAGTCCGATAAGGAGGCAGAAAGGAGACTTATGATTATGATGGGAAATTCTTCTTTGCAGATACGATGGGAAATTTTCTTTTGCAGATGCGGGGATGAGAAATTCGAATTGGAGTTTGAAAAGAGGAGTCGACCTAGAGAATCTCAAAGGAACACACGGGAAGAGGAAACGACAGGACGCCGCGCGCGCGTGTAAAAATCAGAAAAGCGTATTATGTTCGAAAGTGTAATCAAAAAAGTAATGTAAAACGAAATCATCCAGTCGTAGCAAATGTAAAATCCGTGTCAAAAACACTATTATAAAAAAAACATAAGGGTACTTGCAAATTATGACCGTTCAAAGTGTAGTGGAAATCTTGTTGTGTTGTTCTTAATATACTACGTTCCAGAAATGAATGTAAAAACCTTTAATTACAGAAGACAATAAACCGAGATTAAACCAACAACAAAATAAGAGATTTTGTGTTTCAGTTGGGACAGTGATCTTCGTGTTCTTGTTTAAATTTTCTCCTTTGTGAACAGTGTGCAGCGTTCGATCTATGATAAGACTTCAAACGTGTTCGGCGGAACACTACAACCTCATCGACATTCAGACATCCGACCATCAATAACAAATCCGCCAAAGACCAACGGGAAAGAGACCGACAGGACGACCGCGACGGAGATGGGAGGGCAACGTTAGGTTTTACCTTGAGGAGATCGCATCGGAAGAAAACGATGGCGGAGTCGAGTCGGCGAGGTTATGGGGTTCCGGGTTCCTCATCATCATCATCATCATCGCCACTACAATCTGGATCCAGTCTTGGCCCTATTTAACCAGTCTGAGGCTTGTTAAATTTTCCATAATTTGTTTTTCCGGGCAAAAATATTAGCCTTGCGCCACTCCGGGTTCCTACAGGCCAATAAATAGTAATAGAAAACAATTGATAAAACTAGTTATCGGTGCAAATTAATTGCCGGCAAAATTGGAGAACCTTACAAAAATAGCAGTCGCAACAACAACAACAACAACAACCAGCACAAATCACAAATCAGAACAAACCATATACTACCGCCTCAAACCCAGGTCAGGTCAGCCGGGTATCAATCAAGACTTTATCCAAAAAGTCGCGACTGGCGTGTGTTGTATACAAGAGCGAGTTCAAGAGACCGGGAACCAAGGATACCCCGGAAACCATACAACCGACCCAAGGAAACGCATTTTACGTGGGCTGGACTGTAGGAAGACAACCCGCCCGGATGGAATACCAACAATAGTCCTTAAGAACTGTGTCCAGAACTATTGCCGGTACGGTTTTCGATGCGTGATTTAAAGTTTCGCCCGCGTACTATTCAACGCATTCTATGAGGACTGGACTGTAGGAAGGCAACCAGTCCGAAAGGAATCCCAGCAATAGTCCTTAAGAACTGTGCTGCAGAACTATCGTCGGTTCAGACTCTTTCGCTTGTCTTATCCACGAGGAAACTTTTCTACCTGCTGGAAGATGGCTCGAGTTCAGCCAATCCCAAAAGAGGGAAAAAAGTGTATCCCACAAAATTACCGATTGATAGCATTACTGTTGATGTTATCTAAGGTGATGGAAAAAGTCATCAATACTGAGTTAATTAAGTATTTGGAGTGCAACGGACTTCTGACTGATCGCCCATACGGATTCCGTGGCAGGCGGTCCACGGTGGACCTTTTGACACTTATAAACGATTTATGGACATCCACGATTGAGCGGCATGGTGAGTCAAGGGCGGTCGCATTGGATATCTCGAGGCCTTTTGTACGCGCCTGGCACGGGGCATTGCTGAGCAAACTTCGTTCATATGGGCTTTCCCAGCAGCTTTGCGATTGGACGAAGAGCTTCCTTGAAAATCGATCGATCCGAATTGTTGTGGACGGTGAGTCTTCGGGTCTGTATCCTGTTAATTCCGGGGTGCCTCAAGGTTCTATTTTGGCTCCAACCCTATTTTTTCTCCACATAAATGATTTGTTGGAATTAACGGATAACAGGCTGTTCAGTTTTGCGGATGGTAGTAGAATTGTTTCCTCCTTTTCGAGTGATCGATCGATTAGTGCATCAACGTCACACCAGCTGACATACGCTCAGATCGACTCTATGGATTGGGACCCGAATAAACTCCTACCAGTGGGGGGAAAGGCTAATCTTGTCGACTTCAATGCAACGAAGACACAGTATACAACATTTACAAAGAAAAGTGGATCATCGGTTCCACGGTTGATTATGAATGGTCAGGCCCTCGAATCTGGGGATAGCTTTGAACTTGCTCGGCGTCACGGCCTGTGGGAATGTATCGTGACATAAACACGCGTCGAACATCGCCAGATCCGCCTCAGGAAATCTGAACTATCTTTTTAGAGCCAAGAAATATTTTAGTCCCGCTCAATTTCTTCTCCTTTATAAATCGGAAATTAGACCCGCGCTCGAATATTTCTCTCATGTTTGGAGCTCCGCTCCTAAATATATCCTCAACCCACTTGAGAGCATACAGAGAGGAGCGATCCGCTTGATCGGGGACAAGGCGCTGACGTTGGGACTACAGTCGCTATCACATCGAAGGCACGTAGCAGACCTCTGTCTGTTTTACAGATATTATCACGGGTACTGTTCTTCGGAGATTCGTGGTATTATTCCACCCAATTCGGTTTATATGCGCTCCACAAGACAAACCGACGGATCGCATAAATTTGCGGTTCATCACCCGACGACGTGAGCATCCCTGCATCAGAACTCATTCAGTTACAGAGCAGGGTGGCTGTGGAACTCCTTCCCAGCGCGAGTGTTCCCGGAGCGTTATAACCTGCAACTGTTCAAAAAGTAGTGCAACAGTTATTCGGTGGCATCCGGGGCGCCGTGTCGGTGCTATAAGTTCGCCTCTGTTATTTATTAAAAAAAAAAAAAAAAGGGAATACGTTCTAATACATTTCCATACAAAATCAATTGATTTTCGCTCTGTATACCTGTTGGAAATTTTATACCCGGAAACATATTGTGACGCATATGACAATCAGTACTAGAATATTCTAGAAAGTCCAAAACAAATTACTAGAATATTCTAGAAAGTACTGGAAAACTGGAGACAATGAGCAGTAGAAAATTCGAGGCTATGGAACGGACGGAAACGAAACGCCTAATCAGAATGAGGAAAAACGGTATAAATATGTCGCACGCAGATCAAGGAGTAAGTAAGAAGTAAGCAGTCAAAGACGCGATAAGTAAGACAGCGAAAGTAAGGAAGCGATAGTATCACGAAACGGTTGTTATTAACAGACTAATAATAATAATGTTTGCAAAGAGAATCGATTTAACGGCTCTTATTTATTAAAATAATTAATCCAGCGAACCCTAAGCTCCCTCAATATACTACCCGTGAATAGGTACGTATTTTCCTAAAAGAAATTCATAAAATTAATGGGTAGTAAAGAAACGACCGCTGGAATTTCCCAAGATCAAATAATAAACTACTTAAAAAGGGTATAAAAAGTGCGTCACCAGGTTGAGGCCATTGCGAATATTTCGTTGCAGGAGTGCACATGAGCGATTTTTTAAAAACTTTTGTTTAGAATATTTAAAAAAATGTTGAAAAGAACTGTTTTTATTTAATTTTAAACACAAATGAGTTCCGGAAAAACGTTGACAGCGACAGAAAGAGGAGAAAGAGATGCGCTCAAGGATTTAGGACTCTCAGGCCGAGAAATACCAAGGAGGCTTAACAGAAGTAAGATTATACTAAACAGTTATCTTGCGGATCCACAAAAATATGGGAAAAATCAAAAAGAACGCACATCTGAAGTAAAAACATCACGAGAAAAGCGGTTAATTGTACGGCTTGCCGCACATTCTACTCTACCAGCGACTAAAGTAAGGGCCAAAAGCGGAGTATCAGCCAGCATAGCAACGGTCTGAAGGATAATAAAAAAAGTGATACTATCAAGAGAAAAAAATTGAAAAAGAAACCTGTTTTGAGGGAGGTACACAAGGAACACCGAATGAATTTTGCAAGAGACCATGTCGCTTGGACCAGTGAATGGAAAAGCGTTGTCTTTTTGGGTGAAAAGAAGTTTAACCTTGACGGTCCCGATGGTTTCAACTTTTATTTCCATGATCTGAGAAAGGAGGAGCTTATTTTGGCAAGACATCACAGCCGTACATGGTCATGGTGTGGGGAGCTATTACCTACTATGGCACAATCGAGTTGGAGATTTTGTCCACGACAATGAACGGAAACAACTACAAATGTTTGCTAAAAGGATCATTTCCAAAAATAAAAAACATTTTCGGACCCCTGTCTTGGATTTTCCAACAAAACTTTCCACACTTCCAGGGTTGTTAGAAGTTGGATTCAATCGGATGACGTGGAACTTTTGCCATGGCCGCCCTATTCGTCGGACTTAAACACAATCGAAAACGTTTGGTCATGGCTATCTCGTAAAGTTTATGAAGGCGGCAGAAAATTTGAAGACAAGGACACCTTAATCGAAGCTATTCGTGATTCCTGGGACCAAATTTCCCTAGACTATTTACAAAAAAAATCTACGATTCTATCCCAAACCGTCTTATAGAAGTCATATCCGAAAACGGCGGGCATACTCATTATTAATGTAGAAAAACGTTTTAAATATTTTTTTTTTAATGTAAAGATTTCATTGGCGCAAGGCTAATAACCTTGCCCGGAAAAACAAATTATTATGGGCAATTTAATAAGTCTCGGATAAGGACCGGATACCGGTGGAGAGACTTCCTAAATAAGGCCAAAACCGGATCCCGGTTGTAGTGTCGATGATGATGATGATGATGAAACATTTCATTAATTTTTTCCTTCTTTTCTAAAATTTTGCATGTGGCCTCATTCTAGTGACGCACTTTTTTATACCCTTTTTAAGTTTTTTTTTTTTCATTAACGCGCGAACAAAAGGGGATTTTGAAGTACCCTTAAATGTCAGAGCACAGTGCGAGCGGGTGGAGAGGAAGTGGATAAGCAAAGGAGGTGTCGATGTATATTGATCTTGAATGTCTGGACATCACAACGGCCAGGAAACACATCGGCTAAAGAATGACTCCCTATGTTTATTTGTGCGCTTGGAGGTGTCGATGTATATTGGTCTTGAATGTCTGGACATTACAACGACGAGGAAACACATGATTAGGTAGAACATTCCACATTCGTGTGGTTCGGCTAAAGAATGACTCTCTATGTTTATTTATGCGCCTAAAGTCCACTTTCAATGTGAACTGATGCGCATTCACAGATTGACGGGTATCGCGGGAAAATGTCTGAAGGGACGGAACACATTCAGCAAGTTCAGTTGAGCAACGAGCGTGGTAATACCTATAAAAAAGAGATAGGCATGATACGTTGCGACTGTGTTCTAACGACGGAATTCATCAACTTACGGCCGAGTCCCCAATAAGTTTCACTGTTCGTTTTTGCATCCTGTTGAGCACGTGTAGTGCAGTCTTGGACGCGCCTGGCGAAATATGGGAGTTGAACTCCATTTTTGGACGAATATCATCATCATCACCATCGCCACTACAACCGGCATCTGGTCTTGGCCTTATTTAGCAAGTCTGGAGGCTTGTTAAATTTTCCATAATCATTTATTTTTACGGGCAAGGTTATTAGCCTGGACGAATATACGCCTTGTAAATAGTGGCCAGGTTGGATGGAGTGAAGTATCTTTTGCATCCCTTAAGGAACCCCATACATTTGGTTGCACTTTTCGCAGCTTCAAATATGTGGTCATTCCAGTTAAGAGTCGAATTAATTCGAGTGCCGAGGATTGATAGTTCCTTGGCGTTGTCGATGCAAGTGCCGTTCATAGACAGTATGTTTACTTTGAGGCTCGCTTTTGACGACAAGAGACAGCACTGAGTTTCTTGGGCATTGAATTCTACTCGGTTAGATAATCCCCACTGATATATCTTGTTGAGGTCTGAATTCAATGTATCAAGCATAAATTGCTGGTTGGTAGTGACGTTCGAAGAGTTTGGACGGGAGTGTTCGTATGAGTATGAGAAACTCAACGTGATATCATCAGCAAACGAGTGAATTGGGTTGTAAGTAATTGACAAGAGATCATTTATAAAGATGAGAAAGAGAGTGGGTGAGAGTACCGAACCCTGGGGACCACCTGCATTAATTTGATGGGAAACAGATTTGACACCATCAAGAACCACTTGGATTGAACGGCCAGAAAGAGCTTCTTATCCATTGGATCAGGGAATTGTCCACTCCATATGAATGCAATTTTGACAAAAGAGCTAGATGCCAAACGCGGTCGAAGGCTTTTGAAATAACCAGTGCGACTACCTTGCTTTCATCGGGGTAGTGGATGAAATGGCTCCACTTTTCGGTAAGGTACGCCATCAGATCTCCTGTGGAGCTGTTGCTACGAAAGCCATATTGACAGTCATTGAGGAGGTCATTTGAATCCAGATATTTCGAAAGTTGACGGTTGATAAGTGATTCCATTACCTTGGAGAGACTAGAAGTTAGTGCTATGGGTCGATAACAAGAAAGGGATGATTTGTCACCCATTTTTGGTAATTGGCTGAATGTTCGCCGACTTCCATCTATTTGGGAAACAGCCAGTAGAATAAGACAAATGGAAGAGTTTCTGCAGTGGTTTAGCGAGTGAAGAGGAACATCTCTTCAAGAGGATTGGGGGAATGCCATCCGCACCAGCGGAATTGTTTGCGTTTAGCTCGTTGAGTGGACGGTCAACAGTACGTGTTCGGAAGTGAATCTGGCTCATGGTGTGCTGCTTATGCTTAAATTGAGGTGGAACTGATTTGGTATCAGGCAGCGTTGAGTTGGGTGCAACATGTGCAGCCAGTATATTCGATTTCTCTATAGCAGTGGTGACTGCTCTGTCATCGACTATAAGCGATGGAATGGATGAAGAGACTGAGTTTTGAATGTTTTTCACAAATGCCCAGAAGTTTCTACTACCCGTGGGAGAGTGTAGTATTTTGTGTCTCACTCTCTGGTGATGCAAGAACTTGGCAGGTTGAATATACGCATTGCGGTCATTTCTAGCTCTCTTAAATCTTTTCCGGTTTTCCTCAGTATTGTTTGATTTATACAACCGGAAGCTCATCTCTTTAGCCTTAATGGCTTTTCTGCACCCGGAATCGAACCACATATTTCTCTTGGGTTTGATACTCTTTACCCAGTGTGGAATAAAGGTTCGCATTCCAACCAGAATCGTATTTGTCAATGTGTTCGCTATACAGTCAACATCGTTATAGAGGAAAAATAACGACCAATTTAACCTTCCAAAAGACCTTCCCAGTTGGCTTTCTCGTAGAACCATACTGTTCTTTTGGGAGCTTTCTCATTAACGTTACTGTTGGTTAGAGGAAATTTAGCTGACACGACACAGTGGTCTGAAGTGCCCAAGGGCGAAGAAACTTCAATTGTGTATTTGTTCGGGTGGGAGGTGAGAAACAGATCCAGCGTGTTGGCGAAATGACCATATATATCTGGTACCCGTGTTGGCTCATTGAGAAGTCGAGTTAAACTATTTGAATCAGAAAAAAGCTGGACTTATTAACCTTCAGGTGTTGTGCGCCCGGAGTGACGAAGCCACTGAGAGTTATGCACATTAAAATCACCCGTAATAACGATTTCAGTGTGCGGTTATAGGGTCAAGATCCTATCGATAGAATCAGACAGAGCATCAAATTCGTTAAAGGATGCGTTTCTATCCAAGTTTGGGCTTCTGTAAAGAAAGCAGTAATGTATGATATGCCTACGAAGTGAAGTTTTAGCCAAGAGAAATTAAAATCTGGGTTGGAACGGAGCCCATATTGTGGCAGAACATCCAAGCTACTACTGTACAAGACCATGGTCTTACCAGTACACATGGTGTACTGACCTGGGTGCTCAATAAAAGGCACTCTGAACTCGTAGCCGCGTTCGAGAGGAAGGTCTTAAGGAGAATTGTTGGGTCTGTATGTGAGGGAGGACGATTCCGGGGACGCTACAAACATGAGTTGTATGCAATCTACCTTCAAGCTAATGTTGTAAGAAAAATCAAGCTCGGTAGACTCCGGTGGGCGGCCCACCTAGCTCGAATGAGCGAAGAGGAGCCTGCCCGAAAAGTCCTTTGTGGCAGAATGTATGGAAGGAGACAGCGCGGCAGACCTTGTCTGCGATGGAGGGATGGCGTAGACCAGGACGCCCAGAGCCTGGGAGTGCCAAACTGGATGACATCGGCTCGAAATCGGGACCGGTGGAGAGATTTGTTAAATAAGGCCAAGACCGGTTCCCGGTTGTAGTGCCGATGATGATGATGATGATATATGGTCAAGGTTGTCTCTATAGAATCAGACAGAGCATCAAATTCGTTAAAGGATGCGCTTCTATTCAAGTTTGGACTTCTGTAAAGAAAGCAGTAATGTATGATATGCTTACGAAGTGAAGTTTTAGCCACGAGAAATTAAATTCTGGATTGGAGCAGAGCCCATATTGTGGCAGAAGCTGATAAGCAATATCATTTCGTATGTATGTCGCTATACCACGATGTGGAAAGAACAGTGGAACTAAGTTATAGCCAGGTAGACTAAAATCGGAAATATCTGTATTAGTAATTACCTGGGTTTCGCTAAGTGCAAGGATAGTTGGTTTCTGGTTAGAAATGTGGACAGACACATAAGAGAAATCACATTTCAAGCCCCGTATGTTACACAATTCAACGCGAAATTCCCGCCCCATTGAAATGGCCCCACACAGAGAATCCATATCGCCTCGGGATAGGATGCAAGTCGGGACCAGCGATAGATAAGCGAAAGCAACTACTACAGATGTTATGCCCTTGTAGTAGGTACCCACTAGATCCGTGCCGAAATCCGGGTCATTCCATGATGAACATTATGCCACTCAGACTCAAGAAACACTCCGAAGATTATAAATCAATCAAGAGTATCGATGCCTGAAGGACACAAACAGAGGTGCGAAAAAAGAAAACATACACAAGGGATGGCATGAGTAGAGGGTTTTCCCGCACTGCACATCACTCGCGTGTATATTCTCGCACTTTTCACAACACTAAGACGCGTGCGTGGAGATCCGTTTATTTGCATAGGATCGCACAGAAAACTTTGCACTGCACTCGGACGTGTGGGTGAAGATCTCTTTGTTTGTTTAGGATCCCACAGTAAGATTCTCGCACGAACCGATAGTGCAATTGGGTATCTTATGTGTATTTAAGATTCCCAAACGGATTGCACAATTAATCCGATGGTACGAATCACGGGGCAGAAGAGTACGTGCTGTCTCGCTGGCGGTTTTAAATCGACTAAGTAGTTTATTGGGCTCCTCGATAGTATAGTGGTTAGCATACCCGCCTGTCACGCGGGAGACCGGGGTTCGATTCCCCATCGGGGAGCCTCTGGCGCAAGACTAATGACCTTGCCTAGAAAAATAAATCATTATGAAAAATTTAACAAGCCTCAGGACTTGCTAAATAAGGCCAAGACCTGCCCCCGGTTGTAGTGCCGATGATGATAATGAAGTAGTTTATTATTTGATCTTGGGAAATTCCAACGGTCGTTTCTTAATTACCTATTTGTGCCGGAAACTTGAGCGGCCAGCACGCAATTTGATTTCTGCCGACCGAGGAATGTCTTCGGGGAAGCGTTTTATTGTTTTCTCAATGGATGTCTTCTTTCGTGCGTCGAGACGTTTAATGGGTTGCTCTGAAACACTGAGAAAAGTGAGAAGATGAAATGAAAGAATACCTAGAGTGGAGCCGCAATTCCACCCAAACAATCTTCAGTTGGAACAGCAAGTCTCATCAAATCATCCTCATCCAAATTGAATAATAACAACCTTGGTTGGTTTGAACTAATTAACAGTTGCTTTATTTGTATGATGAATTTGATTTAACTGGATTAAATTACTACAACCGTGTCTCTTGCTGGTTTTACGAAGAAGAATTTTCTTATTTTCCATCAAACCCAGCAACCTTCCAACAGTGATACAACACACACGAAGAAAAATCCGTCAGAAACTTTAACTAATGATAACCTGTTCTCATTTAGCGAGATAAACTCTCTTCTTAATGAAGTTGTAACCAAGCTTAGTGCTTGCCAAACTAAAGCTGACCAATTTAACGTCATTACTTCATTAGCTATTAAGTACATATACTCGGAAAAAACATGTTAAGAAGCTCTCTTAACATCATAACTTGGAATGCGAGAAGCATCAAAAACAAAAAGCATGAATTTTTTACTTTCTTGATACTTTAATATTGACATTGCACTTGTTTCAGAAACCTGGCTCAAACAAGACATTTCTTTCTCACATCAAAATTACATTTGTTATCGCCTAGACAGGGTACATGCTAGTGGTGGAGGTGTCGCCATTGTTGTGAAAAAATGTATAGAACATTCCTTGCGTCCTTCATTGCAACTTAAGTTAATTGAGGAAATTAGTATAGATGTAACATTAAGTGACAACTCCAAGGTGAGTCTTTTTTCGGTCTATTTCCCTGGAGGAAATAGAAACATTGAGAAATCTACTTACTTTAAGCGGGATCTGCAAAAATTGTATAGAGTCAACACTCGAAACAAGGTGATTATTGGTGGTGATCTAAACTGCAGACATCAGTCGTGGAATTCTCTTAGGGCAAACAGCTGGGGTAACATTTTACTAGATGTTGCTGAATCCAGCCCAAGTTTTTCCATACTTTATCCACTTCTCCCCACCTATATCCCAGCGAGTGCTAACAAGAACACCTCAACTCTTGATCTATATATCACTAATATTCCAAATTACTGCATAGTACCATTAACTCTAAATGCATTAAGTTCAGATCACCTTCCGATCAGCCTCACAGAGAATCATACAGTAGTTGTAAATCGTACCAATTTATTCCACAACTATTCCGCCGCCAATTGGAATTGTTATAAATCATATATAAACACGAACTTGGTTCTAGGTGATACCAGCCTAAATTCTATAACCTGCAGCGAGCACATTGATATCTTATGTAACAATTTTGTTTCTGTTATCAATAGAGCGGCCGATCTTGCGATACCTAAATGTTCCACTGCTCCAGTTGATAAGGCACCGCTTCCTGAAAATATCTTTCATCTGATTAGGCTACGAAACTCTGAAAGAAGAAAATGGCTGCGTTATAGAATCGATTGTTTTCTAGTTAATGTTAAAGTCTTAAATAATATCATTAAACACGAAATCTCAACATATAGGAACAAGTGTTGGAATAAACACCTTTCCTCTCTTGACAAAGCAAGCAAACCGTTCTGGAAAATATCAAAAATTATGAAAAAGAGAGGGTCAAGTATTCCTCCGTTTAAAGTTCACGACAAGTTGTTTATCTCTTCAGTGGAGAAATCGAACCTACTTGCTAACACGTTTAGTAAGAACCACTCCATATCTATGCATCTAAGCGACGCGTATACTGAAGCTGAAGTTGCTAACACTATCCATGTACTTTCTCAAACACCAGCTGAAAGTACTTACGCAACTAATATCAGCAAAGTTAAAGAATTGATAAAAAAATCGAAATCTAAAAAGGCTGCGGGTCTCGATAATATTAACAACAAATTAATCAAAGCACTTCCACCTGCTGCAAGTAACTATTTAACGTTAATTTTCAACGCTTGTCTTAAGAATTGTTATTTTCCGGACTGTTGGAAAACAGCAAAAGTAATACCTATCCCGAAACCCGGCAAACCAAAGAACAGCCCCGAAAGCTACAGACCTATTAGTCTACTTAGCTGTCTAAGTAAGCTCTTAGAAAAAATCATTAAGGAAAGGATTGATCGTTTTGTGGAAGACAATAACATCTTACCAAACTTTCAGTTCGGTTTCCGTAGTGGTCACAGCACAATCCACCAAGTCTTGCGCATTAAAAACCACATAGCTGGTAAATTCATCGACAAGGAGTCAACGGGACTGGTTCTTCTAGACATCGAAAAAGCCTTTGATACGGTACGGCACGATGCCTGATTTATAAGCTACTGAAGCTTAAGCTGCCAATGCCGCTTATCAAAATTATCCAGAGCTTTCTTCGTTCGAGAAAATATGTTGTGAGTATAGGAACCGACATATCCTCTACTCACCAAATCCACTATGGTGTACCCCAAGGCTCGGTCCTTGGTCCCATATTATTCACATTGTTTGTCGCAGATTTACCATGTCTAGGTGAAAGCATTCAGGTAGCTATGTTTCCCGATGATACGGCCATTTTCTCTTCGGGTGCCTTATTCACTAATGTCTACAACTCTTTGCAAGCAGCTCTTGACAAATTAGCAGCATATTACAGGAAATGGAAAATAAAAATAAATGGTAATAAAACACAAGCTGTCTGGATTTCGAGAGGTAGGAAACACTGCTACCTACCAAATGGCACTAAACTCAGTATGTCATCATCATCGGCACTACAACCTGGAACCGGTCTTGGCCTTATTTAGCAAGTCCTGAGGCTTGTTAAATTTTCCATAATGAATTGTTTTTTCCGGGCAAGGTCATTAGTCTTGCGCCAGAGGCTCCTCGACGGGGAATCGAACCCCGGTCTCCCGCGTGACAGGCGGGTATACTAACCAGTATACTATTGAGGAGCTGAAAATGTGTGTGTGCTCAGTATGTGTGCAGTTGATATTGATTGGTCCGAAGACTGTAGATATCTAGGTATTATTCTAGATAAAAAACTTATCTTTCAAAAACACATCACTACCACAATTGACAAAATAAACAAAGTCGTAAGAGTTATGTATCCATTAGTGTGTAGAAAATCAAAGCTTAGCATCGAAAATAAAATTATAATATTTAAAACCATTTTTCAAGCTATACTCCTGTACGGGGCCGCTGTATGGTTTAATTGTGCTCGCACACACAAAATAAAATTGCAAAAGTGTCAAAATAAAATACTGAAAATGTTGCTGAATTTGCCATGGCATTATTCGATACATGAACTACATGACAACGCTAACGTTAAACCGGTAGAGTTCCTTATTGACAAAATCAATTTTCTGACAATGTTCTCGTTTCCCGTCTTGCGTTATCCTAAATCACTACATATGTACTCTGTCTATGAAAATTATATCGAGTTCATTACTATATAAAATAACCGGAAGCTCGTGCAATATTAGTCTTAAGATTCAAATAAGGGTTTTTTATTGTAGTTTTCCCTTAATTTATTATTTGTCATTCATTAAAATTGTGCTGTTGTCGTTATATAGATTTAAGATTATAGTTGTAAAGGAATTGCTATCCTAAATCTCTTAAGTACTAGTTGTAAAATATACAATAAATGTAATTATCTACCAAATAAAAATTGAATTGAATTGAAATTTTGTTATTTATGTTGCTTGACAAGCAGAATATACGATTATGTCAGCTGGTTGCTGACATTTGTTATTTGGTTGCCATGGGTAGCATTCAGTTGCGAATTCGCTGATTGTGTCCAGTGCGAATTCGCAACACTATTAATTTTATGAATTTCTTTTGGGAAAATACGTACCTATTCACAGGTAGTATATGTTTCCGGGTACAAAATTTCCAACAGGTATATAAGGAGCGAGGCTAATAACCTTGCCCGGAAAAACAAATTATTATAGACAATTTAACAAACTCGGAAAGACTTCCTAAATAAGGCCAAGACCAGATCCCGGTTGTAGTGCCGATGATGATATAAGCAGCGAAAATCAATTGCAAAATTTGTGGCCTCATCCTAGTGATTGGGATTGTATATTATTTCATATTTTTGTTTGCATATATTCTGCAAAAACGTTATTCGTCCGCCAGGCGAATTTCTTCAGCCGTCAAATCGGAACGCTTCGGTTTCAGAGTTGGTGCAAATCCTTCAGAACCACTCCAAGGAATTGGCATCTCAACAAATGTCTCGTCACGAACAACATTCTACGTTTGTTTTTAAAAATCTCAGGAAAGCCTCACCGGGATACGTCCCCCACGACCGCATAGGCCAATTTTTCACCACTCCTTATATGATGAGCCATACTACAAAGTACTACAAAGACAGACAAGTACTTTGTGGCCTTTTCAGAGGAAGAAGTGCACCTGTGGCGTCTCTAACAGATACACACACAATACACAAGCAAATAGTGACGAGCCGTATACCATAGCGATAACATAACAAATCCACATCAGTCGAATGTACTTGAGTTTAAGAATCGAATTCGTACACACGGCGGTGACCTGATGAGTTGCGCTTTGGTTCAATTTTTGGTGATTCTAACTGTCATAGGGTCAGTTCGAATCACACGTTCTTCACTATCATTTCAAACGATATAATTGGTGACCCCGACGTGATCTGAACACACAGCACACACTTTCCCGTAGTAAACAGAACAGAACACCATAGACCGCCGGCACACTCGCCTGCTCCGACGCTCTCTCGTTCGCTCCGTCGTTCGCAAACGAAGCTGATCGTAACGAAGTTACTGAGGAGGGATTAGTATGGCGTCTCTAACAGATACTCACACAATACACAAGCAAATATTGAAGAACACCGAACGAAAATCGAATAAGAAAATACATCAGAGCCGTATACCATAGCGATAACATAACAAATCCACATCAGTCGAATGTACTTGAGTTTAAAAATCGAATTCTAAGCATGGCCAGTAGCCTGATGTGATACGCGTAGGTTCAATTTTTGGTGATTCTAACTGTCATAGCGTCAGTTCGAATCACACGTTCTTCATTATCATTCCATACACCTATCTCAATTGGCAGACTAAAGCCCGTTTTTATTCTTCAGGGTGATGTTGAAGCTCAAGGGGAGGACCGAACGCAGCGCCACGAAGCAGGGCCCGAATCTACGACGAGTGCAACTGCTTGCCAGAAGGGAATCTGTTTTCAATCGCAACCAAGTTATGAATGACATTTCGTAAGATTTCTCGTATTATATTTATTTAACTTTCATACGAATATTCGAATTAAATATATTGTTTTACTAAAAATCAGATCGGTAATACTTTCATTTCATTAATAAACCCTTCATACACATAGGTAAATAAATCTCTCGGAATCAGTTCAAGATTTCGGTCTAAAACACATAAAAAACAAGAAACGATTTCCTAAAATCTTTTTTGAGACTTAAAACACAACTTTTATGTTTTATCTCACATCACGTATGTATAATTATTATTATTGTTAATTAAACACGGTAAATAGTTTACGTGTACACCTATTAACGCTGCTTCATAAACACTGTTGGTAACTATTTATTTAGCATTAAGTATAATCATAATTATGAAAATCAAGCTAGAGTTCCCCGCGGTGTAGACTCAAAAATGCCTGGGCTTCACACGGTGATCCAACCGACTTGGGTATTATCGGCCTTAGTCACCGCACGAGGGCAAAACTATTTCTCTTTTGTCTATGCCACAGTTTATTTACCAGACAAGCGACGCAAAAATACATTCACGGACCTTATACGGAGGTCAGGAACCGGCAACAAAGATACAACTCGTTAGAATCTAACGCACGAATCTGTCAAAAGGTAAAACGCACAAGCCCACACGCACACCGCTCTCGTTAAAAAAAAACCTGTGATATTATATCAATCTACTATTATTTACCGCTATGTGTCTTCTGCGCAGTAATCATATTTATTATATCCACAAACAGGTTACTATCTTGCGATAATAAATTTTAATTTTAATACTCTTCGTATATGTGTAGCGAACACCGCAGCATTTGACGCGACTTACATCCCTGTACCAATGACAACACTGTCCCTTAGTGTTTCCAAGGGAGGCTGTAGCATAAACGTATCCTTGCTTTCGGCTCTCCTTCTTCAAGGGAGCCAACTTACTTCTTTAACACTGATAAGGGAGATGGCGCAGAAAAAACTGAAAACTGATGCGACGAGAGAATTTTAATTGTATTCCAAAGGGGCGGAATACACTCAAGTGTTGCATGCAAAAAAGGAATGCGACCCTTTCCTTCCTTTTACATTCCTCCCCCTCATTTTTTCGTTTCTCTAACCTTCTCCAAAGACAAAAAGAATTGCTACTTACTGGACTTTTTCCTCGTCGCCGATTCTGAGTGGATTTTTAAAAATAACTTTAGGTAGTTCACTGTTTAGCACTAAACGCGAAATATTCTCGAATGGGGCTTAAGATTACTGGCTGGGATAAATGCACTGTGATAAGTAGACCCGCCGCGGAACTGCGGGAGGCGACGATGGCGGCTTGGTTTTCGTATTCGTTCGGCTTGCACTTTTGCGGATAAACGCCCGAGTGAAAGGTGTGCTGAATGTTTTGCAAAATTCTTGAACTTGACTCGATTTGATAAGGAGGAATCCGAAAAACAATCACTACATCGCAATATGCGAACCAACTCAACAACTTGCTAAACTCGTTCGACGTTTTGTTTCGTACACGTTCCTGTCAGTGGGAAGCTAGAGGAGAACGGGCAGACAGCAGCTGCGTGAAAATTCTGGTTGTATTGAAAATGAAAGAGAGAGAGGAATGCTTCCGGATTGGTGCACTTGCGAAGGATGCCTGAGCGAGTGTAGGAGTATGCTATGTGTTTGGTAGTAGTAGTATTGTGTTTTTTATTGTAAACGCCTTGCGGAATGTAAGCAAGTTTCCACACGTGGAAACTTTCAGGTCAGATAAATGTTCACTATCTTGCTTTGTCTGTTGTTAATCAAAGTATGCCTATCTCACTCTTCCTTGATTGGAGAACAGATACACCGCCGAAAAGTATACAGTGAATTTTAGATGGTATCGAGTTGATAGCCGTCACTGATGGTTGCACAATCTACTCAGGAAGGTGTGTGTCATAACTCGGCGTACTCTTCATTCAGCTGCTTGTCTACTTGATGTTAATCATTTATAGATTTTCCGAGAGGGAAGTTGTTATAATTGGGCGCAAGTTCTTATAACAGTTACACTCATCAATTTCATGCCTCTGTTAAGGCTATTTAATTATAATGACATAATTTATTCATCATATATTTATTATTAAGTACATATTTTAATTACCTAAAATGTATTTATTATTTTTCAATATTTATTTAGCTACTTTTCACAGTAAATAATAATTGCAGTAGAAGTAGTGTTAGATACCCAAACCCACCCTCTCTCTCCTGAGCAGTACCGGTAAGAAACAAATGAAAAAGTAGGCGCCGAAAAATTTGAATGAAAAAAAGGAGAGGTGAAAAATAAAAATAAGTGAGTCGGCACAGAGACACATTTCAGTGTGGTTGATATTAAAAAAGAATAGAAAGTTTAATACGGTTGATATTAAAAACAATAGAAAGTTTAGTGTGGTTGATATTAAAACACAAGAGCCAAGTTTTCCTTCAAACTTCCCCCTAATAAAGTCTTTTTTAACCCTAACCCCACCCTTTCCAACGCCTCAAAACCCGTAAGCCATACTCTCCCGTCTCATCCCATTTTTTTAAAATATACTTCTGGTGGCGAACTGACGGCCACCAATGACACAAGGGGAGTAGTGCCAGGTAAGGCACTACTCCGGCAGCGATGCTTGAGGGGAGTATCGGACGACAGCTGCCGTTGTCGGACGCTCCTGGTCGACGCTCGGTTCCTAATCTTCCTCCGGTGAAGGGAAGCTCTACCACAATCGAGTTAAACCGTCTTACAGCATTCCAAAATCTAGGCGAATTCCTTGATAGCTTGGCACTGATGATGTTGTACTTCCATTGGTTGATTCTGGAGTCCTCAGCAATATCCGTGGCGCTGGTGGCAGCAAAAGAACCGGAACGAGATGAAACCAATGATGGTTGGTGGAAAAGTGGAAGAGCGACCGTTGCGCGCATTTCAAATCGTTGACGGTGGGATGGCGTCCCTTGGTGATGACGCACTGTCAGCTGGCGGCTGACAGGCATGTGGTGAATATGCTGGGTGATGAGTGTACACGGTGAATGTACTAGATTATCTCCGCTGTATTTATTTGCTACTCCGCAACAACTCCTCTCAGGAGAGACGAATCTATAGCGCCGACACGGCGCCCCGGGATCCAGCTAGGTAACTGTTGCAGTTAATTTCGAACAGTTGCAGGTTCTAACGCTCCGAAGACACATCCGTGGGGTGGGAATTCCACAGCTTCCCCGCTCTGTAATGGAATGAGTTTTGATTGAAGGATGTTCGCACCGTCGCGTCGGGAGCTGAACCACAAATTGGTGCGATCCGTCGGATTGTCTTGTGGAGCGTATATAAGCCGAATAGCGTGGGACAATACCACGAATTGTTACGGACCGACATTGAAGTCCAGGTCCTCCCAGAATCCACTAATCCCCCTTCGATTCCCCTCTTTACCTGTAAACGGAGAATAATGCGCCAAGTAGCTAATTTGCATAAACTACAATTCTACTTCGCGGAGCAATTAATAAAAAACGACGTTGGCGTCAAATAAAATAAAAATATAAGTCAACGGAAAAAATAAATTAATGACAATTGATCGTCAATCTCCGAATGATCAACATTATTGCACTAATTCGCCGTAAATAGCAGTCAATTGGAATTAATCGTAAAGGAAATACTAAAAGATTTGATCACTGAAAAGACTGAAAAGCATTCGAGGTGGAACAATTTGAAGCAAGAAACCTTGGAGCGAACGAACGAGTTGAGTGAAGCATTTTCCGGAAGCCGGCCCCTATCGAAAATTGAAAAGAACCTTGATCTTAAACGTTGGTTTGCCGAGATCAGTAAGAAAATCAATAAGTTAAGTGCCGATATTCCTAATACAACAGGGGATAACGAACGAGACTCGAAAGCTGATCAGGGGAGCAACAATCCAACGTTTCTTACTGATCTCGGCAAACCAACGTTTAAGTAGAATTTGCATAAAGTAGTTTATGCAAATTAGCTACTTGGCGCGTATGACACGTGTGGTAAGATTGTTTTTCGGAGTCGCTGTTCAAACTCCTTGAAAGTCGTTGGGAGTTGTTCTTTGAACATGCGGCGAGCTTTCCCAGTTAGCCTCATGGGTAACCACCGCAGGAACATTTTTTCCTCCACCTCCGATAAACAGTCCAGTGTCCTGTCACAGCTTTCGAGGAAACTATGTAGTTCCCTCGCTGCGTTAGGCTCTTTCTGGCCACTATATACCTTCACGTTAGCTTAGACTAGGTCCAGAATCTTCTCCGCACCTAACATAGCGGCGACGGGTTCGACCGTTATTATTTCCGCGGATAGATTCCTAGTGTGGCTTCTCGTCTCAACGTTGATCTCGTCCTCTTTCCTGTAATTGGAAAATAAACCCGAGAAAAGGAGAATTTATATTTTTATTTATGTTATTTTGTTGTTATAACGGATTTTATTTCTCCTAGCCGCTAGTTCCGCTAGTCGGCGTAGGGACGTTAGAGCCTTGGGGCTCTTCCACCACTGGATTTATATCCCCGACGGCTTCGATATAAATTCCAGCTGGTGGTAACCGGTTGCGCCAATTTGTTATGTTGTTTGTATAACAAATATATTTAAATGTAAATATAATTATGTTTTTATATATAATTAATATAGTTTATTTTATTTTAATTTTAAACATATAGTAAGGAAGGACTTACTTGGGTTTGTACCGTGAGTTGGACCGTTGAGCGGTCGTTGGAGAAGTTGTCAGTGTCTCGTTGCAGGGGGCGTTGAATTGTTGCTCCCCTGATCAGCTTTCGAGTCTCGTTCGTTATCCCCTGTTGTATTAGGATTATCAGCACTTAACTCATTGATTTTCTTACTGATCTCGGCAAACCAACGTTTAAGATCAAGGTTCTTTTCAATTTTCGATAGCGGCCTGCTTCCGGAAAATGCTTCACTCAACTCGTTCGTTCGCTCCAAGGTTTCTTGCTTCAAATTGTTCCACCTCGAATGCTTTTCAGTCTTTTCAGTGATCAAATCTTTTAGTATTTCCTTTACGATTAATTCCAATTGACTGCTATTTACGGCGAATTAGTGCAATAATGTTGATCATTCGGAGATTGACGATCAATTGTCATTAATTTATTTTTTCCGTTGACGTATATTTTTATTTTATTTGACGCCAACGTCGTTTTTTATTAATTTCTCCGCCAAGTAGAATTTGCATAAAGTAGTTTATGCAAATTAGCTACTTGGCGCGTTATTCTCCGTTTACAGGTAAAGAGGGGAATCGAAGGGGGATTAGTGGATTCTGGGGGGACCTGGACTTCAATGTCGGTCCGTAACAGAATCTCCGAAGAACAGTACCCGCGATGATATCTGTAAAACAGACAGAAGACGGCTATGCGCCTTCGATGTGGCAGCGACTGTAGTCCCGATGCCAGCGCCGTGTCCCCGATTGGGCGGATTGCTCGTCTCTGTATGCTCTCAAGTAGGTCGAGGGCATGTTTAGGAGCAAAGCAAAACATGAGAGCAATATTAAAGGGCGGGTCTAATTTGGGATTTATAAAGGAGAAGAAACTGAGCCGGAATAAAATATTTCTTGGCTCTAAAACAATAGCCCAGTTTTCCTGATGGTTCGGTGTCCGCCATCCAGCAGGAGGATCTGTCCATAACAAGGAGATTCTCCAGCTTCGCTCGAACGGTGCGAACAGTAGCTTGGCTGAAGCGGTTCATCGACAACAGTAGCTGCAAAGGTTGATTTTCGAGGAGTTGGTCGTCCTGTCAACGGAGCCTGGCGACACCGAATTGTTAACCTCCAGTCATTTATTAGTTGGAGAGCGGGCTATGAGCGTTCCGGAAGTCGATCTGGGAGATACAACGATGACTTGGCGGTCCAGGTGAGTAGTAGGGTTATGTACGTTCTGGGACAATTTTCTGCCCCAAAGCTCTTTTTCTGCCCCAAAGCTCTACGTCAAGGTTGAGATATGATTGGTGTGTGGTGAGTGGTGATAGTGGTATGTGATTCATGGGTGGTGTGTCTTAACTGAGGTGGAAATAGTAGTATTTAGTGTATTTCTTATGAGTATTGGTATTAATTGTGATATTTTGTGGATGCGATTAATGGTTGTGGGTTCTTATGTGGGGTGGAAATAGTAGTATTGGTATTAATTGGGTATAGTTTGTATTATTCTTATCGCTGGTTGTTGGTTGATGTCGTAATCGAATGGGTATGTAGTTGTTGGATTTTGTGCTTAGTTGATGATATCCAGGTTTTTGCAGGTGGTGGTGGTGAATGCTTTTGTTGACTATTGGGCTTTTTGTAGGTGGTGGTGAGTATTGGGGTTTGTGGTGATATCGGTGCTTTTTGTTATGGGTTTATGTTTTTGCTAATGGATTTGTGCTTAGGTGGTGATATCGGGGCTTTTTGTGATTCATGGGTGGTGTGTCTTAACTGAGGTGGAAATAGTAGTATTTAGTATATTTCTTATGAGTATTGGTATTAATTGGGTATAGTTTGTAGTATTCTTATCGCAGTAGTTGTTTGTTTGGGTAGTGATTAATCGTTATCAGCGTGGTTGTTGGTTGATGTCGTAATCGAACGGGGATGTAGTTGTTGGATTTTGTGCTTTTGATGCTCTTGGGTTTTTTGTAGGTGGTGGTGAATGCTTTTGTTGACTATTGGGCTTTTTGTAGGTGGTGGTGAGTATTGGGGCTTTTTGATAATGGATTTGTGCTTAGGTGGTAATATCGGTGCTTTTTGTTATGGGTTTATGTTTTTGCTAATGGATTTGTGCTTAGGTGGTGAATGGTTTTGCTTGCTATTGAACTTTTTGTTGTGGGGTGTGTGTTTTTGATAATGGCTTTGTGCTTAGGAGGTGAATGGTTTTGCTGCTAGTTGACTTCACCTAAGACGCAGACCTAAGCCATGATGATGAATGGGTTGTGCTTTAGGCTTTTGTCTCGGTTGTAAGCTGTTAATTGTGGTAGAAATAAAAAGAACGTTGTCTGGGTTGTGCTTTTGGCTTTTGTCTCGGTTGTAAGCTGTTAATTGTGGTAGAAATAAAAAAAACGTTGTCTGGGTTGTGCTTTAGGCTTTTGTCTCGGTTGTAAGCTGTTAATTGTGGTAGAAATAAAAAAACGTTGTCTTTGTTGTACTTTTTAATCTTATTGTCATTAAACTGAGTAATATATACGGGAATTTTGTTGTTTATGGATTTGTATGGGAAATGGGCTGTTTTTTAATCTTATTGTCATTAAACTGATTCTAAGTGTATTTATGAGAGCCAATTATTCTTATCATAGTTTCCATATTGGACAAAGAATTTATTGTTTCCGCTCCCCACAGGTTGATTTATATATAGCAAGTTCTTGGTCATTATTCCTTATCATAGTTTTCATAATGTATCGTTTCCGCTCCCACAGGCTAATGTTGATTTATATATGCTGTTATCAAAAAAACCAAACATGACTGTGCTTGTCCGATCTTATGAGCTTGGATGCTATAGTAAACTCTTTTTTATTTCTAAGTGTATTTATGAGAACCAATTATTCTTATCATAGTTTCCATATTGGACAAAGAATGAATCGTTCCCGCTCCCCACAGGCTAATGTTGATTTCTATATATAGGCGTACATCTTCAGTGGGTTGTGGATTTGTACTTGTTATCAGTATTTTTTTCAATTTGAGGTGTGTGATCCGTGGTTGTTTTGGCTTGTTGGGTATTTGTTATCTCGGTAAGTGAATTATGTATTAGGTTTGGGTGATTAGCGTTCAAGGTTAATTGTGTGATATGAGCAGTTGATATTTTTGAATTGTGTGTGAATATGTGATAGGTGATTCATGATTGTTTGGTAGTGAATATATTATTATTTAGTCATTGAGTTTGAGTAATATATATGGGAATTTTTTTTGGGTGATTCTATGTTGAAATGGATGTATGTTTTAGTTGTTTCTTAATATATAGACATTTTTTGTGATTCTATCTGCTTTTGGGTTTTGTTTCGGTTGTCGAGGGCTTTTTCAGTAAATCTAAGCTGATTCTTAATATTTTGGGCTTTTTGCTCTATACTGAAATGGTACCACTTGATAGTAAATCTATGTTGAAATGGACTTTTTTGCTATATTGAATATGTGCTTTTTTTTGGGGATTGTCTGGGGTGCTAAAGGCTTTTTTATGAATATATTCACTTGGCAGTAAATCTATGCTGAAATATATATAGAAATACGGGCTTTAAATTTGAAAAAAAGAAGAAAAAATCATCATCAAACCCAATATTCGACGTGGGATTAGCTAGGAAATAAAAAAATTAACATCATCAACTGGTGAGTTACTTTATTTATATATTAATTGTTATTCCTTTTTTTGACGCGGTGCTAGTATTTATTTTTGTGTATTGTATCGTGAGTCTAGCAATAATAATAATAATAATCCCGATGTTTTTGCTATTGCTGCATAATGTATGGAAATGATTCATCATCATCGTCGTCGTTATCAGTTGTGTATATGAATAGGTGACAGGTGATTCATGGTCGTTTGACTTGCTGTGCTGTTATCATTTGTAGTAAAATAGAGGCGTGTTATCAGTAGTTGTTCGTGGATTTATATGGAAGCGATTCATTGCCGTTTGGGATTCTTTCTTATCTCAGTATGTGAATTAAGTCTTAGGGTTGGATGATCAGCGTACAAGGTTAAAGTTTGGAGTAGGTTAATTGTATGACATGGTTGATCGGCGATTTGTCTGGAAGTTGAGGACTCTTTTATATATTATTATTAGTCATTGAGCTGAGTAATATATATAGAAATTTTTGTTGTTCGAGGGATATGGTATGGAAGTGATGATATAAGACTTAGATTTGGATGATCACAGCGTTCAAGGTTAAAGTTTGGGGATAGGTTAATTGTATGGAAGTCATTCGTAGTCATTTGACGTCGTGGTTTTTGGGATTCTTTCTTATCTCAGCATGTGAATTAAGTCTTAGGTTTGGATGATCAGAGTTATTTTCTAATCTGTATTTATTGGTATATTGTTCGAATGTTTTTATTATTATCTAGTGTGGTTATATCAGGCTGTTGTTGTTGCTGTATTTAGTTTATTGTTATAATGATGTTATGTTTTATTGTTCAAAGGTTTGAGATCTTTTGAAAGTTCTTTGTTTGCTTATAATCATATGAGGATATTTTTGAAAAGCACAGGCAGTTTTTATATGGATATATTAGTATGTGTAGACTTTTTTTTAGCGCTACAATGTTGTTAATAGCGAATATATTATTATTAGTCATTGAGCTGAGTATTATAAGGGAATTTTTTGTAGCTTGCTGTTATATTAATTATGTGTGTATGTATGTGTATGTGTGTATTGATGGACAAATATCTGAATTTCACCTGTTGAGCTGTTGTCAGTTGTACACATCTTGGATTGTAGTGGAGGTGTTGTTAGCATTAGTTGTTCGCGGATTTATATGGAAGTGATGAATTAAGTCTTAGGTTTGGGTGATCAGCATTCAAGGTTAAAGTTTGGGGGTAAGTTAAGTGTGTGGCATAGTTGTTCGTGGATTTGTATGGAAGTGATTCATTATCGCTTGGCGTAGTGGTTTGGAATTCTTTCTTATCTCAGTATGTGAATTAAGTCTTAGGTTTCAATGATCAACGTTCAAGGGTATAGTTTATAATTATAGTGTATGTATCGGCGTCAAGAGAGAAAGAGAGAAAGAGAGAAAGAGAGAGCAAGAGAGAGAAAGAGAGAAAGAGAGACTATTTGTGGACGAATGAGATGTGTGTATGCGTAATAATGAATGAATTTCGGTATAGATAAGGCCATCTTGACTAGTTAGAAATCATTGCGTCACTAAACCATTAAAGAAATACACAAAAAGTTTCCATTGTGGTATATATTTGGCTGAGCAGGAAAATTGTTGCGAGAGGATTAAAACAAAAAAAAAAAAAAATCAACAACAAAAACGGTAAGTTAACACCTATCATGAACCATTTTTAGGATTTCTAATTTATTTCTTCAAATGTTATGTGTTATATTCGGGGGATTTTAATCATCGAGACAGCCTTTTTTTCTGAAAGCGTAACAAAGCAAAAGAATTAACAGTAAATTTTTCATTACTTTTTTAGAGAAATATGTCTGCTAACGAGGTCAACACCAGCAACAACTACAATATTAACAATAATAATGTCAGAAAAAGACTGAGGCAATTTTTGGAGGAACGCCAACAACAACAACAACAACAACAACAACCTGCAAAGAAATTAAAACAACAGATCTATAAAAGATGCTTGTTTTGTGATGAGGATGTTGAGGGACGGCTTTGGGTCCAACATCATAGAAAAAATACCCACAGGGCAAACGCCCAACAAGCTCTTAATGAAAACGTCTCCTTAATAGCAAGCGCATTCCAAAATCGTATCAAAATATTTGCCATCACCAACAAAGATGAGAGTATGATAAATGTGAATACGTTATTTGAAAAAAATATTCCATTGATTAACGAGTTACTACAAGATGAATTGAAAGTTTTGAAAGCTTTTAAATTTAGTATGGAGCTTTTTGCTAACTTTGCGAAACTATCCAAAGAATGTGAAGAGATAATGCAAATAGATATAAAAAGCATGCAAACTAAAATGTACACGATTGCGAAAGAGGAAAACATAAGAGAAAATTTGAGCACGGCAATTGAAATTATCAAGGCAAAATTGGAAGAGTTCCAAGAAAAAGATAGCGGATGGGCGTTGGCAGCATTTCAGAGGATCGAAATTAACATCAACAAATACGAGCCATTTCGAGCTTGATAGATAAGGGCCGATATAATAAATCTTTTAAAGAACATGTAGCTGCATCAAACAAGAAGAAATAAAATGCATTTATGTATTAAAATTAATTGATGTTTTTTCCCTTTGGCTAATTTTGTGAGAAAATTATTCGAATATTGGTCATTCATTTTTCCCCCATGAGTCTTAGAGTATCAAATATATCCCCACCAATATATGTGAATTTTCGGCTGTAAGTTGGTTCTTAATATATGGGAAATTTTTTATTGATTCTATCTGCTTTTGCCTTATGTCTCAATACTAGAAATGGTTTGTGTTTTTGCTACTGGTTTGTGTCTTTGATCTCTAAACTTTCAGAGCTTTCTACTAATGGTTTGTGTTTTTGATCCCTAATGGTTCTTGTTTTGACTTCTATAGAACAATTTTCTAAGTACAAATGATTATTCAAGTCCATATTGAACATAAAAAATGTGTTGTTATCAAAAAAACATATGGTTGCTTATCAAATCCAATGACCTTAAGACCCAGACCTGGCGGGACTCATAGAACGACCTTTGCTAAAATTATCCAGATAGCCGAATAACTAAGAAGAATTCTTGAGATCTCCTCGCCAAAACTGATTTCGCATAAGACTCAGACCTGTCGGAACTCATAGAACGACCTTTGCTAAAATTATCTAGATAGTCGAATATCTAAATTTATTCTGTAATATCAAAAGGAATCCCGAACTTGTTTGAGCCGGCGAACGATTAGTAACACCTAAAGTTCTATCACACCTAATCCAAGGAAATATGCGTCATCGTACCCATTAGATGGTTTGCATTCAAAGACATACTGACTGTATTATAACCTCCCCTCTCTGATGCCGCATCGAATCAAAGCAGTAAACAGATCTCTATGTATCGGCTGTATTATAAACAGGTGGTTCCAAGCAGGCAGTTTCTTCAAACAGATCGCTTCCAAACAGGTCGGTTTCTTCAAACAGGGCGCTTCCAAACAGGTCGGTTTCTTCAAACTTGGCGATTCCAAACAGGGCGGTTTCTTCAAAGAGGGCGATTCCAAACAGGGCGGTTTCTTTAAACAGGGCGAGTCCAAACAGGGCGATTCCAAACAGGCTGTCTCTTCAAACAGGGCGATTCCAAACAGGCTGTTTCTTCAAGCAGGGTGGTTCCAAACAGGCTGTTTCTTCAAGCAGGGTGGTTCCAAACAGGCTGTTTCTTCAAGCAGGGTGGTTCCAAACAGGCTGTCTCTTCAAACAGGGCGATTCCAAACAGGCGGTTTCTTTAAACAGGGCGATTGCAAACAGGCCGTATTATAACTACCCCTCTCTGATAACTCCTCAATGCTGTAAGCAGGTCTTATCATATGATGTTACGGTGGACTATATTTGATCCTCCAAGACTCATGGAAAAAATTGCCTCAATTAATTTTAATGTTTAAAGAACAATGACCAGCGGTTTTATTCATATAGGTAAGATAAGAATAATGGAGACTCACTAAAACCACTTAGACATCAAGAATTTGATATAGCATCCAAGGTCATAGGATTTGATAAGCAGCCATATGTTTTTTGATAACAGCCCAATATGGACTTGAATAATCATTCATTGCCCCATTGATGTACTTAGAAATTGTGCTATGGAAAAATAAGAATTAGAAATCAAGAATTTAATATAGCACCCAAGGTCAAGGGGTCAGAATAATGAACAACAACTTACTATATAGAAATCAGTATTTGGTCGTGATACTGGATGCAAAATAAGATAAGAGTAATGGCGACTCACTAAAAAACACTTAGAAATTAAGAATTTAATATAGCTTCCAAGGTCAAGGGATTGGACAACAACACCCTTTTTTTATATCAACACTTTTTTTGACCAATATGGACTTGAATAATCATTCGTTGACTCGTGGTATATTCATAAAAAAGCCAAAAGCACAAAGAATTTAATATATTATATGGACAATGCGTAGCCCTAAAGTATGCAATTAACAATATATCGATATAAAAACTCAAAATTGTGGCGCTAAAAATAGGCTATATTCAATATATATATAGCAAAAAGCTCGCTAGTCTAGAGATCAAAAGCATTAAACCATTTCAGCATAGAGTTACTGCCAAGTGGTATATATATATTCATAAAATTAGATTTACTGTCAAGTGGTATATTTGTAAAAAGGAAAACAGCCCCCAACAACTGAGACAACCCATCCGAAAGTTTAGAGATCAAAGACACAAACCAGTAGCAAAAACACAAACCATTTCAAGTATTGAGACATAAGGCAAAAGCAGATAGAATCAATAAAAAATTTCCCATATATTAAGAACCAACTTACAGCCGAAAATTCACATATATTGGTGGGGATATATTTGATACTCTAAGACTCATGGGGGAAAAATGAATGACCAATATTCGAATAATTTTCTCACAAAATTAGCCAAAGGGAAAAAACATCAATTAATTTTAATACATAAATGCATTTTATTTCTTCTTGTTTGATGCAGCTACATGTTCTTTAAAAGATTTATTATATCGGCCCTTATCTATCAAGCTCGAAATGGCTCGTATTTGTTGATGTTAATTTCGATCCTCTGAAATGCTGCCAACCCCCATCCGCTATCTTTTTCTTGGAACTCTTCCAATTTTGCCTTGATAATTTCAATTGCCGTGCTCAAATTTTCTCTTATGTCTTCCTCTTTCTCAATCGTGTACATTTTAGTTTGCATGCTTTTTATATCTATTTGCATTATCTCTTCACATTCTTTGGATAGTTTCGCAAAGTTAGCAAAAAGCTCCATACTAAATTTAAAAGCTTTCAAAACTTTCAATTCATCTTGTAGTAACTCGTTAATCAATGGAATATTTTTTTCAAATAACGTATTCACATTTATCATACTCTCATCTTTGTTGGTAATGGCAAATATTTTGATACGATTTTGGAATGCGCTTGCTATTAAGGAGACGTTTTCATTAAGAGCTTGTTGGGCGTTTGCTTTGTGGGTATTTTTTCTATGATGTTGGACCCAAAGCCGTCCCTCAACATCCTCATCACAAAACAAGCATCTTTTATAGATCTGTTGTTTTAATTTCTTTGCAGGTTGTTGTTGTTGTTGTTGTTGTTGTTGGCGTTCCTCCAAAAATTGCCTCAGTCTTTTTCTGACATTATTATTGTTAATATTGTAGTTGTTGCTGGTGTTGACCTCGTTAGCAGACATATTTCTCTAAAAAAGTAATGAAAAATTTACTGTTAATTCTTTTGCTTTGTTACGCTTTCAGAAAAAAAGGCTGTCTCGATGATTAAAATCCCCCGAATATAACACATAACATTTGAAGAAATAAATTAGAAATCCTAAAAATGGTTCATGATAGGTGTTAACTTACCGTTTTTGTTGTTGATTTTTTTTTTTTTTGTTTTAATCCTCTCGCAACAATTTTCCTGCTCAGCCAAATATATACCACAATGGAAACTTTTTGTGTTTTTCTTTAATGGTTTAGTGACGCAATGATTTCTAACTAGTCAAGATGGCCTTATCTATACCGAAATTCATTCATTATTACGCATACACACATCTCATTCGTCCACAAATAGTCTCTCTTTCTCTCTTTCTCTCTCTTGCTCTCTCTTTCTCTCTTTCTCTCTTTCTCTCTTGACGCCGATACATACACTATAATTATAAACTATACCCTTGAACGTTGATCATTGAAACCTAAGACTTAATTCACATACTGAGATAAGAAAGAATTCCAAACCACTACGCCAAGCGATAATGAATCACTTCCATACAAATCCACGAACAACTATGCCACACACTTAACTTACCCCCAAACTTTAACCTTGAATGCTGATCACCCAAACCTAAGACTTAATTCATCACTTCCATATAAATCCGCGAACAACTAATGCTAACAACACCTCCACTACAATCCAAGATGTGTACAACTGACAACAGCTCAACAGGTGAAATTCAGATATTTGTCCATCAATACACACATACACATACATACACACATAATTAATATAACAGCAAGCTACAAAAAATTCCCTTATAATACTCAGCTCAATGACTAATAATAATATATTCGCTATTAACAACATTGTAGCGCTAAAAAAAAGTCTACACATACTAATATATCCATATAAAAACTGCCTGTGCTTTTCAAAAATATCCTCATATGATTATAAGCAAACAAAGAACTTTCAAAAGATCTCAAACCTTTGAACAATAAAACATAACATCATTATAACAATAAACTAAATACAGCAACAACAACAGCCTGATATAACCACACTAGATAATAATAAAAACATTCGAACAATATACCAATAAATACAGATTAGAAAATAACTCTGATCATCCAAACCTAAGACTTAATTCACATGCTGAGATAAGAAAGAATCCCAAAAACCACGACGTCAAATGACTACGAATGACTTCCATACAATTAACCTATCCCCAAACTTTAACCTTGAACGCTGTGATCATCCAAATCTAAGTCTTATATCATCACTTCCATACCATATCCCTCGAACAACAAAAATTTCTATATATATTACTCAGCTCAATGACTAATAATAATATATAAAAGAGTCCTCAACTTCCAGACAAATCGCCGACCAACCATGTCATACAATTAACCTACTCCAAACTTTAACCTTGTACGCTGATCATCCAACCCTAAGACTTAATTCACATACTGAGATAAGAAAGAATCCCAAACGGCAATGAATCACTTCCATATAAATCCACGAACAACTACTGATAACACGCCTCTATTTTACTACAAATGATATCAGCACAACAAGTCAAACGACCATGAATCACCTGTCACCTATTCACATACACACAACTGATAACGACGACGATGATGATGAATCATTTCCATACATTATGCAGCAATAGCAAAAACATCGGGATTATTATTATTATTATTGCTAGACTCACGATACAATACACAAAAATAAATACTAGCACCGCGTCAAAAAAAGGAATAACAATTAATATATAAATAAAGTAACTCACCAGTTGATGATGTTAATTTTTTTATTTCCTAGCTAATCCCACGTCGAATATTGGGTTTGATGATGATTTTTTCTTTTTTTTTTCAAATTTAAAGCCCGTATTTCTATATATATTTCAGCATAGATTTACTGCCAAGTGAATATATTCATAAAAAAGCCTTTAGCACCCCAGACAATCCCCAAAAAAAAGCACATATTCAATATAGCAAAAAAGTCCATTTCAACATAGATTTACTATCAAGTGGTACCATTTCAGTATAGAGCAAAAAGCCCAAAATATTAAGAATCAGCTTAGATTTACTGAAAAAGCCCTCGACAACCGAAACAAAACCCAAAAGCAGATAGAATCACAAAAAATGTCTATATATTAAGAAACAACTAAAACATACATCCATTTCAACATAGAATCACCCAAAAAAAATTCCCATATATATTACTCAAACTCAATGACTAAATAATAATATATTCACTACCAAACAATCATGAATCACCTATCACATATTCACACACAATTCAAAAATATCAACTGCTCATATCACACAATTAACCTTGAACGCTAATCACCCAAACCTAATACATAATTCACTTACCGAGATAACAAATACCCAACAAGCCAAAACAACCACGAATCACACACCTCAAATTGAAAAAAATACTGATAACAAGTACAAATCCACAACCCACTGAAGATGTACGCCTATATATAGAAATCAACATTAGCCTGTGGGGAGCGGGAACGATTCATTCTTTGTCCAATATGGAAACTATGATAAGAATAATTGGTTCTCATAAATACACTTAGAAATAAAAAAGAGTTTACTATAGCATCCAAGCTCATAAGATCGGACAAGCACAGTCATGTTTGGTTTTTTTGATAACAGCATATATAAATCAACATTAGCCTGTGGGACCGGAAACAATAAATTCTTTGTCCAATATGGAAACTATGATAAGAATAATTGGTTCTCATAAATACACTTAGAAATAAAAAAGAGTTTACTATACCATCCAAGCTCATAAGATCGGACAAGCACAGTCATGTTTGGTTTTTTTGATAACAGCATATATAAATCAACATTAGCCTGTGGGAGCGGAAACGATACATTATGAAAACTATGATAAGGAATAATGACCAAGAACTTGCTATATATAAATCAACCTGTGGGGAGCGGAAACAATAAATTCTTTGTCCAATATGGAAACTATGATAAGAATAATTGGCTCTCATAAATACACTTAGAATCAGTTTAATGACAATAAGATTAAAAAACAGCCCATTTCCCATACAAATCCATAAACAACAAAATTCCCGTATATATTACTCAGTTTAATGACAATAAGATTAAAAAGTACAACAAAGACAACGTTTTTTTATTTCTACCACAATTAACAGCTTACAACCGAGACAAAAGCCTAAAGCACAACCCAGACAACGTTTTTTTTATTTCTACCACAATTAACAGCTTACAACCGAGACAAAAGCCAAAAGCACAACCCAGACAACGTTCTTTTTATTTCTACCTAATGACCAAGAACTTGCTATATATAAATCAACATTAACCTGTGGGGAGCGGAAACAATAAATTCTTTGTCCAATATGGAAACTATGATAAGAATAATTGGCTCTCATAAATACACTTAGAATCAGTTTAATGACAATAAGATTAAAAAACAGCCCATTTCCCATACAAATCCACAAACAACAAAATTCCCGTATATATTACTCAGTTTAATGACAATAAGATTAAAAAGTACAACAAAGACAACGTTTTTTTATTTCTACCACAATTAACAGCTTACAACCGAGACAAAAGCCTAAAGCACAACCCAGACAACGTTTTTTTTATTTCTACCACAATTAACAGCTTACAACCGAGACAAAAGCCAAAAGCACAACCCAGACAACGTTTTTTTTATTTCTACCACAATTAACAGCACAACCCATTCATCATCATGGCTTAGGTCTGCGTCTTAGGTGAAGTCAACTAGCAGCAAAACCATTCACCTCCTAAGCACAAAGCCATTATCAAAAACACACACCCCACAACAAAAAGTTCAATAGCAAGCAAAACCATTCACCACCTAAGCACAAATCCATTAGCAAAAACATAAACCCATAACAAAAAGCACCGATATTACCACCTAAGCACAAATCCATTATCAAAAAGCCCCAATACTCACCACCACCTACAAAAAGCCCAATAGTCAACAAAAGCATTCACCACCACCTACAAAAAACCCAAGAGCATCAAAAGCACAAAATCCAACAACTACATCCCCGTTCGATTACGACATCAACCAACAACCACGCTGATAACGATTAATCACTACCCAAACAAACAACTACTGCGATAAGAATACTACAAACTATACCCAATTAATACCAATACTCATAAGAAATATACTAAATACTACTATTTCCACCTCAGTTAAGACACACCACCCATGAATCACAAAAAGCCCCGATATCACCACCTAAGCACAAATCCATTAGCAAAAACATAAACCCATAACAAAAAGCACCGATATCACCACAAGCCCCAATACTCACCACCACCTACAAAAAGCCCAATAGTCAACAAAAGCATTCACCACCACCACCTGCAAAAACCTGGATATCATCAACTAAGCACAAAATCCAACAACTACATACCCATTCGATTACGACATCAACCAACAACCAGCGATAAGAATAATACAAACTATACCCAATTAATACCAATACTACTATTTCCACCCCACATAAGAACCCACAACCATTAATCGCATCCACAAAATATCACAATTAATACCAATACTCATAAGAAATACACTAAATACTACTATTTCCACCTCAGTTAAGACACACCACCCATGAATCACATACCACTATCACCACTCACCACACACCAATCATATCTCAACCTTGACGTAGAGCTTTGGGGCAGAAAAAGAGCTTTGGGGCAGAAAATTGTCCCAGAACGTACATAACCCTACTACTCAGGTGGAAGTATTTGCAGGCATTACATCGAGTATTTTGGTCCCGGTGGAAGAACGAATACCTCCACACGTTGCAGGCTCGCAACAAATGGTATCATCCGGAACTAAACCTAGGAAATCCGGTCGTGGTGCTTCTGAACGACGAGCAACCATCTCCGACCTATTGGCCCAAGGGAAAGGGTCAGCTTCATGCTAGCAGAGATGGCAAGGTCCGGGTGGCAACTGTAAATAATCAGCGGGCACATTTAAGCGACTCGTCACGAAGTTGGTTCTACTCCCGGTTGCTCAGGATGAGACAGTTGAACCGACAGTTCAAGGCGGGCGGAATGTTGGAAACGGAGCAACACACAACTGTTGACTGGCGGACTGAGCATCGGATATTTATAGTTCTTAAGCTCTCTAGTTTGTAACTTATATATACTTTAGTTGTAGGTAACTATGTTGCTTGAATTAAGCCAATAAATGGGGTGGTAGCTCCACTAAACTTAGCTCGGCCAATTATACTAATGTTTGTTCCCAACAAATTAATAAAACAGAAAAATATACAAAATAAAATAACATCAGAAGGCGTCGTCTCTAAAGAGAACAGATGACAGATTTAATTTCATTTAAATTTAATTTGGCTTTGAACTTTCGTTCCCCCCCTTGGTATAAACCTTGACGTGGTGCGGGGGCTTAAACTACAATGAATCACTCAGGCTATGCTGACGGAAGCATACACTTCCACTTGGGCCACCCATGTCATACAGACTAACAAGGAGTAACACACAAGATATACCACCCTTAATCCACGGTGTTACGTGTCACCGTGCCCATTGGATGGTTTGCAGCCAGGGGTATACCGGCTGTATTATAACGGCGCCTCTCTGACACCGGGTAGAATCAGAGCAGTAAGCAGACCTTACCATATCAATGAGGGGCTCTGACGTGGCGGACTATTTGAAACCCCAAGACTCGTGGGATCAAAAATGAATAATCAATATACAAAAACCGATCCCACGAAAAACCCGGTAGGCGTAGGTGTGATGAGCCGACACTACAATGAGGGAAAAAATCATCAAGAAAACACCGACTCGGGAAAAAGAAGACGTAGGGAAAAACTGAAAAAGCGGGTTATACGCGTCGGCACGTGGAATGTTCGAACGTTATATAAACCAGGCGCGATACAGACGGTCGTAGAAAACGCGAAACAATATAAAATGGACATCGTCGCGCTTCAGGAAGTTCGACTCCCACACCAAGTAATCGAAACCAATGGGTTTACACTGGCGTGTGGAGGTACCGATACACATAACCTCGGGACTGGCTTCATCATAAGCAAGAAGATTACGCCCCATGTAACAAATGTGTAGTTTATTAACGACCGAATATCTTCCAATCAACTATAGGTAAAGAGAGCCTACACGACGTTTCAAATGATAATGGAATTCGAATTATCACGTTCGCCGCGTCCACAGATCTGGTAGTGAAAAGCACGATGTTCAAGCCCAAGCAAATCCATAAAGCCACATGGATATCACCCGACGGCGTAACGCGTAACCAAATAGATCACTTCCTGATAGACAAAAGACACCACTCGAATATCCTTGACGTAAGATCATATAGAGGAGCAGATTGCGACTCCGATCACCTTCTAGTGATGGGCAAAATTAGAAGTCGGCTCGCACCAAACCCACATGGGCAGTCACGGGAGACGAGCAAAAAGTTCGACATTGATAAACTAAAAGACCTACGCGAAAGGGCTGAATATCAAGAGAAACTAACGAATAGATTTAGCATCCTAGAGAATGGGAGCAGTGAGGAATAGGAAACCAATAATTTGGCATAGATCAGAGAAACAATCAAACAAACAGCCCAAAAGGTATTAGGATTTAAGAAAACAATGAAATCCAAATCTTGGTTTGACGACGATCTCTAGGGCGAAGATCGGAGAACGTAAACGCCTCAGAGTGATCCACTTAGAAAGATATAACGAAGTCAACGCAGAAAGATACGCGACGATTCGGAAAGAGACAACCAGACTTTTCAAACGCAAAAAACGCGAATACGAGGGTTGCCTTTTATATTTCGGGATTAGAGAACAAAAACAAATATTGATCATCGAAAATCACTTTATTGTTTTTCAAAATATTCCCCATGATGATCTATACACTTTTGCATGCGTTTGAACCAATTGTCGAAGCACTTTTGCCACTCTGATTGAGGTATCTCCAACACATGCATTCTGAATGCAGCAACCGCTTCTTCAGGTGTCGAAAAACGTTGACCTCTCAGTTTGTTTTTTACGTACGGGAATAAAAAGAAGTCATTCGGTGGCAAGTCAGGATGTGTGAGCCGATGTATGAGAGCTCGCATTGTCGTGGTGAAGAGTGATCCGTTTTCGGCGGTTGGTTTTCCTGATTTCTTGGAAGGCAACTGGCAAACAAATGGTTGTGTACCACTCAGAATTGACTGTTCTGCGTTGTTCTAGTGGTACGGTTGCGACATGTCCAGTTTTTCCGAAAAAACAGGCGACCAATTGCTTGGAAGTGCTTCGTGCGCGAACAACTTTTGTTGGATTTGGCTCATCTTGAAACACCCAGACAGTCGACTGCTGTTTACTGTCGGGCTCATACTCGTAAATCCACGATTCATCACCTGTCACGATGTCATAGACGTGTTTCGAAGCACCGCGACCGTATTTTTTGAGCATTTCTTTCGACCAATTGACACGAGCCTTTTTTTGGGCGATTGACAAATTGTGTGGGATCCAACGCGAACAAATTTTTTTGACAGTCAAATGTTTATGCAATATTGAATGTATGCTGGTCCCACTAACGCCTAAGGTTGTCTCAATCTCACGATAGGTCACATGACGATCTTCCAATATCAGTTCGCGCACAGCATCAATGGTTTTCGGAACAACAACTGATTTTGGACGACCTTCACGAAATTCATCTTGGAGTGAACTACGACCACGATTGAATTCACCATACCATCGATAAACACTGGTCCTTGATGGAGCTTCATCGCCAAAAATTGAATTAAGTTCATCCATGCACTGTTGCTGAGTTAATCCACGCCGAAAGTTGTAAAAATTAATCGCACGAAAATGTTGACGATTTATTTCCATTTTTGGGTCGAGATGAATCTTTTAAGTTACTGTAAGCAACACAAATAGCGCTCGTATGTCAAAACGTTCTGAGTGCGTATAACCTCAAAAATGTCCAACTTTACGACAGAGCTGTCAATTGCCGGATTGTAACACTAGGGTTGCCAAATCCCGAAACATAAGAGGCAACCCTCGTAGATCTTTGGCAATAGATAACGACAATTTTAATGAAGCTCCTAACCAAATAACTAAAGCGATACAGATAAACGAAGAGAAAACAAGCACTAATATAAATATTCCGATTCATACTCCAAGTTTGGAAAATAATTCAGCAACACAGACTGAAAATTCGAAACTTTCATCAGTATTAAAGACTGAAATCCCTAATATTTCGGATATCCCTATTGACAACACAGACACTTCAGCAACTAAGACTGAAAACTCAGCAATATTAAAGACTGAAAATTCAGAACTTGCAGAAAATACACAAACAAAAATCCCTCAGATTTCGGCTATCCCTATAGACAACCCCGACACTTCAGCAACAAAGACTGAAAATTCAGCAGTGGTAAAGACTGAAGATCCAAAAGGTGCAGTAAAAATCGAAACCCAAGTCAGTTCAGTAGCTAACACTGAAGAACACCATGTTTCAGCAGCAAAGACTGAAGGATTGAAGGTTTCTACAGCAGATATAACTGAAGAAATAGTTCAAACAGCAAATAAGACTGGGAACCAAGATGTTCTAACAGCAAATAAGTCTGAAGAACTATACGAATCAGTAAATGAGACTGAGAAACTAAACGATCCATCAGCAGTGAGTAAGACTGAAAAGGTAAACGTTCCGACAGAAGTTAAAGCTATAGAAAATGATGACATTGAGCCGAAAACACAAAACATTTTAAATAACGATACTGAACACCAACACGAAGTAATGAAAATTGAAAATAATATTTCAATTAAAATAGGTATTGAAAAGAAAAACCATATAAATACCTTACAGATTCATTTTTACAACAATAAACATGTATTCGAACACAAAATAAGGAAAAAAAAAATTTAGGACAACTGAGATCATTTCTTAAGAAAATTTTTGGTATTATGGATTTCTATTCAGTCATCATAATAATAGGCCCAAAAAAGTTTTGGAAAATTTTCCATAAATTTAAGGAAAAGATAGACACTTAACAAATGGCCTTTGTTTTTATTCAATATATAAAATAATTGTAAGAAATGACGGAAACGAAAGAAAAAAAAAAAAAAAAAAAGTTAAAAAAGGGGAAGAAAGAAAGAAAATTTTAGAGTTAAAATATATATTGGGATATAATATATTGGAAATTCGAACGAAAAAGAGAATTTTGAGAATTAATATTAATCATATATATAGAAAAAAAAAATTATTTTGGATAATAAAAGAAAAGGTTCCAAGTGGAAATATTTTAAGTTAGTTGGAAATATTTAAAGTTAGTTAAAATATAATGTAAGTAGACTATAAGTAAATTTTTGGATTATTGTAACCTATTTTTCTAGTATTAAGAACTTTTGGATTTTTGTAACTTTTGATATAAGATTAACTTTGAACGCCATTGTAATTGAACGAAAATCCAAGTCTGTAATTAGTCCTAATCTAAGCAATAGTTAACAGAAAATTATTCTCTTCAAGGATAATTTTCTTTCTCGAAGAAGGGTAGGATGTTGTATTCCAGAATACTACCCTTATTCGCTTTAACACTAATCTCATGTCCTTTCTAACACAACCTTTAAAACTACATCCTCACATATCTTACATTCTCATTTAATACAATTCATAAATAAACAGACACAATATTCTATATCCAGTCACTTACAGCACATTTAAAAACATGCCCCTTTTCATAACAAGCACATTTTTCATTTCAAAACATAGCCACAGGAAAATTTATATTGTAAAAGTAGTTCAAGTTAGAGCTCAGCTTGAGATAGCTGAGTTTAAATAAAATAAAATAAATAAAAACTAACTATAATTAATTTAATAAATATATAACCCCCACGCTCTTCCCTCGAAAGAGGAAGCACGGCGCTGGAGACGTAACACTACAGAGGAATACCATTCCTCCCAACCACATACAAAATACTATCAAATCTCATTCTGGCGAGAATCACACCGTACGCAGAAGAAATACTGGGAGACTACCAATGCTGATTCCGTAGGAACCGGTCAACAAGCGACCAAATGTTCACAATAAGCCAACTGCTGGAAAAGAAGTGGGATTACGGCATTGTCCATATCGGATTGGGCAATATTATTGCTGATTGGGTTGATGAGCTGAGTTCAAATAAAATAAAATAAATAAAAACTAACTATAATTAATTAAATAAATATATAACCCCCACGCTCTTCCCTCGAAAGAGGAAGCACGGCGCTGGAGACGTAACACTACAGAGGAATACCATTCCTCCCAACCATATACAAAATACTATCAAATCTCATTCTGGCAAGAATCACACCGTACGCAGAAGAAATATTGGGAGACTACCAATGCTGATTCCGTAGAAACCGGTCAACAAGCGACCAAATGTTCACAATAAGCCAACTGCTGGAAAAGAAGTGGGATTACGGCATTGTCCATATCGGATTGGGCAATATTATTGCTGATTGGGTTGATGAGATGATCAATTCGGGATTTATATTTACGACCAGTTAATTGATTGATGTTTTTGAAAAGATCTCGATTTGGTTTGATATTTTTAAGTGTGGAGATGTAGTTTTCATCTGCGAATTTTTTCAACTGCTCATTTATCAGAGTGGATAGGAGTTGGATTTGGCTTTTAATAAAGGGGCAGTATCTTGTATGAAGTTTACGGCGGAGCTGCTTTTTAAGCCGCAATAATTTGGTTAGGATGCTGGGCAAAGGCTTTCCTAAATAGTTGTGAGGAATGATTATCGGGGTGTTATTGCTGAGACCCTCCTTAAGAATTTGCTCTATTCTTACAGATACTTGATCAATTTCAGTAGGGAATATGTTAGATGCTTCCGGGATATACAAGTTAGAGAAACTTATCGCTATGTACCTATTGACATTTCTCCATTTTGTTTTGGAGAAATTTGGGACAGGGTTTGACGAGTAGTCTATTTGTCCCCTTAAATTAAGTAATATATTGTGACGCATGTGACAATCAGTACTAGAATATTCGAGAAAGTCCGAAACAAAGTACTAGAATATTCTATAAAGTACTGGAAAACTGGAGACTAGGAACAGTAGAACCAGAATAAGGAAACGGTATAAATACGTCGCACACAGACCATGGAGATGAGTAAGAAGTAGAAGGTCAAGCAAGCGATAAGTAATGAGTAAGAAGTAATAAGTGTGGAAGCGATAAGTACGGAAGCGATAAGTGAAGAAATCGTCGTTGTGTACGATAAAAAGTAACGGTTGTTATTAACGGACTAATAAAATGTCACAAAATTCAAAATCGATTCAACGGCTCTTATTTATTCAAAATAATTAATCCAGCGAACCCTAAGCTCGCTACAATATATATATATATATATATATATATATATATATACTTGGCGGAGGCTGCATGTCAAGTTCATTGAACAGGGACAAGGATCGTCCTGGCCTTCGCCGGGTTGAAAGCAGAGACTTTGCCATGTATGTTCGCCCCCAGCCACCATATATATATATGGGAGCGAACATACATAGCAAAGTCTCTGCTTTCAACCCGGCGAAGGCCAGGACGATCCTTGTCCCTGTTCAATCAAGTTGATATGCAGGCTCCGCCAAGTAGTGAATCCTGCATGCAGTCAGGTTGGCGCAAGGCTAATAACCTTGCCCGGAAACCCGATTTATTATGGACAATTTAACAAGTCTCGGATATAGACCGGCCGTAGTGCCGATGAAGATGATGATATATTTATATATGTACATATATATTATATATATATATATATATATATATATATATATATATATATATATATATATATACATACATATTGTGACGCATATGACAATCAGTACTAGAATATTCGAGAAAGTCCGAAACAAAGTACTAGAATATTCTATAAAGTACTGGAAAACTGGAGACCGTGAACAGTAGAACATTCAAGACTATGGAACGGACGGAAACGAAACGCCGAATCAGAATAAGGAAACGGTATAAATACGTCGCACACAGATCATGGAAAGGAGTAAGAAGTAGAAAGTGAAGCAAGCGATAAGTAAGAAGTAAAAAGTAATAAGTAAGAAAGTGAAGCAAGCAATAAGTAAGAAATAAAAGACGCGATAAGTACGGAAGCGATAAGTAAAGAAATCGTTAAGTGTACGGTAAAAGCAACGGTTGTTATTAACGGTTTAATAAAGTGTTACATTAATTCAAAATCGATTTAACGGCTCTTAATTATTAAAAATAATTATCCAGCGAACCCTAATTTTCATTTCATTTTTAAAACATTTTTTATTTTTCTTTTTATATTCTTAATTTCTAAATTAAAGGCTAGACAAAAAATGCTTAAATTCTAGCTTAATTATCTTATATAATAACTTACTGGTCCTTCGCAGACGCTCTAAGCTAAACATTACTTAACATTTGTATAATTTGCCTTTCGGCGACAGAACTTTGTGGCAGTACTGATAATTAGTTGAAATACAAAGAAAAATTTGAAAAACTTTGTCAATTTTTTTGTTTTTATTTTCTTAAAATTTAACTTACTTAACTTACCAAATATGTATATATATATTTTTTTTTATTTATTTTTTTTATTTATTTTTTTTATTTTTTTTTTTTTTATTTTTTTTTTTATTTTTATGTAAAAGCACTTAACCTAACTTAACTTAAATCTTATACTACCCTAATTCTAGAAAAGCTAAGTCTATGTAAGCTAGCTGATGATAGTATGATTCTATGCCGACTTTGGTATCCAGGTCTTTATATGCCATTCAACCACCAGAACTGTTGACGCTGTCTAATACTATCGTCCCGGTCTCTGTGGGAGATAGCCCTACTGAAGCGCAGGAGCTCTTCTTCGGTGCGCGCTACTTCCCGGTCGTAGCACAATCGCCCGTCTACAGATGATCTACTTACATGATAGATCAGCGGAATTCCGGATCTATCCTGTATAAGCCCTTTCATATCCAAGTCAAGGAACGCCTCTGGTGGAACAAAGCCGTTGCGACGCACGCTCTCATAGTACAAGGTGTTTGGATAATAGGCCCCGAAAATTAGGTCATTGGACGAGCTTATTGCTCTCGCAATATGTCCTCTGATTAATTTAATCATAAAATTATCCACCCTATTTATGTACGCTTCATTATATAAAGTCTCATTTGAGTAATACTTTTTATAGTCCGATTCCGGTGTCCGATATAATCTGAGACAACTTCTGAGACACTTTCTTTCGAACACCCGAATCTTTTCCATCAAATTTGGACCTATGTTGAACCATACTGGGCAACCATATATGAGCATTGGCCTGATTAGCGTCATGTAGCATATGACTTTTACCTTGCTGTCAAGTTGGCTACTGTGAAATAGCCTCCTTGTCATAGCAAAAGTTTTCCTCGCTTTGAGCAAAGCAGCCTCTACATGTCTGTTGAAATACAGATATTGATCTAGCCAGATGCCCAGGTATTTAACTAAACTCTTGGTTTCCAGTTTATCTCCCTGCGGTCCCACGATAACTAGCTTTCGCCAGTTTTTCCTTGTGTCGTACGTGGCTTTATATAATGGAGTTCTGAATAGGATGGCTTCACATTTCTGGAAGTTGATCTTAAGTTTCCAGTCATTGCAGTAGCGCTGCACTTTGTTGAAGTCTCGCTGTATTAACCTATTTATAATCGCAACTTTCGGAGCTGTTCTGTAAATTATGAGATCGTCTGCGTACGCAATAGCCTGCGGAAGTGCTTCTAATAAGTCGCTAATATAAATGTTAAAAAGAATCGGAGAGAGTACCGCGCCCTGTTGCAAGCCATTCTTGATATTATACGTTTTATTAGAGGTCACATTACCACATTTCTGGAAGTTGATCTTAAGTTTCCAGTCATTGCAGTAGCGCTGCACTTTGTTGAAGTCTCGCTGTATTAACCTATTTATAATCGCAACTTTCGGAGCTGTTCTGTAAATTATGAGATCGTCTGCGTACGCAATAGCCTGCGGAAGTGCTTCTAATAAGTCGCTAATATAAATGTTAAAAAGAATCGGAGAGAGTACCGCGCCCTGTTGCAAGCCATTCTTGATATTATACGTTTTATTAGAGGTCACATTACCACTTTTGACCACGAACCTCCTGTCCTTTAACATATCGTAAAGTACATATAGTAAAGGCTTATGTATGCCATGTCTGACCAGTTTGTAATACAACCCTTCGATCCAGACGGTATCAAAGGCTTTCTCCAAGTCGATCAGACAGGCTGTTGTGGTCCTTCTCTCAGGTAGCGTGTCTTCTTATCCTGAAAAGGACGTAAGATCTCTTAAAGACCGCACCAGAGGGGACCCGTTGCGGTTGCCGCCGTGCTTCCTCGAACCTCGAGGGAAGAGCAGCTACCGGTCGTCGAGTAGGAAGAATCGGCCAAGCGCAATAAAAAATCTATCACCTTTATTTCCAGCATTTAAACCTTGATTTATTTATTTAATTACATTTATTTTATAATTTTATTTAGTTTATTGGCGTTCTACCACTTCGGACGCCAATCGAGACTGATCTTCGAATACAAAATCCATCGCCCTTATAAAGAGAAACAAATCGAAATTTGTATCTCGAAAATACACATTTTCATACCAAAATCCTGAGTGAGCTGCTGTGAGCTGAGTGTTTATTTAAGATAAGGATTCAGTTTCCTGAATTCCTATGAAACTATTGTGCAGATGTGGATATGTAAAGGAATTCGGGTTTTTGTTTGATCAATTTGATGGATTTTACCAAATTTAGATAACGTATCTCTGGTTTTTGAATTTAGATGATGCCGTGGGGCAAATGCAAAACGATAAACGAATATATGATTCGTTTATTATAAATTTTGATTTTAATTCGGTTTTTTAGATTAAATTATGCCGTGGGGGCAAATGTTAAGCGATAAACGGATGTTTGATTCGTTTATTGCGAATTTTGGATCTAGTTTGGGTTTTTTCGGGTTTTGATTGAATTTCAGATTTTAGTGTATTACTGCTAGGATTTGGATGTTGGTGTGGGGGAAGGAGATGGTAGGGCTTTTCAGAGCACTACAAGGCACCTGTGCATTGGTTCCTACATTTATTCCATTATATGTCGGAGACCAGTTTAGCTGCGGCATGTGTGGTTTCATGACCCGCCCTAAAGCCAAACTGGTTATTTGGAATAATGCTATTGTCGTCTACCCATTTTAGCAGAGCTTTGTTAATGATTTTTTCAAATACTTTACTGATGCTTGGGAGTAAACTTATCGAACGCATGTTCCTTGGGTTTGTACAGTCTTTGCCCTTTTTTGGGATGGGGTGAATGATAGCCGTTTTCCAACGCGCGGGATAATATGCATTATTCAACGCGTTGTTAAACAGGACCGTGTATATATCTATTGCCATTGGGGGCAGGTTCTTGAGTACGATATTAGGTACTCCATCTATTCCCACTGACTTTTTGCTTCTTAATGAGTCGAAGATACTCTGGATTCCTTCCCTTGTTATTAGAAGGCTATTAGCCACTACACCATTGGCATTAATGTCAATTGACAGATTATCTTCACTGAATTCGGTAAAACCCGGATTCTCCGATTGCCAATGTGAAATTTCATTCCGGAGGTGCAGGTGATTGAGTAGAACTCTGTCCTCCAGGTCGTGATTTCGATGAATGCTTTCATTCACCTTGTACATTTCCTGAAAGACAGCTCCCAAAGCGTTCACCTTTTCCAAAGGATCTTCGATCACGAAGAGCTCACCATTGAGGATAGCGTTCTCTGCATCTATGCCAATGTTGGTTAGCAGCTGCTTGTTTACCTGAGTACGTGGGATTTGGAGACACTGAATCTCATTTTGATTATTTCTCCTGAATATTTTATTTATTTGTGGAAACATATTCGGGTTATTAGTTTTTATAGCTCGAATTCGGTTGTTCCAATACAAATTTGTTGCTAATCTATAATTAGCTTTAAGTAATTGTTGGAGGTTTTTTAATCGGGATTTCAGTGATATTATCTCCTGGTCTTGTCTGTCTGTAAACTGTCTGTGTAATTGTTTTAATTTCGCTAGCAGTCTGCTCTTTTGCCTGTGGAGTGCGTTTATTGTTGCATTTCTGTACATGTTAGTGTGATCTGTAACTGTTGTTTTGGGAATTGTTTTGTCCATTGTTCGTTTTACGGTTTCGTCCATTTGTTGAATGTATTTGTCGATTTCGACATTAGTCAGGTTTCTGTTTACTGGCAGATTAAAGTCATTCGAACGAAGTTCTCTTGTTAATGATCTGGTGAACCGCGGCCATCGCATTGCCCCGTAGTTATAGGGTTGCGGGATCACGAATTCCTCCAGATCTGCGAGCTCGTTCGGAAGCTCCATTACTGCCGTGAATGCACAGTGGTCACTATCGTATTCAATTGTCCGTAAACAGTTTGTGTTACGTCTATTGGTGTTAAGTATTCTCAGTCGTGAGTCGATTAGCAAGATATCTAAGAACGATCTACCTCTAGGGAACGATGGATATTCGGTAGCTAGCAGGTCAGTTCTATATTCAATATGAAACTGATCTAACCAGCCAGCCAACTGATTTCCTCTGGCATTAGATATATAATTTCCCCAATTTCTATGTTTGGCGTTCATATCTCCCCCTAGAATAAAGTAATTTTTGCCCAGGTGCAATTGTAAGCATCGGAAGAGAGTCTCGAGCTCTGCTATAAATAGATTATGTTGGTGCTCCTCAGGTGCGTAGACCGCAATCGCATACAAACCCCTTCCTTGCTGAAGGGGTATGCGTACGATACAGGCTTCCAGCACCCGGAACCTGCGCACTTCTCCACTATATATAACTTTATGAGGGATCCCTTTTCTAATAACGATTGCGACACCCCCCCCTTGAGAGGAGTTCGGTCGGTCTCTTCGTATAATATCGTAGTTTTTATGCCATATCTTGTGTCTCTGGTTTAACTTTGTTTCCCCCGCCAGAAGTACATCAGGCCGTTCAACTTGCAACAGGTTGAAAAGATTGGCTCTTCTCTCAGTTCTTATTAGTGAATTTACATTCACGACAAGAGCTTTTATTGATGTTGTGGTTAGAGGGTTTATATTGACTTTTTGTTTAGATTGGGCAAGTACGAGTAGATCTCGTTTATTTGGTTTTGCAGCTGTGTCATCTGTCTCTGCAGATTAAGCAGAACCGTGACCACGTCCGCTTGCGATGTTGTTTCAGTCTGTGTGGGAGTATTTGTGGCTACCAATGTTGTAGCCTGGTTTGATGGTCTCCCACCCGAAGAAAAAGACACGGAACAACAACAAAAGCCGAAGCCAAAAGTCGGCCAACAGCAACAGCAACAGCAACAGCAACAGCAACAGCAACATCAACAGCAACAATCAACACAAAACCGACCACAGCAAGTAACACAACAGCGGCAAAGCAACAATCAGAACCAAAAAATAAAGATGCCACCGATCGACACTATAGATATTGAGTGTAAGGAATTGGTAAGTCTTTGTAAGCTAGCGATAGGTAACAATTTTGTAGTTAAAATACTGGCTGGTAATAGGCATGCCATTCAAACCTATGCGGTGGCAGACCACGAAAAAATTAAAGAGGTCTTAAAAAGGGCCACCGCGGAATTCTACTCGTTCACGCCGAAGCAAACAAAGAGGGTAACGGTTCTATTAAAGGGTGTCGACCCTGAGGTGGAACCGGAGGCTCTGCTCGAGATGCTTCAAAAGTTGAGGCACGACGATCTCGAGTTTATCTCCGTAAAACCGTTCACTACAACCAAGGCAAGAAGGGAAAACCGCAAGCTACCCTTCTTTTTGGTTCAACTAACGCCCAGCAGCAGAATTGGTGGTCTAAGAAAGATTACAGTCTTGGATCATCAAAGTGTCACATGGGACAAGTTAAAAAAAAAAAAAAAGCCAGCGAACCCTAAGCTCGCTACAATATGTATATATTGTGACGCATATGACAATCAGTACTGGAATCTTCGAGAAAGTCCGAAACAAAGTACTAAATTATTTTAGGAAGTACTGGAAAACTGGAATAGAACATTCAAGACTATGGAACGGACGGAAACGATACACCAAATCAGAATGAGGAAAAACGGTATAAATACGTCGCACGCAGATCGGGAGGGGAGATAAGTAATACAGTGAAGCAAGCTATAAGTCTCAAGTGAGAAGTAAGCAGTAAAAGACGCGATAAGTACGGAAGCGATAAGTCAAGAAATCGTTAAGTGCACGGTATAAGTAACGGTTGTATTACGGACTAATAAAGTGTTATATTAATTCAAAATCGATTTAATGGCTCTTATTTATTTTAAAATAATTAATCCAGCGAACCCTAAGCTCGATACAATATATATTGTGACTCATATGACAATCAGTACTAGAATATTCGAGAAAGTCCGAAACAAAGTACTAGAATATTCTATAAAGTACTGGAAAACTGGAGACTATGAACAATAGAACATTCAAGACTATGGAACGGGCGGAAACGAAACACCGAATCAGAATGTGAGGAAACGGTATAAATACGTCGCACACAGTAAGCAGTCGAAGAAGTAAAGAAGTAAAGAAGTAAGAAGCAAGAAGTAAGCAGTCAAAGACGCGATAAGTACGGAAGCGAGAAGTAAAGAAGCGAAGTATCAAGAAATGGTTGTTATTAACAGACTAATAAAGTGTTTGCAAAAAGAATCGATTTAACGGCTCTTATTTATTAAAATAATTAATCCAGCGAAACCTACGCTCGCAACAATATATATATATATATATATATATATAAATATATATATATATATATATATATATATATATATATATATATATATATATATATATGTATATGTATATATATATATATAGATATATATGTATATGTATATGTATATATATATATATATATATATATATATATATATATATATATATATATATATATATATATATAAGATAGTTGTGTTGGAAAATTTCCTAATTATGCGGTTTGTTAGATTGTCGGGACTAGGTGCTATTTTAGGTTTTAGCATTATAACAATCTCCCTCACCTCGTCTTTGTTTGTTAATGAAGCATTGAGGGTATAGTGGGGCAATGGCCGGATGTTCTGCGCTGAAGGGGAGGATGTGGTTTGGCTTTAATCTTATTTGATCAGTCAGTAGTGTCGCAGTCTGGGACTTGAGGCCGGTACACGAACTCAAATTGGTGCGCATGTACTACCACTATACAGTCAGGATCACCTAAAGTTGTTTGACCCATATTCACTTTAGCGATTTTGGACCATTCCCGCGGTCCTACATATCTACCCACTTCCTTATATGTCCGGGTTCCAGGATTAATAGTGGAACGGCGGTTTTGCAGGTTCTTATTGACCCACTCGGCCACCAGATTTCTTATTATATTTTTTAGTAACGAAACCCGTTGTGGGAGTTGCTTGTACTCATCTGAAGTCCGATTTCGGTTACGGTGGAATATGCTCTTCAATTACTTTTACCATTTGCCTTTCCGATGTAAAGAGATTTTATGTTATCTGGGAGATTTTATATATTTCTTGGAGGTTTGTGTCACTTGCATAGAGTTAGCTTCAATAGCCCTGTGTGTGGCAAAGTTAAAGAACGGTATTTGCTATTCTATCTCCGTATTAAGGATGTTTTTGTGGAGAAGGTGTAGGACTGGTGGAAGGTTGAGCTCTATATCATTTCGGAATCTTTTCTAGTCGGTGTTTTTGAACGATCGTCACTTTCTTGGTTAATTTATCTCAATGTCCGATTGTTTAAAGCTCGTTTTAAGAAGGAGCGCATGGTGGTCGGAGAAGGAAGTTACCGTTTTCACAATAACGTCCTGGTTTGCCAGGTGTGGTGAGACCAAGTAGTGGCCCCGATAAGAATCACTGTACGGGTACGTCGGATCATCTGCACATAGGCATCTTATGTTTGTGCATGTATCGTGTACCCAGTTCAAGAGCACCTTGCTGTTGGGTTTGATAGAAGAGGCCCCCCAGTCCGTGTGTTTCGCAGTCGGGTCCCGCCTATTATGACTCTTTCATATCGCTGTGTCATGTTTTGGATCGTATTAAAGTCGTCTCTGATACAAAATAAAATAAAAATCATTGAATTTTTTTTTGCTATATAGTATATATTTCTTTTTTTACTTTCCGAGTTTGAAAGTGGATAATCATGTACTACGTAAAACTGTCCTTTTTATGTGAACGGCATCTAGTTTAAAGTTTACAACACAGTTTTGTTGAAACCATAGGTTGGGAATCATTCTTAACGAGGACTAACCTGTCTGATATAATACTTTTAGTGACTAAATGACAAAACATTAAAGCTACTTGCTTGCTAACGGTTGCTTAGTGCTTTATTTGTTCGTTCTTATTAGAACGGCTCGGGCTAAACATGTGATGTAGGCTCAATCAACTGGGCACTACTCGCTTGAGTAATTTAAAATCCTTGGGTGACGTTAAGCGCGAGGCTTATAATAATACACCTTTCAACTCCAAGTTAACATCTCTTCCAATAATAACATTCTTTATTTATAAAACTTTACCTTAGCTATTGATTGAAACTGTAATATAACTTTTGAAGGACATCGACATAGTTAACGAGCTTCGGTGTCACCGCAACCTTGAAATTGTCAATCGTCTACATAGAATTAGTTTTAAAGCACGTTTAATATTCAAATGTGTCATCCATTCAATTGAATAGATAATCCCTAAAGCGTGAGCTTATACAAACAACACGAAATTTTCCAGAGTTTGCTAATTCCATTACAAATTGCTCATGCTGCGGACAACAGGTGAGTCCAATGTCACATGTCAGCATTGCAAAATACTTTTGCATCCCATTCGATGCCAATGAAAAGTTGTGGATGTGCACCTAGTTCCTAGTCACCTTCAGACTTGAAGACAAATCAAGCAATGTCGGCTGGAACCAGCCAGCCGCGAGTTGCATAAGCCGCTGGCGTGGAAATTGACATTATTTCCACTAACTTGGAGTGCTCCCAAAGAGGCCAGTTGTAAATTTGTTTTATTTTGGTTGTCGAGGTCTTTATGACTAATAACAGATTCAATTAATGTGCCTAGAGTGCGGATGAGGAATTATAACTTTGCTCACATTAGTAGGAAAAGATTTGCTTATTAAGGGATATCTTAAGCTTTGAAAATAGGTATGCTTCATTCAATAGTTCCTCTCTGACCAATTGTTTTGCCCTTGAGCTTGTATATATTGTTAATGGTGGAAGGTTGTACGTAAAGGTTGAAGCTATGCTATTATCTGGAGTTCTTAGTGTTGGAGTTTAAGGATAACGTAATCAACGAGGGAGGATTTTAAACATTGGACTGTTTTTTTCCACAGGAACATCGGAGTTTTACAATGTTTGCTTTGTTCCTGAACGGTGACAACAATATTCAAAGTACATCCGTTTAGCGAAATCATGACATCCTTCCGTATAGTTGTAGATTTCGACCTCTAACTTCCACAGTTCACCCCCTACTCGAATTTCACATGAGAGAAAATGTGTCTCAAATAGACGGTAAAGGTATTGACTTTAGAGTCCGTATCGGATGGAGTGGATTAAATTGAAACGGCGTGCGTGACTCTGTAGTCGAATTGCCGCTAAAGAGTTAATCTATTGTTGAAAAGGGTTTTCAGAGTTGAATTGGCGTCGATTTCTGTCTGTAGTTCAAAATACAACGACCTCTCAAAGAAATAATTAGTGACCAAGGAAGAAAAACATTTTTCCGATAAACATTTTATTGGTTAAAATGAGCAGGGCCACTAGAAATTAACTACCGTTTGTCATGATAGCTGCATCCTGATGGTGTTTTTAACCATGGTGTTAAGAGGAAAGAGAATGTGTAGTCCGAGATGATTTTGGAAAGTGCTCTGAAGCTGTGGGCAATCAAACACTTCGGTGAAAAATAGTGGACGACTCAAAACCTTCATAGAAAGCACTAGCCAAACGAAAAATGGACGCAAAACAACGTTCCTCACTTCATTTCGCCCACACAATTGGTTTCCACGGACAGCAGATACACATCTACTGACCTTCTCAGTATAGTGCATTTTGCAACCCAAATTCAATGCTAAAAAGTACCACATTGTGGCTACGCTCAAGAAAACCCTTCTGTATCAATGGAGGAAAATACCCTACGATCACATTGGGATAGCGTGCGATGCATGGTCCGATAGATGTTTTGGGTTGGACCACATGAAATATCCGATTTTCGTTCAGTCGGAAATAAATAGTTCTCGAGTAAACATCCGTGCCAGAACGTTCAATTTTCTTTTTTTTTATCAAGTAAAGTGGTACGTGTGCTTGACTTGTGAGCATTTTAAGGTCATTACAAGTCATCATCATCATCGGCACTACAACCGGGAACTGGTCTTGGCCTTATTTAGCCAGTCCTGAGGCTTGTTAAATTTTCCATAATGATTTGTTTTTTTTCCGGGTAAGGTCATTAGTCTTGCGCCAGAGGCTCCCCGACAGGAAAACGAACCCCGGTCTTCCGCGTGACAGGCGTGTATATTAATCACTATACTATCGAGGAGCCCATTACAAGTACAGTTATTTTTTTCTAGGAATTGTTTACCATGCTGTCGGCAGTTCAAACTCGAACTCTCTTCCTTTATGCATTTAAAATGGAACATAATTGTGGCGCAGGCTAATAATCTTGCCCGTAAAAACAAATTATTATGGAAAATTTAACAAGCCTCAGGACTTGCTAAATAAGGCCAAGACCGGATCCCGGTTGTAGTGCCGATGATGATGATAATGTGTCATTTGCAATGAAAAACATTAATGACGGATTTGAGGATGTGTCGACAAACGAACGTACTATATGACGTTGGTTGGGAAAGTTCCGTTCGGGAGATTTCAACCTCGAAAATGAACCACATGGGAAGCCGGAAACGTTAGTTGACGACGATGTTTTAAGAGCAACGGTGAATGCGGAGCCATCGAAATCGGTGCGGGAGATTGCACAAACCATGGGAGTATCATCATCATCATCATAATCGGCACTACAACCGGGAGTCGGTCTTGGCCTTATTTAGCAAGTCCTGAGGCTTGTTAAATTTTCCATAATGATTGGTTTTTTCTGGGCAAGGTCATTAGTCTTGCGCCAGAGGCTCCCCGACGGGGAATCGAACCCCGGTCTCCCTCGTGACAGGCGGGTATACTGCATGGGAGTATCCCCAATGACAATAGGTCGACACCTTTCTCTCATAGGAAAGGTAAAGAAAGCCGATATGTGGGTACCCCATGAACGGGACCAGTCCCAAAAACTACGGCGCCTAGAAATCTGCGCATCGCTTAGATTAAGAAACCAAATTGAACCGTTTTTAGACCGGATAGTCACCTGTGATGAAAACTGGATTCTGTATGATAACATAACAAATCCACTTTTCATTTCTTCAACCAGGAGAAACGATAAACGCCATCAAATACTGTGAGAAAATTGACATATTACATGCCAAATTGGCTGAAAAGCAACCTGCGTTGGTCAATAGGCACGGCTCGATCCTTTTGTATGACAATGCTAGACCCCATACCTAACAAGTAACGGTGCAAAAACTGTTGCTGTTGGGATTTGAAATTCTTCCGCATCCACCATGACATTTTCCCAACGGACTAGAATTTTTTTCACAATCTGGATTCATTTTGCCGGCAGAAAGTCTTTCGGAACCGAGCAGAGGTCATAAAAGACTTTGGAGATTTCATTGCCTCAAAGAGTCAGCACTTCTACGAAAAAGGAATATTTGACCTTGCATCACGTTGGAAGAATGTCATGGATGCCAACGGATCTTATTTTGATTGAATAAACATTAACGGAAAAATAATATTGGCTTTTAAATTTTTATTATAAAATCGGACATTTCATGTGGTGGAACCCGATAGAATCGTAGTGGCCAAAGGAGGCCATAGAGACAATTTGCAATAGATTCTTAAATACTGTGTATTTCTTAAAATTCTTTAGTTTACTTTAATACAATTTCTTTATATATAAAAAAACTATTTAGTGTTTTGAAAAATTGTCAGTTTTCCTTACGAGTTCTCTTTGGTGTGTATTTAAGGCAGTCAACAAATCATCACTGGAGTTTCAGAAAAAGTTCGATATCATGTCCCACCTTACATTCCACAACATGTTTCACTACAGATTCCACACGCAATACAGCATGCTCCGTATGCCCTAAAACATTTTCCAGGTGGACAACGTGTTCCAAACGTGTCTCAAAGATGTCACAAAATTATCTCAAGAGTGTTCCAAGAGTGTTCCAAGGATGTCCCAAGGGTGTCCAAGGATGCCCTAAGAGTGTCCCAATGGTGTTCCAGGGTGTTCCAGGGGTTTGCCAAGGGTCCACAAGGGTATTTTAAAGATGACCCTGTAGCGTTTCTAACAGATACACACACAATTCACAAGCAAAAATAGTGAAGAACACCGAACGAAAAATCGAATAAGAAAAATACATCAGAACCGTATACCAAGCGATAATAAAAATAATTCACATCAGTGGAGTATAGTCGAGTTTGGAAATCAAATTCTAAAACACGGTCAGTAGTCTGATGTGTAACGCTTACGTAAATTTTTTTTCGTGATTCGAGCTGTCATAGCGTCAGTACGATCTTCTTCACTATTATTTCAAACGCTAAAACCCTAAGACGACTCAAAGATATACCAAAGATGACCTAAGGGTGGCCCAAAGATGTCCCTAGGATACGCCAAGGATGTCCCTGTCTCAAACATTACCCATAACATGTGCCACAACATGTTTCGAAACATGTCCCAAATGCCATGACATGTCCCACAACATAATTTTCTACCATAATAGGGCACGGCGGTGTATTCAGTTCGATTCTCGACATTAGTGCCCAGTTTAAACATATTGTGTTATCGGACAGAATGAGTCATATGTAAATAAACATAATTAAACTAATTAATGTAATAAGTGCAACATACAAGAAATATACCGCGCGAGTTATACATTTAACCGGGACATACTGTGGGGTATTCAACTCTTGCGCCGGTACAGGCGCGGATTCAGTAAATCTCCACCGATGTTGCTCCGGGCGCCGCTCGCCAAAATGCCGAATAAAACCCACTGAATGGTTGGTAGTAAAGGGGTCCTTTAATTGATCGCGATTGGGTTTCGTTTATTAGTTGCAACACACCTTGGTTATGATAATGTTTTCCTCCCCCTTTATTTGGTGAACTAACGAACAAACACACGCAACGGGGAAATGATGGTCGAGCTATAGGATGTCAGTGTTTCTTTTTTATTCTGTTAAGCTACGGTGTTTAAACGCAACGGACAAATGTGAAATGCTTAAGACACTCGGTTTCTATTTTCTTTTATTCTGTTAAGCTACGGTGTTTAAACGCAACGGACAAATGTGAAATGCTTAAGACACTCGGGCGTAGAATTTGGACCCTTCTCGATTGGTTGTTAAAACTCGACTGACTCCTGGATGAATATAATTCGTTCATTGCGTCGTGGCGGTGCGTCATGGCAGAGTTAGGCTCGCTGCCAATTACGGGGAATTGTGGACGAGTTGCTATGCTCGCATAGGGATTCAGTTCCAACGAATTCTGGCCGTACAGGCTGGGTTGACTTCGTTGGTTGGGTGTACCGGGAATTGGTTTGGCGACGCGAGCGAGTATGGGCATGTATTTTCGGGGGAAATTGGGATGGCTTGGGTGCAAGCAAGGGATATCGTTTAGATAGGAATGTTAACCGAAATAATTTCGGGGAAATGTGCGCGGTTTATTTGGTTGGTAGTGTTCCGTTGAGGATTGGGTATACGCTTGGTTAAGGCATATGAACTTCGGAGAAATGTGTGCGGCTGGGTATGCTTGCTGGTGTTCCGTTGAGGATTGGATATGCGTTGGCTATGGCATACGAGTTTCGGGGAATGTGGATTGTTTGGTTGCGTTGAGGAAATATGGATAATTGAGTAACGCAATTTTGGGAAAATGCATGTGGTGGTGATTAGAATATATTCGGTTGAATTATATTCTCTTGGAGGTTTGGGAAATGTTTTATTGCATATTTGGGAATATATGCTATTGCAGGTTCGATTTTTGCATGTTTGCAGGTTAGGGTTGTGGGTTGGTTCTGTGTGATGTAGAGAACCCCCACAGTACTCCCCGCCCAGTGACGTAGTCACGAAATAAGGGTAGGGCGAAAGGAGTAGGTTGGTGTGTGGCGGGAGGAATGTTAGGTAGCTAGGGGTCTGGTGGGTTGGGTTTGTCGCTGAAGGCGCGGTGATAGGGATTGGGTCGTCGTTGGGAGTGGACCTGGTTGTAGGTGCCGCGTGTGTTGCCGGCAGGGGCGAGGGGGTTGCGGTGTGGTCCAGTGGTCTGTTGTGGTCTGTGTTGACCAGCAGGTATGATGGCTGGGTAAGTGGTGGCCTGTCGGTAGCTCTCTCACATTTGCCGTGACGAAATTGCGTGTGTGGGATGGAGGAGCTTGGAGGCCGGAGTTTATTCTTCTGCGCAGTGACGGGGTGCCGTGTGCCGGGTGGAGAAGGTTTGGTTTGAGGGTTGGCATTTTTCGTGCATACGGTGGTATGGGGGGTTGTTTGCCGCTCTTGGTGGGAGTGCGGTTTCCTGGGCGTTGGCGTCGACGTGGAGTCTTGGCCTGGCGGGTTGGTGTTGGAGTAGGGGTTGCTGGGGAATTCCTAGGTTTTGATCTCCTTACCGTTTTTCGGCATTGATCCCACGTGTGGTCCGTATGGCCACATACCGCGCATCCGATTGGGCCGCTAGTCACTCGGATGGTTGATATAGTGGGGTTTTGGGAGGTAAAGGGTTGGTGTGGTCGCGGGTGTGCTTCCCTCGGGGACTGCCTCTGCTGGCGCGGTGATCTATTCTGTGGGAGTGGGATATGGTGTGCACGACATTCTACAATGTCGTGGCCATACTGCCAGCACTCCCGACAGAAAGGCGTGTTTCGCCTTTTTAGGCACTCGTCGTACAGGTGGCCTTTTTTATGGCAGAAGCTGCACGTGATGCGTGCGGTCAGTGAGTACAATCGATGGGCGCCTTGATCCCTCGTGGGTTGGTCCACTGGTGTGGTATTGTGAGGAGGCGGAGGCCGATCTGTCTGTTGGGTATGCGCGGTTCGGTGGGGGCTTCTTATCTTCGCGTGAATTTGGTTTAGTTCGCGACGGAGTGAGGCCTGCAACGCGTCGAGATCGGATATGGTGGCGGGCGCAGGGGAGCTGTCTGAGGGGGACTGGTTGGGCCTGCTGTCTTGGGTCCGCTGTGGGAATTGGGTTCCGCGGAGTGGGGTCCTGGGGGCTTCTGAAGGGGGTGCAGGAGAGTGCCGTGTAGGCGGTGCGGCGTGTTGGCTAACCGCCGCGACCTGGTATGGTGGGAGCTCAGACTGTGGGTCTAAGGTTTCCATGATCGCGTCAGCCACCTTTGATAAATAGCCCAAACTGTGGTTAGGTTGGGCCATTAGTGCCGAGCGGGCATGTTGAGGTAAACTCCTCAGAAAATGTGGCCTAATTAGATCATCCGAGATCCTGGTCCCCGCTATCGAGCGTAAATGGGTCAGGAAAAGGGATGGTCTAATGCCCGAGAAATTGGTCTCATTCGCCAGTCGTTGCTGTTTGATGCTGATGGGCTGGTCCAAGGCGTTGAGGAGCGTCTCCCGCATGTTGCTGTATGGGTTGGGGCCTGGTGACCTGATTGCGTGCGCGATATGCGTCCGCTGTGTCCCATCCAGCACCCGCAGCAATTCTATAGCGCGATGTTCTTCGTCGTGGATGTTGGCGAACCGGAAAAAACGTTCGGCTGTAGCGAACCAGAGGTCTGGATCCTCCTCGTCGAACGGGGGGAGCTTTATATTTTGGGTAGGGGGTGGGAATTCGGCGCCGGAAGCGTCCTGAAACGCGGGGGAGTTGGGTCGCGGTTGTTCCTGCTGGGTAGTACCGGCTCGTGTGGTGGGCATAGTGGTGCCGGGGTCGGGAAGGGTAGCCGGGATTGAGGAGGGACGGGGTGTGTCTGTGGATGAAGCCAAGGGGCGTGGAGCGGACGCGTGAGTCGAGGGGAGTCAAACGAGAGTCGCGTAAGGTCCAGTGGAGTCGTGGATATTGTCGCGGTTTTTACTTTAGTTGCTTCTATGTTTAGTGTGCGTGGATTGTACCCAGAAGGGGTGCACGACAGTTTATAATTTGATAAGGTTCTTGCGCCTAGTTTAGTTTGATATTTTTGGTTTTTTTTTGCTTGTTATGATTATGACACGGTGGTTTTGAAGTATGGTTCAATCGTGATCTTGTTTTTGGTTCGGACCCGGAAGGGGACTTACAATAGTTTGTAATTTTGATAGAATTGTTTCGCCTAATTTGGTTTTAATATTTTCGGGTTTGCCGATTGTTATTTTAATTTTTGATCTCGATAAATTTATAATTTTTATTGTTAAAAGGGAAATGCTTATGTTTTGTTTGGTCGGTTTTATGTTTGCGAAAAAGAAAAAAAAAATATTTAATTGTTCTTTCGGTCTTTTCTTTTTGATCTTTAATGTTGTGTAGTACGCTTTTTATTAGTACTTTGGATGTTTGATACGATAGTGAGTGTGTTTGGTTATATATATCCTATTTTTCTATTGTAACGAATTATGTTTGTATGTTTGTTTTAATATTTTGCTATTTTTGTTTAAAAGCTTTTAGGTATTCTTAGTAAGGCTTAATGATTGGTAAAGTTGGTGTTTGGCGACTCGTTTCTCTTTACTGTGCGTGTGTACGGAAAGATATCAATTTTGTAATTATTTAGCTTTAATTATTTAGTCATGAGTCTGTGTCGTTTAAATTAATTGTGTTCTTTTGTAATTATTTAATTATGCTTCTTTAAATATTAGTAACAATGTTCTTGAATAGATGTGTGATTACTTGGGCACTGAGGTCATTATAAATTAAAAACGGAATATAAGGAATATGTGCCAGAAAAAGTAGGAGACTGGGAATAATTTGGTTTCTTACTGCTGTCTTTAGCATAAAACTTTAGTTTGCGTTTCTTTTGACAATTTTAACTTATTTTTAAATTTTAGTTTAAAGTTCACAATTTCATTAAATTTTGGAATATTATTTAAAAAATTATTTTTGGTGACTCAGAAGGAGCTCGTCGCAAGGAGAAATGACGCTTGGTATAATAAAAGAAAGGGAAACCTGATTATCCGGGACTGTTGTGTCGATGCCGGTGCTGCAGCTTCGGATCCCTTGATGAGGTGTTATGGCTTCGCTGTGGTGTTACAGGTGGGGGTAAGCTGCCAGGTGAAGGCTGCACTCCTTTCGTAAATTTGTGTTGATCAGTGCCGGATGAGGAACCTGATGATTCTACGGGTTCGGGTACTTCGTCTTTAATTGGTGTAACGGTGATTGTGTTGTTCGTTTGGTTTATTCGTGATGTCCTGGTATTGAAAGTACTTAAATTGGATTGGATTCTCTGATTGCGGTAGGTGTTTAATCGGTGTTGATTACTGTTGGGCAAGCGGAGCCGTTTTGTAGATATATGCGATAAGAAAGTGTAGGTTGCGGCGTTTGTGGTCTCTCGTATGTATAGTTTTATTTATTTTAGCGTAGATTTGTTGCACTTGCTTTGGGTTAAGGTGCGTTGAAACAATTATGTGCGCGTGCTGTTTTTATTTTTCGCGGTTTCCGCTGGCACTGTTCGTCACTGAGTGTTAATTGTTTTTTGGGGAACTTTTGTTGCTAGCACTGTCACTGTTCTAGTTTTTTTTTTTTTTTTTTTTTTTAGTTTGGTAAAGGGTAAGTCGGTGTTTAATGGTGCGTGTTTGCTCTCCGGTCACTAATGTTCGAGGGTTGCGCGTTTTTACGGGGTCACCAGTGTGGTGTATTTAACTCTTGCGCCGGTACAGGCGCGGATTCAGTAAATCTCCACCGATGTTGCTCCGGGCGCCGCTCGCCAAAATGCCGAATAAAACGCACTGAATGGCTGGTAGTAAAGGGGTTCTTTAATTGATTGCAATTGGGTTTCGTTTATTAGTTGTAATACACCTTGGTTATGATAATGTTTTCCTCCCCTCTTATTTGGTAAACTAACGAACAAACACACGTGGCGGGGAAACGATGGTCGAGCTATAGAATGTCGGTGTTTCTGTTTTATTTTTGTTAAACTAGTGTTTATACGCAACGGACAAATGTGAAATGCTTAAGACACTCGGGCGTAGAATTCGGACCCTTCTCGATTGGTTGTTAAAACTCGACTGACTCCTGGATGAATATAATTCGTTCATTGCGTCGTGGCGGTGCGTCATGGCAGAGTTAGGCTCGCTGCCAATTACGGGGAATTGTGGACGAGTTGCTATGCTCGCATAGGGATTCAGTTCCAACGAATTCTGGCCGTACAGGCTGGGTTGACTTCGTTGGTTGGGTGTACCGGGAATTGGTTTGGCGACGCGAGCGAGTATGGGCATGTATTTTCGGGGGAAATTGGGATGGCTTGGGTGCAAGCAAGGGATATCGTTTAGATAGGAATGTTAACCGAAATAATTTCGGGGAAATGTGCGCGGTTTATTTGGTTGGTAGTGTTCCGTTGAGGATTGGGTATACGCTTGGTTAAGGCATATGAACTTCGGAGAAATGTGTGCGGCTGGGTATGCTTGCTGGTGTTCCGTTGAGGATTGGATATGCGTTGGCTATGGCATACGAGTTTCGGGGAATGTGGATTGTTTGGTTGCGTTGAGGAAATATGGATAATTGAGTAACGCAATTTTGGGAAAATGCATGTGGTGGTGATTAGAATATATTCGGTTGAATTATATTCTCTTGGAGGTTTGGGAAATGTTTTATTGCATATTTGGGAATATATGCTATTGCAGGTTCGATTTTTGCATGTTTGCAGGTTAGGGTTGTGGGTTGGTTCTGTGTGATGTAGAGAACCCCCACAATACTACCTTAAGTTTTTAACTTTAAGGCAAAAACCACAAACTAAAAATCATCATCATCATCATCGGCACTACAACCGGGAACCGGTCTTGGCCTTATTTAGCAAGTCGTGAGGCTTGTTAAATTTTTCATAATGATTTGTTTTTTTTCCGGGCAAGGTCATTGGTCTTGCGCCAGAGGCTCGCCGACGCGGAGTCGAACCCCGGTCTCCCGCGTGACAGGCGGGTATACTAACCACTATACTATCGGGGAGCCAAAACTCTAGCTTATGGTTGTATCTTATTTCCCAACTTACTGATCCCTTGCGGACTCTCTAAGTTACATGCGTACACATAAAACGTGAAAATGTGACTTTCGACATTACGATTGTTTTGTTTACATGAATTTTAATGAACTTAATTGGTTACAAAGTAAATGAGGAACAGGAAAATCTTTGTTTTTGTTATAGTTTTTACCTTATATCTAACTTAAATACTAAACTAACTAAAACTTTCTTTTTTAACTTAACTCTATCCTAACCATCTAAACTCCATCTTCGAAATGCTAAATCTATGTAAGCTTTCCGTAGTTAATGGGCTTTTTTTAAATATCATTATTATTATTATTATTACTTTTTTTTTGTTTGCCAGTTATATGGAAACAGGTTTTTAATTGCCATTCAGCCACCAAAATCTCTGGTGTTGCTTATTCGTATCTCTTCGGTCTTTTTGTGCTACTGTCCTACTGAACTCCAGGCGTTTTGCATCTGTGTGCGCAACTTCTCGATCATAACATATTCGTTTATCTATGCCCGACCGACGCACGTGATAAATAAACGGTATAGCGGATTCATTTTGTATGAGGCCGTTCATGTCAAGACTGAGGAATGCTTCTGGTGGAATAAAGCCATTGCGACGTACCACCTCATAATACATATTGTTTGGGTAATATGCACCAAAAATCAAATCGTTCTGTGAGCTCATTGATCTCGCAAGATGCCCTCGGATCAGCTTGATCATAAAGTTATCCACTCTATTTATAATGGCCCCATTGTACAACGCTTAATTGGGATAGTATTTTTTGTGATCGGATTCAGGAGTCCGATGTAAGTTGAGACACGTCCTGAGGCATTGTCTCTCAAAAATCCGAATCTTTTCCATTAAGCTAGGTCCCACATTAGTAGTAGGGTTATGGGGCTTCTGGGACAATTTTCTGGCTCAAAAGCTCTTTTCTGCCTCAAAGCTCTACGTCAAGGTTGAGATATGATTGGTGTGTGGTGAGTGGTGATAGTGGTATGTGATTCATGGGTGGTGTGTCTTATGTGAGGTGGAAATAGTAGTATTTAGTGTATTTCTTATGAGTATTGGTATTAATTGGGTATAGTTTGTAGTATTCTTATCGCTGGTTGTTGGTTGATGTCGTAATCGAATGGGTATGTAGTTGTTGGATTTTGTGTTTAGGTGATGATATCGAGGTTTTTGCAGGTGGTGGTGATGAATGCTTTTGTTGACTATTGGGCTTTTTGTAGGTGGTGGTGAGTATTGGGGCTTTTTGATAATGGATTTGTGCTTAGGTGGTGATATCGGTGCTTTTTGTTATGGGTTTATGTTTTTGCTAATGGATTTGTGCTTAGGTGGTGATATCGGGGCTGAATGGGTAGTGCTTTAGGCTTTTGTCTCGGTTGTAAGCTGTTAATTGTGGTAGAAATAAAAAAAACGGTGGATTTGTATGGGAAATGGGTTGTTTTTGCTGGAACTTAAAGTGACTTCCCCTAAGACGCAGAGCTAAGCTAGTTGAGTTCACCTAAGACGCAGAGCTAAGCTAGTTGACTTCACCTAAGACGCAGACCTAAGCCAGTGTTCAAACGAACAATAACAAGGCGGAGGCGGGGGCGGGGGCTTTTTGCTGTATGATGTTGATGAATGGGTTGGGCTTTTGGCTTTTGTCTCGGTTGTAAGCTGTTAATTGTGATGGAAATAAAAAAAAAAAAAAAGGTGTCTTTGGTGTACTTTTTAATCTTATTGTCATTAAGCTGAGTAATATATACGGGAATTTTGTTGTTTGTGGATTTGTATGAGAAATGGGTTGTTTTTGCTGAAACTTAAAACTGACTTCACCTAAGACGCAGAGCTAAGCTAATTGACTTCACCTAAGACGCAGACCTAAGTCATTGGTTTTTTATGAGTCACCGAATGATTATTCAAGTCCATATTGTACCGATCCCATAACCTTTAGCAAGTATTCATGATTTCTATAGCAAGTTGGGATATCATTACTCATTTTTGTGAATTTCATACGTATTGAGGGCCAATTATTCTTATCATAGTTTCCATAATGTATTGTTTCCGATCCCTACAGGCTAATGTTGATTTCTATATATAGGCGTACATCTTCAGTGGGTTGGGGATTTATACTTATTATCAGTATTTTTTCAATTTGAGGTGTGTGATGCATAGTTGTTTTGGTCTGTTGTATATTTGTTATCAGGTGTGTACATCTTCAGGGGGTTGTGGATTTGTACTTGTTATCAATTGTTTTAATTTTGTTCAGATGTGGTTCGTGGATGTTTGGTTTGTTGTGTATTTGTTATCAGGTGTGTACATCTTCAGTGGGTTATGGATTTGTACTTGTTATCTCGGTAAGTGAATTATATATTAGGTTTGGGTGATTAGCGTTCAAGGTTAATTGTGTGACATGAGCAGATGGTATTTTTGAATTGGGTGTGTGAATAGGTGATAGGTGATTCATGATTGTTTGGCAGTGAATATATTATTATTTAGTCATTGAGTTTGAGTAATATATATGGGAATTTTTTTTTTGGGTGATTCTATGTTGAAATGGATGTATGTTTTAGTTGTTTCTTAATATATGGACATTTTTTGTGATTCTAGATGCTTTTGGCTTTTGTTTCGGTTGTCGAGGGCTTTTTCAGTAAATCTAAGCTGATTCTTAATATATGTGAATTTTTGATGATGCTATATGCTTTTAGGGCTTTTTGCTCTATACTGAAATGCTACTATTTGATAGTAAATCTATGTTGAAATGGAGGTTTTTGTTATATTGAATATATGCTTTTTTGAGGATTGTCTGAGGTGCTAAAGGCTTTTTTATGAATATATTCACTTGGCAGTAAATCTATGCTGAAATATATATAGAAATACGGGCTTTAAATTTGAAAAAAAGAAGAAAAAATCATCATCAAATCCAATATTCGACGTGGGATTAGCTAGGAAATAAAAAAATCATCATCATCAACTGGTGAGTTACCTTATTTATATATTAATTGTTATTCCTTTTTTGACGCGGTGCTAGTATTTATTTTTGTGTATTGTATCGTGAGTCTAGCAATAATAATAATAATAATCCCGATGTTTTTGCTATTGCTGCATAATGTATGGAAATGATTCATCATCATCGTCGTCGTTATCAGTTGTGTGTATGTGAATAGGTGACAGGTGATTCATGGTCGTTTGACTTGTTGTGCTGATATCATTTGTAGTAAAATAGAGGCGTGTTATCAGTAGTTGTTCGTGGATTTATATGGAAGTGATTCATTGTCGTTTGGGATTCTTTCTTATCTCAGTATGTGAATTAAGTCTTAGGGTTGGATGATCAGCGTACAAGGTTAAAGTTTGGAGTAGGTTAATTGTATGACATGGTTGGTCGTCGATTTGTCTGGAAGTTGAGGACTCTTTTATATATTATTATTAGTCATTGAGCTGAGTAATATATAGGAATTTTTGTTGTTCGATGGATATGGTATGGAAGTGATGATATAAGACTTAGATTTGGATGATCACAGCGTTCAAGGTTAAAGTTTGGGGATAGGTTAATTGTATGGAAGTCATTCGTAGTCATTTGACGTCGTGGTTTTTGGGATTCTTTCTTATCTCAGCATGTGAATTAAGTCTTAGGTTTGGATGATCAGCGTTATTTTCTAATCTGTATTTATTGGTATATTGTTCGAATGTTTTTATTATTATCTAGTGTGGTTATATTAGGCTGTTGTTGTTGCTGTATTTAGTTTATTGTTATAATGATGTTATGTTTTATTGTTCAAAGTTTTGAGATCTTTTGAAAGTTCTTTGTTTGCTTATAATCATATGGGGTATTTTTGAAAAGCACAGGCAGTTTTTATATGGATATATTAGTATGGATAGACTTTTTTTTAGCGCTACAATGTTGTTAATAGCGAATATATTATTATTAGTCATTGAACTGAGTATTATAAGGGAATTTTTTGTAGCTTGTTGTTATATTAATTATGTGTGTATGTATGTGTATGTGTGTGTATTGATGGGCAAATACCTGAATTTCACCTGTTGAGCTGTTGTCAGTTGTACACATCTTGGTTTCTAGTGGAGGTGTTGTTAGCATTAGTTGTTCGCGGATTTATATGGAAGTGATGAATTAAGTCTTAGGTTTGGGTGATCAGCATTCAAGGTTAAAGTTTGGGGGTAAGTTAATTGTGTGGCATAGTTGTTCGTGGATTTGTATGGAAGTGATTCATTATCGTTTGGCGTAGTGGTTTGGAATTCTTTCTTATCTCAGTATGTAAATTAAGTCTTAGGTTTCAATGATCAGCGTTCAAGGGTATAGTTTATAATTATGTGTATGTATCGACGCCAGGAGAGAAAGAGAGAAAGAGAGACTATTTGTGGACGAATGAGATGGGTGTATGCGTAATAATGAATGAATTTCGGTATAGATAAGATCATCTTGACTAGCTAGAAATCATTGCGTCACTAAACCATTAAAGAAAAACACTAAAAGGTTCCATTGTGGTATATATTTGGCTGAGCAGGAAAATTGTTGCGAGAGGATCAAAAAAAAAAAAAAAAAAAAATCAACAACAAAAAACGGTAAGTTAACACCTATCATGAACCATTTTTAGGATTTCTAATTTATTTCTTCAAATGTTATGTATTAGATTCGAGGGATTTTAATCATCGAGACAGCCTTTTTTTTTCTGAAAGCGTAACAAAGCTATAGAATTAACAGTAAATTTTTTCATTACTTTTTTAGAAAAATATGTCTGCTAACGATGTCAACACCAACAACAACTACAATATTAACAATAATAATGTCAGAAAAAGACTGAGGCAATTTTTGGAGGAACGACAACAACAACAACAACAACAACCTGCAAAGAAATTAAAACAATAGATCTATAAAAGATGCTTGTTTTGTGATGAGGATGTTGAGGGACGGCTTTGGGTCCAACATCATAGAAAAAATACCCACAAAGCAAACGCCCAACAAGCTCTTAATGAAAACGTCTCCTTAATAGCAAGCGCATTCCAAAATCGTATCAAAATATTTGCCATTACCAACAAAGATGAGAGTATGATAAATGTGAATACGTTATTTGAAAAAAATATTCCATTGATTAACGAGTTACTACAAGATGAATTGAAAGTTTTGAAAGCTTTTAAATTTAGTATGGAGCTTTTTGCTAACTTTGCGAAACTATCCAAAGAATGTGAAGAGATAATGCAAATAGATATAAAAAGCATGCAAACTAAAATGTACACGATTGAGAAAGAGGAAGACATAAGAGAAAATTTGAGCACGGCAATTGAAAATATCAAGGCAAAATTGGAAGAGTTCCAAGAAAAAGATAGCGGATGGGCGTTGGCAGCATTTCAGAGGATCGAAATTAACATCAACAAATACGAACCATTTCGAGCTTGATAGATAAGAGCCGATATAATAAATCTTTTAAAGAACATGTACCTGCATCAAACAAGAATAAATAAAATATATTTATGTATTAAAATTAATTGATGTTTTTCCCTTTGGCTAATTTTGTGAGAAAATTATTCGAATATTGGTCATTCATTTTTCCCCCATGAGTCTTAGAGTATCAAATATATCCCCACCAATATATGTGAATTTTCGACTGTAAGTTGGTTCTTAATATATGGGACATTTTTTGTTGATTCTATCTGCTTTTGCCTTATGTCTCAATACTTGAAATGGTTTGTGCTTTTGCTACTGGTTTGTGTCTTTGATCTCTAAACTTTCGGATGAGTTGTCTCAGTTGTTGGGGGGCTGTTTTCCTTTTTATAAATATACCACTTGACAGTAAATCTAATTTTATGAATATATATATACCACTTGGCAGTAACTCTATGCTGAAATGGTTTAATGCTTTTGATCTCTAGACTAGCGAGCTTTTTGCTATATATATATATTGAATATAGCCTATTTTTAGCGCCACAATTTTGAGTTTTTATATGGATATATTGTTAATTGCATACTTTAGGGCTACGCATTATAAATATAATATATTAAATTCTTTGTGCTTTTGGCTTTTTTATGAATATACCACGAGTCAACGAATGATTATTCAAGTCCATATTGTACCGATCCCATGATCTTAAGACCCAGACCTGGCTGGACTCATAGAACGACCTTTGCTAAAATTATCCAGATAGCCGAATAACTAAGAAGAATTCTTGAGATCTCCTCGCCAAAAACTGATTTCGCATAAGACCCAGACCTGGCGGAACTCATAGAACGATCTTTGCTAAAATTATCTAGATAGTCGAATATCTAAATTTCCTCTGTAATATCAAAAGGAATCCCGAACTTGTTTGAGCCGGCGAACGATTAGTAACACCTAAAGTTCTATCACACCTAGTCCAAGGAAATATGCGTCATCGTACCCATTAGATGGTTTGCATTCAAAGACATACTGGCTGTATTATAACCTCCCCTCTCTGATGCCGCATCGAATCAAAGCAGTAAACAGATCTCTATGTATCGGCTGTATTATAAACAGGTGGTTCCAAGCAGGCGGTTTCTTCAAACAGGGCGCTTCCAAACAGCTCGGTTTCTTCAAGCAGGGTGGTTCCAAACAGGTCGGTTTCTTCAGACAGGGCGATTCCAAACAGGGCGGTTTCTTCAGACAGGGCGATTCCAAACAGGGCGATTCCAAACAGGCTGTCTCTTCAAACAGGGCGGTCCCAAACAGGCTGTCTCTTCAAACAGGGCGATTCCAAACAGGCGGTTTCTTTAAACAGGGCGATTGCAAACAGGCTGTATTATAACTATCCCTCTTTGATAACTCTTCAATGCTGTAAGCAGGTCTTATCATATGATGTTACGGTGGACTATATTTGATCCTCCAAGACCCATGGAAAAAATGACCTCAATTAATTTTAATGTTTAAAGAACAATGATCAGCGGTTTTATTCATATAGGTAAGATAAGAATAATGAAGACTCACTAACACCACTTAGACATCAAGAATTTGATATAGCATCCAAGGTCATAGGATTTGATAAGCAGCCATATGTTTTTTTGATAACAACACATTTTTTATGCTCAATATGGACTTGAATAATCATTCGTTGACTTGTGGTATATTCATAAAAAAGCCAAAAGCACAAAGAATTTAATATATTATATGGATAATGCGTAGCCCTAAAGTATGCAATTAACAAAATATCCATATAAAAACTCAAAATTGTGGCGCTAAAAATAGGCTATATTCAATATATATATATATAGCAAAAAGCTCGCTAGTCTAGAGATCAAAAGCATTAAACCATTTCAGCATAGAGTTACTGCCAAGTGGTATATATATATTCATAAAATTAGATTTACTGTCAAGTGGTATATTTATAAAAAGGAAAACAGCCCCCCAACAACTGAGACAACTCATCCGAAAGTTTAGAGATCAAAGACACAAACCGGTAGCAAAAGCACAAACCATTTCAAGTATTGAGACATAAGGCAAAAGCAGATAGAATCAACAAAAAATGTCCCATATATTAAGAACCAACTTACAGTCGAAAATTCACATATATTGGTGGGGATATATTTGATACTCTAAGACTCATGGGGGAAAAATGAATGACCGATATTCGAATAATTTTCTCACAAAATTAGCCAAAGGGAAAAACATCAATTAATTTTAATACATAAATATATTTTATTTATTCTTGTTTGATGCAGCTACATGTTCTTTAAAAGATTTATTATATCGGCTCTTATCTATCAAGCTCGAAATGGTTCGTATTTGTTGATGTTAATTTCGATCCTCTGAAATGCTGCCAACGCCCATCCGCTATCTTTTTCTTGGAACTCTTCCAATTTTGCCTTGATATTTTCAATTGCCGTGCTCAAATTTTCTCTTATGTCTTCCTCTTTCTCAATCGTGTACATTTTAGTTTGCATGCTTTTTATATCTATTTGCATTATCTCTTCACATTCTTTGGATAGTTTCGCAAAGTTAGCAAAAAGCTCCATACTAAATTTAAAAGCTTTCAAAACTTTCAATTCATCTTGTAGTAACTCGTTAATCAATGGAATATTTTTTTCAAATAACGTATTCACATTTATCATACTCTCATCTTTGTTGGTAATGGCAAATATTTTGATACGATTTTGGAATGCGCTTGCTATTAAGGAGACGTTTTCATTAAGAGCTTGTTGGGCGTTTGCTTTGTGGGTATTTTTTCTATGATGTTGGACCCAAAGCCGTCCCTCAACATCCTCATCACAAAACAAGCATCTTTTATAGATCTGTTGTTTTAATTTCTTTGCAGGTTGTTGTTGTTGTTGTTGTTGTCGTTCCTCCAAAAATTGCCTCAGTCTTTTTCTGACATTATTATTGTTAATATTGTAGTTGTTGTTGGTGTTGACATCGTTAGCAGACATATTTTTCTAAAAAAGTAATGAAAAAATTTATTGTTAATTCTATAGCTTTGTTACGCTTTCAGAAAAAAAAAGGCTGTCTCGATGATTAAAATCCCTCGAATCTAATACATAACATTTGAAGAAATAAATTAGAAATCCTAAAAATGGTTCATGATAGGTGTTAACTTACCGTTTTTTGTTGTTGATTTTTTTTTTTTTTTTTTTTTTTGATCCTCTCGCAACAATTTTCCTGCTCAGCCAAATATATACCACAATGGAACCTTTTAGTGTTTTTCTTTAATGGTTTAGTGACGCAATGATTTCTAGCTAGTCAAGATGATCTTATCTATACCGAAATTCATTCATTATTACGCATACACCCATCTCATTCGTCCACAAATAGTCTCTCTTTCTCTCTTTCTCTCCTGACGTCGATACATACACATAATTATAAACTATACCCTTGAACGCTGATCATTGAAACCTAAGACTTAATTTACATACTGAGATAAGAAAGAATTCCAAACCACTACGCCAAACGATAATGAATCACTTCCATACAAATCCACGAACAACTATGCCACACAATTAACTTACCCCCAAACTTTAACCTTGAATGCTGATCACCCAAACCTAAGACTTAATTCACATACTGAGATAAGAAAGAATCCCAAACGACAATGAATCACTTCCATATAAATCCGCGAACAACTAATGCTAACAACACCTCCACTAGAAACCAAGATGTGTACAACTGACAACAGCTCAACAGGTGAAATTCAGGTATTTGCCCATCAATACACACACATACACATACATACACACATAATTAATATAACAACAAGCTACAAAAAATTCCCTTATAATACTCAGCTCAATGACTAATAATAATATATTCGCTATTAACAACATTGTAGCGCTAAAAAAAAGTCTATCCATACTAATATATCCATATAAAAACTGCCTGTGCTTTTCAAAAATACCCCATATGATTATAAGCAAACAAAGAACTTTCAAAAGATCTCAAAACTTTGAACAATAAAACATAACATCATTATAACAATAAACTAAATACAGCAACAACAACAGCCTAATATAACCACACTAGATAATAATAAAAACATTCGAAGAATATACCAATAAATACAGATTAGAAAATAACGCTGATCATCCAAACCTAAGACTTAATTCACATGCTGAGATAAGAAAGAATCCCAAAAACCACGACGTCAAATGACTACGAATGACTTCCATACAATTAACCTATCCCCAAACTTTAACCTTGAACGCTGTGATCATCCAAATCTAAGTCTTATATCATCACTTCCATACCATATCCATCGAACAACAAAAATTCCTATATATTACTCAGCTCAATGACTAATAATAATATATAAAAGAGTCCTCAACTTCCAGACAAATCGACGACCAACCATGTCATACAATTAACCTACTCCAAACTTTAACCTTGTACGCTGATCATCCAACCCTAAGACTTAATTCACATACTGAGATAAGAAAGAATCCCAAACGACAATGAATCACTTCCATATAAATCCACGAACAACTACTGATAACACGCCTCTATTTTACTACAAATGATATCAGCACAACAAGTCAAACGACCATGAATCACCTGTCACCTATTCACATACACACAACTGATAACGACGACGATGATGATGAATCATTTCCATACATTATGCAGCAATAGCAAAAACATCGGGATTATTATTATTATTATTGCTAGACTCACGATACAATACACAAAAATAAATACTAGCACCGCGTCAAAAAAGGAATAACAATTAATATATAAATAAAGTAACTCACCAGTTGATGATGATGATTTTTTTATTTCCTAGCTAATCCCACGTCGAATATTGGATTTGATGATGATTTTTTCTTCTTTTTTTCAAATTTAAAGCCCGTATTTCTATATATATTTCAGCATAGATTTACTGCCAAGTGAATATATTCATAAAAAAGCCTTTAGCACCTCAGACAATCCTCAAAAAAGCATATATTCAATATAACAAAAACCTCCATTTCAACATAGATTTACTATCAAATAGTAGCATTTCAGTATAGAGCAAAAAGCCCTAAAAGCATATAGCATCATCAAAAATTCACATATATTAAGAATCAGCTTAGATTTACTGAAAAAGCCCTCGACAACCGAAACAAAAGCCAAAAGCATCTAGAATCACAAAAAATGTCCATATATTAAGAAACAACTAAAACATACATCCATTTCAACATAGAATCACCCAAAAAAAAAATTCCCATATATATTACTCAAACTCAATGACTAAATAATAATATATTCACTGCCAAACAATCATGAATCACCTATCACCTATTCACACACCCAATTCAAAAATACCATCTGCTCATGTCACACAATTAACCTTGAACGCTAATCACCCAAACCTAATATATAATTCACTTACCGAGATAACAAGTACAAATCCATAACCCACTGAAGATGTACACACCTGATAACAAATACACAACAAACCAAACATCCACGAACCACATCTGAACAAAATTAAAACAATTGATAACAAGTACAAATCCACAACCCCCTGAAGATGTACACACCTGATAACAAATATACAACAGACCAAAACAACTATGCATCACACACCTCAAATTGAAAAAATACTGATAATAAGTATAAATCCCCAACCCACTGAAGATGTACGCCTATATATAGAAATCAACATTAGCCTGTAGGGATCGGAAACAATACATTATGGAAACTATGATAAGAATAATTGGCCCTCAATACGTATGAAATTCACAAAAATGAGTAATGATATCCCAACTTGCTATAGAAATCATGAATACTTGCTAAAGGTTATGGGATCGGTACAATATGGACTTGAATAATCATTCGGTGACTCATAAAAAACCAATGACTTAGGTCTGCGTCTTAGGTGAAGTCAATTAGCTTAGCTCTGCGTCTTAGGTGAAGTCAGTTTTAAGTTTCAGCAAAAACAACCCATTTCTCATACAAATCCACAAACAACAAAATTCCCGTATATATTACTCAGCTTAATGACAATAAGATTAAAAAGTACACCAAAGACACCGTTTTTTTTTTTTTTTTATTTCCATCACAATTAACAGCTTACAACCGAGACAAAAGCCAAAAGCCCAACCCATTCATCAACATCATACAGCAAAAAGCCCCCGCCCCCGCCTCCGCCTTGTTATTGTTCGTTTGAACACTGGCTTAGGTCTGCGTCTTAGGTGAAGTCAACTAGCTTAGCTCTGCGTCTTAGGGGAAGTCAGTTTAAGTTCCAGCAAAAACAACCCATTTCCCATACAAATCCACTGTTTTTTTTATTTCTACCACAATTAACAGCTTACAACCGAGACAAAAGCCTAAAGCACTACCCATTCAGCCCCGATATCACCACCTAAGCACAAATCCATTAGCAAAAACATAAACCCATAACAAAAAGCACCGATATCACCACCTAAGCACAAATCCATTATCAAAAAGCCCCAATACTCACCACCACCTACAAAAAGCCCAATAGTCAACAAAAGCATTCATCACCACCACCTGCAAAAACCTCGATATCATCACCTAAACACAAAATCCAACAACTACATACCCATTCGATTACGACATCAACCAACAACCAGCGATAAGAATACTACAAACTATACCCAATTAATACCAATACTCATAAGAAATACACTAAATACTACTATTTCCACCTCACATAAGACACACCACCCATGAATCACATACCACTATCACCACTCACCACACACCAATCATATCTCAACCTTGACGTAGAGCTTTGAGGCAGAAAAGAGCTTTTGAGCCAGAAAATTGTCCCAGAAGCCCCATAACCCTACTACTCACATTAAACCACACTGGACATCCATATATGACCATCGGTCCGATGAGAGCCATGTAGCATATCACTTTAACTCTGCTGTCAAGTTGAGTACTATGAAACTTTGTTTTAGTCATAGCATAAGTTTTCTTTGCCCTGGTCGGTGCAGTCTCTACATCTCTGTTAAAATATAGATACTGATCCAGCCAGAGGCCTAAGTATTTGACTATATTTCTGGTTTCCAGTGTTTGTTCGTGTGGTCCCATAACAGCCAGCTTTCGCCAGTTTTTGCTGGTATCTCTGGTAGCTTCGGCCAGCGGTTCTCTAAAGAAGATGGTTTCACACTTCCGTATATTGATTTCGAGTTTCCAGTTGTCGCAGTATCGCTGAACATCATTGAAATCCCCTTGTAATACATAGTCCGTTAATGATTGCAATTTTTTGTGCTGTTCTATATATTATCAGATCGTCTGCATACGCAATAGCCTGATGAAGAGCCCCTATCAAGTCGCTAGTGTAAATATTAAAAAGGATCGGCGATAACACCGCTCCCTATTGCAGACTGTTTTTTATTTAGTATGTAATGTCGGAGATCACATTGCCACTTTTGACGACGAATTTCCTTTCATTTAACATGTCGTATAGTATATACAGTAGTGGTTTATGAATACCTAGTCTCATTAGCTTGTAGTATAACCCTTCTAGTCAAACGGCGTCGAGGCCCTCTCCAAGTCAACCAAACAGGCACCTGTACACTATTTCAGACTTTTATTCCACTGAATGTCTGAAACCAGTTTAGCTGCGGCATGTGTGGTTTCATGACCAGCTTTAAAACCAAAATGGTTATTTGGAATACTTTTATTGTCTTCAACCCATTTAAGTACAGCCTTGTTTAGAACCTTCTCGAATACTTTACTGATACTCGGTAACAAACTTATCGATCACCGATTTTTTTGGGTTTTTTCTGTATTTTCCTTTTTTTGGTAACGGTTGGATGATGGCAGTTTTCCAACGTATTGGATAGTGTGCGTTTTTCAGCGCGTTGTGAAACATGACTGCATATATGTCCATTGCGATTGGGTGAAGATGTTTGAGTACGATATTGGGTACTCCATCTATTCCAACTGATTTTTCCTTTCTTAATAATGCAAAGACGCCATGGATATCTTCATCATCATCATCATCGGCACTACAACCAGTCCGGTTTTGGGCTTATTTAACAAATCAGATGTCATCCAGTTTGGCACTCCCAGGCTCTGGGCGTCCTGGTCTACTCCATCCCTCCATCGCAGACAAGGTCTGCCGCGCTTCCGCAAATCCTGCCGCAAAGAACTTTCCAGGCAGACTCCTCTTCGCTCATTCGAGCTAGGTGTCCCACCCACCGGAGTCTACCGAGCTTGATTGTTTTTACAACATTAGCTTCAAGGTAGATTGCGTACAACTCATGGTTGTAGCGTCTCCGGAATCGTCCTCCCCAACGCATACGGGGCCAACAATTCTCCTTAAGACTTTCCTCTCGAACGCGGCTAAGACTTCAGAGAGCCTTTTATTGAGCACCCAGGTCTCGGATCCATACATGAGTACTGGTAAGACCATGGTCTTGTACAGTGGTGTGGCTTGGATGTTCTGGATAAATTTCGTGGATTTAAAGAGCCTTGATAGACCATAGTAGGGTTTGTTGGATTTGATCGGCCGTTCGTGTATTTCTTCTTCCATATTGTTATCGGCTGCTCCTATTGACCCAAGGTAGTTAAAAGATTGCACTACTTCAAATTCGTGCTCCGCTACACTTGTACTTTCACCAACGTTAGATCTTCTCTTCGCAGACGTTGCCACCATGTACTTAGTTTTTCCCCCATTAATGTGCAGTCCAAGTTTTTGTGCCGCCTGCTCGATTTGGGTGAATGAGTCCTGTACAGCCGAATCGGATCTACCGATGATGTCGATGTCATCTGCGTAGGCAAGTACCTAGCAGGATTGGTGACAATAGTCCCTCAAGTTGCAATTCCAGAGTCGCGGATTGCTTTCTCCAACGCTAGGTTGAAGAGGAGGCAGACCAGACCGTCCTCTTGCCGGAGTCTGTTAAATATGTTTATTGGTTTGGACAGCAATCCCGCTATTTTTACTTGACTAGTTACGTTGGTCATGGTCAACCTACAAAGTCGTATCAATTTGTTTGGAATGCGGAACTCTCTCATTGCATTATATAGCTCTACCCTGGCTATACTGTCGTAGGCGGCCTTAAAATATATAAAACGATGATATAATGGGATATTAAATACCAGACATTTTCCCATCGCCTAAGGGTGGATATCTGATCAATCGCTGATTTGCGTGGGATGAAGCCACACTGATATTGACCAATCATGGCTTTAACGTATGGGGCTATCCGATCTTGTAGGATAGTGGAGAGTTATTATAGGCGGTACTCAGCAATGTTATACCCCTATAGTTGATACACACTGTATTATCTGCCTTCTTATGTATGGGGCAAATTATACCACGACGCCAGTCTTCCGGCATCGCATTGCTCTCATACGTGCACCCCGATCTCATGAATTGCGTGATGTAACGCTGTCCCTCCTTGTTTGATCAGCTCAGCTGGTATCCCATCAGCTCCGGGGGCTTTATTTGATTTGCGCTGTCTTATGGCTTTTAATGTTTCCTCAATGCTTGCTGACGGCAGCATTTGGTCTTGATTTTGCATTGGTGGAGCCTCCAATTGTTCTGTGAGCTGACCATTTAGCAATTCATTGAAGTGCACTTTCCATCGCTCCAGAATGCCTTCAGGATCGGTGATCAGATTACCCTCTTTATCCTTGCAGTAAGTGCAGCGTGGTGTGTACCGCGCCATACTGCGGATTATTTGGTAGAACTTCCGCGCCCGGTGCGGACCTCGCCCTCTACTTTTCTCTATTTCACAGGTTTTTTTCCCAGGCACATTTCTTTTGTCTGTGAAGTCTTTTTTCAGATCTTCTGAGCTCTTTGTATTTCTCCTCGCCTCCTATGAGACTGCTGCATTGCCCCGTATGCAGCATTCTTACGTTCAGTCGCTAGTTTACACTCATCATCAAACCAGTCGCTCCGATCTCTACGACTACTGCCTAAGATGGAGTCGGCAATACTAATGACTGTATTCTTAAGGCGTGTCCATTTCTCTTCTACGCCCGGAATTCTGGCCCAGGACTTACTCTCCCTCCGTCGAGCTCTTCGAGGGCGAGTCTTAACGCATGACCAAAGGTGTTACTGGTATTCTCATTGCGTAAGGCAGCCGTGGTGATTCGAACCTGATTCGCGGACGCAATACGTCTCCGTAAGGCAATCCTCGCTCGGGAAACTGAACCAACAAGATAGTGATCCGAGTCGACGTTGGCACCTCGGTACGCTCGTACCGTCATCAGGCTCGAGGAGTGGCGGCGATCTATCAACGCATGGTCAATTTGGTAGCGAGTGGCTCCATCAGGTGATACCCAGGTGGCTTTGTGGATATCTTTATGCGGAAACCTGGTACTTGTAATGACCAAGTTTTTCGATGCTGCCAGTTCGATGACTCGTAGTCCATTGTCATTAGTGTTCTCATGCAAACCATGGGAGCCTGTGTAGTTCCCGAAAACCGGCTGCCGACCTATTTTTGCATTCATATCACCAAGAATGATTTTCACATCGTATCTTGGGCACGCATTGAGGGCCCGTTCGACGTTCTCGTAGTATTCTTCTTTTTCGTCGTCAGGGGACTCCTCTGTAGGTCCGTAAACGTTTATGAGGCTTATGTTCATAAACTTGCCTCGCACGCGAAGAGTGCATAGCCCCTTCGTTTATTGCATTAAAGCGGATAATGGCAGGCTTCAGTTTTTGGCTGACTAGAAAGCCTACCCCGAACACATGGTGTTTTCCATGACAGCTGTAATTAATGTCATACTCGTTTCTTTGAATTACACCACTCCCCGTCCATCTTATTTCTTGTAATGCTGTTATGTCAGCCTTATATTCGGACAGGGCATCGGCTAGCTGCTGTGCAGCTCTAGCTCTGTATAGTGAGCGGACGTTCTATGAGAAAATTCTCAAATCGTTTAGCCATTTTCGTGTCCATGGCCGTCGTTGTGTATCCGGTGCATATCCAAGGCTTGTTAAATTTGCCATAATAATTTATTTTTACGGGCTTGGTTATTAGCCTTGCGCCAACCTTTCTTGGGATGTCGCTGCATGCATTGGTTCACTACTTGGCGGGTGCCAAAGTAGCTATCCAGGGGTGTCACATAGAGACTGCATGTCAACTTGGATTGAACAGGGACAAGGATCGTCCTGGCCTTCGCCGGCTTTGAAAGCAATCAGTAACTTTGCCCTGCATGTTCGCACCTACCCCCCCCCCCCCCATGGATATCTTCATTAGTGATCAAAAGGCTGTTAGCGCTTTCGGCAGTGATCTCCGCGTTTGCCGTATTTTCATTACTGAATTCAATAAAACCATGGTTTTCTGATCGCCACTTTCAAATGTAATTTCGAAGATGACGATAATTTAATAGAACTTTATCCTTCAAGTCATGGTTGCGGCGAATTACTTCATATGCCTTGCACCGTTCTTGAAAGAGGGCCCCTACAGCATTCATTTTTTGCAAGGGATCTTCAAACACAAAAGGTTCATCATTTAGGATGGCGTTGTTTGTGTCTATGCCTATATTTGTTAGCATTCATTGGTTTTCGTCAGTTCGTGGTATTTGGAGACAGTGAAACTCGTTTTCATTACTCCGTCTAAATGTTATTAATTTGCGGGAACATCCTAAGGTTGGTGGATTTTTCCGCGCGGACTTTGTTGTTCCAATACAAATTTGCTGATAGCCTAGAGACGGCTTTTATCAGCTGTTGGAGATTTTTTAATCTGGGCTTCAGTGATATTATCTCCTGGTTGTGCCTATCAATAAAACGTCTGTACTGTAGTTTTAGTTGAGATGGCAGTCTACTTTTTTTTTCTGTGGAAAACGTTGATTGTGGCGTTTCGGTACATGTTCATGTTGTCCGTAGGTGTGGTTTTTGGTACTGTTTTGTCCATAGTTTGTTTTTGTCAACGAACAGTTGGTGAACCGTCTCTCCGTATTTCCACTTCTTTTCCAGCAGTTGCTTTATTGTGAACATTTGGTTGCTTGTTGAACGGTTCCTACGGAACGCATTGGTAGTCTCCCAGTATGTCTTCTACGTACGGTATGATTCTCGCCACTGTGACATTTGTTAGTATTTTGTATGTGGTTGGGAGCAATGATATTCCTTTGTAGTTTTCGCAGTCAGATCTGTCACCTTTTTCGAAAATGGGGACGACTATTGAAGTTTTCCATTCTTACGGAATGACATCTTTACCCCATATTGTTTTTATGAGTTGGTGGATCTTTCGAGCGTTTGCCTCTCCTCCATGCTTTACAAGCTCTGCCGGTATGCAGCCGACCCCGAGAGCCTTGTTGTTTTTCAATCGATTTATTGCGTCTACAACTTCCTTGAAAGAGGGCTCTGGGTTCTGAGGCTCGGCCGTATGTACGTCTAGTGCGTTTATTTGTGGTTGATAGGTGCGTACATTGAGCAGGTTTTCAAAGTACTGCTTCCATCTTTTCACGATATTGTTTGTTTCGGTGACCAGACAGCCGTTTGTGTCTCGAATTATTTGGGCTTTCCCTCGGTAGGCATTTCTAGGTGAGTTTATGCCATCATACACACCTCTGATGTTCTTTGCTCTGGAATTTTCTAGGATTTTTTCGATCCGAGTCTTTTCCCAATCGCGTTTTTTGCGTTTGAAAAATCTCCTTGTCTCTTTCCGAATTGTCGCGTATCGTGCTGCGTTGTCTTCATTATATCTTTGCAAGTGGATTACTCCGAGGCGTTTACGTTCTTCGATCTGCGCCCTGGAGTCACCATCAAACCATAGTTTTGACTTAATTGTTTTCAATTCAACCCTCCTAGCAATCTGAAAAAAAAGATTATTAATTTACAGAAATGACTCTATCGTTGGAACTAAAAAACGTTGAAAAAAAATTATTTTTAAACAAAATGACGACTAAAAAATTTATTTTTGTACCACTTTTTTTTAGTTTTTCGAATTTTTTAAAAATAGTTAACATTGAAATTTGGGGATGAGGATAGTTCATACAATATAAAAGCCTATAAAGAAGACATACTAAATTTGAGGTGAATCGGTTGAGTAGAACTAGTGGTAGGTCGCGTGCCAACTTTTTGAGATCCCCCACTTCATCAGCTGCTAACTTTTTGAATTTTGAATTGTTCAATTTCATTTTTTTACTGTATTTTTGAAATACTAATAAACATCCTATAAAAAAATTAATAGCAAAAATACTGATTGCTTTTTTTTTACAGCACTTCAAAAATTGCGTTAAATTCGTGCGTCTAGACCAGAATACCCCCTTAAATCCTGATACGTTTTGGGCTGTTTGTTTGATTGTGTCTCTGATCGATGTCCATTGAGTGCCCAGATTATTGGTTACCTCTTCCTCACTGCTCTCATTCTCTAGGATGCTAAATCTATTCATTAGTTCGTCTTGATATTCAGACCTTTTGCGCAGGTCTTTTAATTTATCAGTGTCGAACTTTTTGCTCGTCACCCGTGACTGCCCGTGTGGGTTTGTTGCGAGACGGCTCCTAGTTTTGCCCATCATTAGAAGATGATCGGAGTCGCAATCTGGTCCTCTATATGATCTTACGTCAAGGATGTTCGAGTAGGCTCTTTTGTCTATGTCATGAGGAAGTGGTCTATTTAGTTACGCGTTACGCCGTCGGGTGATATCCATTTGCCTTTTGAATTTGCTTGTACTTGAACACCGTGCTTTTCACTACCAGATCTGTTAACGCGGCGACCGCGATAATTCGAATTCGATTATCTTTTGAAACGTCGTGGAAGCTCCCTTTACCTATAGTTGGTTGGAAGATATCTTCCTTTCTAATTTTTGCGCTGAGGCCTCTGAGGAGGGTTCTAATATCGATCGATGAGATTCCATCAAATACTTCATCTAGGGTCTCATAGAACGTGTCCTTCGTTTTTTCATCCGTAGATTCTTTTGGGGCGTGTACGTTTTTAAATACATAATTGTACCATGGGCCCTCTATTTTTAGCAACAACATTCGGTCATTAATAAATTTCACATATTTTACATGGGGCGTAAGATCTTCGTGTGTTACTCCTCGCTAGCCTGTCTGACGTGGGTGGCCCTACACTTCCAAATTAATGTTAGTAAAAGTTTGTGAAACACAGTTAATAAATTGTAACGATAATCAATTACACTGCCCAACACAACAAACATGGACAGCTTCCGTCGCCCTCTTTCGCTGTCTCTCTCGCGTTTCGTTGTTTTATTGGTGTTCTGGTCTCGTGTAAAGTGAAAGTTGCTTAGAATTTCTCAGTGATTCAGCGTATAGTAAGCACAGAAGAACAGTTACGTGGACCATAGGCTTTACGAAGATCATGTTGAGTTTAAACAAGAGAAAGATTATTTTTATAACAATTTTGAGTAATAACCAAATATTTGTAGAAGCATGTATTTTACCATGCTGAATTGTCTGACTATGCTAAAGACACATGATATCTGCTCATATTTTTAGTATTTAAAATATGGCTGCCATGATATTTTCGGGCGCAATGCTAATAACCTTGCCCGGAAAAACAAATTATTATGGAAAATTTTACAAGCCTCAGACAAATAAGGCCAAGACCGGATCCCGGTTGTAGTGCCGATGATGATGATGACCATGATATTTTAAAAACATTTTGTCCTTATCAGGAAACCCATTATTTTTCATAAAACAACTACTGAATTGCTACATTGATTGTCTGCCACTACCTTAAGCTATTTCTTTTAACCCCAACCGTCACAACCTGAAACCACTCATGATCCATATCGACCATCACCGAACTGTCTGTGAAATCTCAAAATTACTTGACTAACACCACTCAAAAACCCCAATAAAAATATCACCCAGAACCACTTCTGACACTCACCTTTTAAGGAAAGAACAATTGTAGATAAAGATAACACTAATGATTTTAAAATTATTATAGTTAGTTACGGTTTATATTAAGATGAGTAAAAAAATAAAAAATAAAATAAAACAAAAATGTTACAAGCTCTTATAAAACCGATCGTGATTTTACCTCAGTTTGAATAGTGGATTCGTTATACATATCTTCAAGCTGATGTGTTGCAGGTGACATTGAACTTGACTCCATTCATTGTTTATCACGGCTACAGCATTAGCGTTCGGTTTTCTTTCATTTCCACCCCGTTTACAGAAAGCTGTCGTATAAGTTTCCTCATAATAATGTTGGTTGCCTCATCAGCAATGGTGAGTCGTCCACGAATCACGTACACGCTGTTGGTGCGTTGGAAGTTGCGCAGACTTGGAAGAAAAATGCCAACCCCTTAACAGGTATCGCATACTAATATCAAATGGTCTTTTTCATTTAGGACATTGGTGCTATAAAAGCCAAAATTTGTCAACTTTTTCGATTCAGTTTGCGAAGGCGCGCTATAGAATTGCTGCAATGTTTAAAAAGGTAAACAATAATGTTGGTCAATCAATGTTTGTGTCTACATTCCAATTAACTTTTAGTTAATCATCCTCAGTGCTTTGGTAGTAATTTCTATAGCTGAGGCACCGTACGCCCCATCAGGATGGAGACCCACCGGGTATCCCTTTGATCTTCCAGATAAATATAAAGTTCTCCAGCCTCAAAGAGGTACTGCCCTTGAAGTGGATATCAGTAAACAGCGTGTGGATTTAGTGCGTCAGATAAATGAAAATCAAGTTGCTCGAGCACCACTGAGGATCATATACGATTCCCACCCGGGGGCGATTCAAGTTCCTCCCAATCATAAAACAGCCCAATTTCGTCCATTTCAAAATCCACAATTAAACACGGGCGAATATTATTATAAGCCACATAGTCAGCTGCATAGACAGATTAATCCTTTGAGTCATGGAGCACATAACGTACAAGTACATATATCCAATCAAGCTAAAAATAATGGCGCCCAGCATCACCAGACGGCACAAGCACCACCACCACCAAATCATCAATTTGGATATCCTAATGAGAGACCTGCGATCGAATTCGAAGATTTTTCCCCTGAGTCCTTAATTCAAGGAGAATACTTTATCCTGACTCCTGAGAATAGATTGCAAAAGGTTACTTATACGACCTCCCAAAGTCCGGAACAGGCCCAACAAAATGCCTTTTCGGCCCACCTTACATACACTCCAGTGGATAAAGTTAATGGACCTTTGTATAAGTACAATGAGGGGGGACAATTAGTGAGAGTACACAAAAACTGAAGGTGTGTGAGAAGGAGTTTTGTGGTAATTGTGTTTTATTCATCAAAATTGGCTGTAAAAATATAAAAATTATATCATATTTACGAACATTGTTTTGTGGTCACCAATAAGAACAGACTCCGAATGAACCATTAAAGTTTGCCTTCCTCTAACGGGTTAATTGAAAAGTCCCCGGCCCTACACATAGATGGCGGCACTAGAATTAAATCCATATGATTTGTAGTTAGCCCTAACCTTCAAAAAAACGCGTGTATAAATTTGACAGATGTCGAATCATTAGTTTGTGAATTATAGTATTTTGAGTGAAGCAACTCAAAATAGGCCTGAGTTTCGGCGATCACCTCTTCATTCGACGAAAATTTCCTCCCACCGAGCATTCTTTTGAGATCTGAGAACAGGAAATAGTCGCTGGGGGCCAGATCTGGAGAATACGGTGGATGCGGAAGCGATTCGAAGCCCAATTCATGGATTTTTGCCATCGTTTTCACTGACTTGTGACACGGTGCATTGTCTTGGTGAAGCAGCACTTTCTTTTTCTTCAACTGCGCTCGTTTTTCGGCGATTTCGTCCTTCAAACGGCCAATAACGCTGTGTAATAGTCACTGTTGATGGTCCTTCCTTTTTCAAGATAGTCAATGAAAATTATTCCGCGCGCATCCCAAAATACAGACGCCATAACCTTACCAGCCGACTGTTGCTTTTTTCCACGCTTGGGGGCGGGTTCATCGTGTGCAGTCCACTCGGATGACTGTCGATTGGACTTCGGAGTGAAATGATGGAGCCATGTTTTATCCATTGTCACATATCGACGCAAAAACTCGGGTTTATTACGCTTGATCATCTCCAAACACTGCTCCGAATCATCAACTCGTCGTTGTTTTTGTTCAAAAGTGAGCTCACGCGGCACCCATTTTGCACAGGGCTTTCTCATACCCAAATATTCGTGAATGTAATGATGTACACGTTCAATTCAATTTCAATTTACGGTCATTCAAAATCATTTTGTGAATTTTTCTAATGTTTTCGTCGGTAACAACCTCTTTTGGGCGCCCGCTGCGTTCACCGTCTTCGGTGCTCATTTTACCACGTCTAAACTTAGCATACCAATCCTTGATGCTTGATTTTCCTGGGGCGGTGTCTGGAAACTCGTCATCAAGCCAAGTTTTTGCTTCAACAGTATTTTTCCCTTCAAAAAGCAATATTTTATCAACACGCGAAATTCCTTTTTATCCATTTTTTTCACAATAACAGAAGTTGCTTCACTCAAATTACTATAATTCACAAACTAATGATCCGACATCTGTCAAATTTATACACGCGTCTTTTGAAGGATAGGGCTAACTACAAATCATACGGATTTAATTCTAGTGCCGCCATCTACGTGTCAGGCCGGGAACTTTTCAATTGGCCTGTTATAATGAGTCATCGACCTTCTTTTACGTTATGGAACATTTAGACATAATGATGAAACTTTAAAAAAATATTTTGGAGACTTCCTTTTTGTTCGACCGGAAAGGGTCTACCCTTTATGTTTGCAAGTTATAAGAATTGAAAGTGTGGCGATTATACGTGCCACACAAAGTTCAGATATAATCGTCACAGGCGGTGCGTATGGAGCTTGGATCAACCACATCCGGTTCTCATAGTTGGAGGGTGTTCCTATTTAGTAGAAATATTTTCTTCTGCCATCATCATCACTGTTCGCTTCGTTCTCTCATACGCTGTGTTGGTTGTTTATTTCATCTTTCTGAGTGAATCTTCGGTGGTATGCCACGACATAGGAGCATTGTTTTGTACCCTGTGGTAGTTGAATACAATTCCTATGATCAAATTTCCATATAGGAAATATCCAGTCGGGGCCGGCACAAAGGGAATCATAAAATTTGTTATTGTTCAAAGTCTCTTCAGTTGATCGTTGTTCTGTGGTAACGCTTGAAATGCTGTCATTGCCCCATTTGTTTGTAATTTCTGCAATTGAGTCACTTTCCGTCCCATCTGACTGGGGACCTCTCGAAAATCCTTTTGATCTTCCAGATAGATATAATGTTCTCCAGCCACAAAGACGTACTGTACTTGCAGTGGATATCAGTAAGCAACGAGTAAATTTGGTCCATGAGATAAATGAAAATCAAATCATTTAAGCAGCACTAAGGATTTTGTACGATTTCCGATCGGAGGAAATTGGATTGCCCAATCATTTTAGATTTATTTACTATTACAACTTTTGCACATACAGAAGAATATCCGTGCAGGCATAAGACTCATGAAGGCATGCAAAAAGCTTTTATGTTTGTTGTTCCAGGATGTAGGAAACCAATTGAAACTACTTTTACATTATAGCTCGGTTTTGAATTGCAAAGGTGACTCTTACGCATAGGTAACGGTGGATTGAAAGTTCAATAAACACAGAGTCTACAATTTGTTACCTTTAAAAGTACACGAGTAAGTTTTTAAACATCGGGTTTTCCAATAGGGACTTGAGAACTTTTTTTTAAAATAAAACGCAAACAATTTGAGATATTTCAAAAACTTTATTATCGGCTTGAAGTACAATCAAAACATTTATGAATAGAACTCGACTTCGTTCATATGGCCACCGTGGGCACGTTTGCAGCGGTCGATTCGTTGAACCCAATTTTCGATGACACGGCCACACATTTCGGCCGAAACGGCCGCTATTTCGCGTTCAATGTTGGCTCTGAGCTGTTCCAACGTCGTCGGCTTGTTGGCATAGACCAATGACTTGACGTAGCCCCAAAGAAAATAGTCTAGAGGCGTTAAATCGCACGAACGAGGCGGCCAACCGACTGGCCCATTTCTTGAGATAACACGCTCATCAAACTTACTCTTCAATAAATCGATTGTATCGTGTGCTGTGTGGCTTGTGGCATCGTCCTGTTGAAACCACATGCCGCCCAAGTCCATATCTTTCAATTCGGGCCAAAAATAATCGGTAATCATGGCGCGATAACGATGGCCATTCACAGTAACGTGACGATCGTTATCTTCGACGAAAAAACATGGCCCAATGACGCCGTCGGCATGCAAACAGTTCTTTTTTGTGAATGAAGTGGTGATTCATGAAGCACATGTGGATTTTCACCCGACCAATAACGCATATTTTGCTTATTGACGAACCCATTGAGCCAAAAATGAGCTTCGTCACTGAAGATGATTTTGCGATGAAATTCATCATCTTGGCGCATCTTTTCCAGAGCCCAATCGGAGAACGTACGTCGCTTCAAATGGTCCATCGGCTTCAATTCTTGAGTCAGCTTGATCTTGTATGGGTGTAAACCAAGATCCTTACGCAAAATTAGCCATAAAGTGGTCTGGGCGATGCCCAATTCTTGAGAAGGCCGTGGAATTGACTGATTTGGATCGTTTGTTACGGACGCCTGAACGGCAGCGATATTTTCGACACTTCGACCAATCCGTTGTCTCACTGGCACGGCAACATCACACAACGAATATGTAGACTCAAATTTTTGCACTAAACTTGTTATTGTCTGTCTACTAGGGCTAGAATTACGACCGAAAATTGGAGTTAATGCTCTTGAAGTTGCGGTCACCGACTTCAAATTTCGGTGGTAAATTTTTATAATTTGCAGACGTTGTTCGTTCGTGTACTTAACCATGATAAAAATGTTGAGTTTACTGAATAAATTGAAAGTGACAGTTCGATGATTAGTGGAAGGGTGCTTTCACAAATTAAATTCAAAGTTGTCAAGTCCCTATTGGAAAACCCGATATATCTGAGGAAGTGTCGTCCTCTCCTCGTTGAGAAGCCACCACCATTTGGGAGATGTTCGATCTTTGACTGATTTATCTATTTCACTGATCGCCATGCTAAAACGCAGGTGGTCTGGGATATTGGAGATATCACTATCATGGAGAATTCCTTTGTCCCTGGCACCACGGAGAGCGTGGTAAATAATCGGTACTCCATGCACGTCTCGGATAAAGCCTTTTTTAGCCAAGAAAGGGAACGCTTCTGGGGGGATAAACCCATTCTGGAGCGTATTCTCCAGATACATATCGTTGGGATAGAATGCTCCCGAAATAAGATTATTGTCACTGCACATTGCCCTTGTTGTGTGACCACGAATCATCTTAATTATGAAATTGTCTATCCTATTTAACCCTGATTTGTTATACAAGATTTTGTTGGGATAGAATTTTTTGTATTGCGACTCTGGTGTTCTATAAAATCCGAGGCTGGAACGCAAACACTGCCGTTCGAACACACGAAACTTCTCCATATAAAGTGGAGATATATTATACCATACTGGGCAGCCATAAATCAAAACTGGTCGGATGAATTCCGAATACGAAATTATTTTGACTCCGGAGTCAAGAAGACTACTCCGGAATAGACTTCTTGTCATAGAATATGCGCTTTTAGCTGCAGAGAGGGACGCTGCTATGTGCTTGTCAAAATATAAATACTGATCTAGCCAGATACCAAGGTATCTAACTACAGTTTTCACTTGCAGTGGAAGGTTATTGTTACTTACAATAGAAAACTGTTTCCAGTTGTATTTTGAATCCCTCGAGGCCCTGGATAGGGGCGTTCTGAAAAGGATAGTCTCGGTTTTCTGGAAATTAATATTTAATTTCCAGTCGTCGCAAAAACGTTTTATTTTGTTGAAGTCATCTTAAACGTGGCTATCGATGATGTATATTTTTCCTCCTGTTCTGTACACTGTCATCGGCGTACGCAATAGGGTTTTCGACAGAACTTACTAGATCACTAGTGTCAATATTGAATAGAATGGGAGAATTCACAGCTCCCAGTTGTAAGCCATTTTTAATTTGGAAGGTCTTGTTGGAGAGTATGTCCCCGCATTTCACCACAAAATGTTTGTCCATTATCATATCATAAATAATGTATAACAGATATTGCGGCATAGACAGGTTTGTTAACTTAAAGACAAGTCCTTCTAACCATACGGTGTCGAAAGCCTTTTCAAAGTCAACCAAGCAGGCGCCTGCACATTGTCGCTTTGCCTTGTTCCACTGTATATCGGAAACAAGTTTCGTCGCTGCATGAACTGTATCATGTCGCGCTCGAAAGCCAAACTGGTTGTTGGGGATGATATTGGATTTTTATTATACGGATACAGAGTGAGCACTAAACTCCGTGTGTGGCCAACTGGTTCGCGCCCCTTCTGGTCAATGGCAAAGGCTGTCAGCAATAACTTCGCTTCCTCTGTAACGGACCGCGGACACTAGTCACATATTCAAAAGATAAAGCTAATGTGTTCGCGAGTTTATTTTACGCGAATTAAAACCTCGATTTCGGACTTTTGGAGCCACCTGAGGTCGCGCAGGTACAGTGTCTTCGTTGCATTGAAGTCAACGAGATTGGCCTTTCCCCACTGCAGGGCCTTATCCAGATCCCAATTCAGAGAGTCGATCTGTCTACGTCTCGGCTGCTGGGACGGTGATGCACATCCATAAAACTGAAAACTGAACTGATGGTTCATCCACAAAACGGAAAACTGTCTTATCCGTTGACTCTAACAAATCTTTTATGTGAAACAAAAACAAGGTTGGAGCCAAACAGAACCTTGAGGCACCCCGGAATTAAAATGATACACATTCGAACACTCACCGGCTACAACAACCCGGATCGAACGATTTTCGAGGAAGCTGTTGGTTCAACCGCAAAGCTGCTGGGTAGGTCCGTATGAATGACGTTTGCCCAGCAATGACCCATGCCAGACGCGGTCAAAAGCCTTGGAGACATTCAATGTGACCGCCCTTGACTTACCATGCCCATCAATCGCAAATGTCCATACATCGGTTTTAAGGATCAAAAGGTCTCCCGTGGACCGGCTGCCACCGAATCCGTATTGGCAATCTGATTGATTGATCTCCAAATACTTAATTATCTCGGTATTGGCGACCTTTCCATCACCTAAGATAACATAGACAGTAATGCTATCGGCCGGTAATTTTGTGAGAGTCACTAATTCCCCCTCTTTGGGATTGGCTGAACGAGCGATATTCCAGCACGTAGGAAATGTCCTCCGTGAATATCCTCCGTGCATAAGATAAGCGGAAGAGTCTGCCAAGAGCCGGGTATAGTTCTAGAGTACAGTTCTTAGGGACTATTGCTGGTATTCCGTCCGGGCCAGTTACCTTCTTACAATCCAGTTTATGTAGTATGCTTTGAATTGGCGGAACCTCACATCCCGTATCAAAGACCGTACCTGCGCGACCACAGGTGGCTACAAAAGGCCGAAATCGAGGTTTGAATTTGCGTAAAATAAACTCGCGAACACATTAGATTTCTCTTTTGAATTTGTGACTAGTGTCCCGCGGTCTATTACAGGGGCAACGAGGAGGAAGCGAAGTTATTGCTGATAGCCTTTGCCATTGACCAGAAGGGGCGCGAACCAGTTGGGCACACAAGGAGTTTAGTGGTCACTCTGTCGTTGTAGGCCTTCTTCGCGGTGTCAATCGTCTGGTTGCGTTTCTGATTCTAACAAAATTCGTTCTGTTAACCTCGGTGGGATTGGAGCGCCATTATTTAAAAGCTCTATTTTTTGCCGCTGCAATCTGTTCACATTTTTTACCAAACCAAGGTTTATCAGATGAGCTTCGAAATGTGTGTTACATCTCGCTACACAACCCCCCTCAATTAGGAATCATCCTCAGGACACAATTAATGCTCATATTGCACACGAAGCAATTCTGAAGCAACTAACACGGTTAAGTAATTCACGCCTCTTTTCATAGGCAATTAATGATAATATCGCATACGTTGCGATATTCATTCGAATACCACCTATGACGCAAACTCGTTTCCCAAAGCTACACGCTTATCGTGTATCGTCAATTCATATTCATATTGCACACGATGCAATCAAACCATAACAATTGACGTATAATATCCTATAACGCATTCTCGGCTCCCAAGGCCACCAGCTAAGTGCATTCTTTTTGCTTCGTATTCAAAACAAGCGCAACACCTGGCATTCTCGCACGGTCTCATATTACGAATACATTTTTGCCTCACATCCAAGAACAGGTGTCATACAAGACATATGAAATGGTCGACGCATTCATAGGCGCTTGGGGACGACTTACATCCTGAGAAACGTTGGCGCAAGGCTAATAACCTTGCCCGGAAAAACAAATTATTATGGACAATTTAACAAGTCTCGGATATGGACCGGATACCGGTGGAGAGACATGATGTCCACATTATAGGGTTCCAACGCCTCTATCCTCTGGCCAGATCGGATCGCGTGAAGATGCAGACTCCACCCTTAAAACGGAATCTCGAGTGTAAATCGTATCCTGAGCAACGAACATATAGTCGAATCAGTTGATAACAGGTTTCGCTGTTTGCAACTATTGGTGGACGGCGTTTACATTCGTATTAGTGAAACCGATGCCCCTGATGTTACAAAATGCCGTTATAAGCCCGATTACGTAATGACGAATATATTTACGTTCGGTTATTTATCAGAATATTTGCATGATGTTCCCCCTGACTGTGTTCATCGTGTGTTAAAGTCACCATTTTCACTCTCGTTGATAAACTCTATAATTAATGCCTATTTCTCATCACATCAGTTCACGTCGAAAGACAGCTTCAGTCGCACAAGTAAACAAAGAAAGTCATTCTTTAGAACTATACGAATGTGGGATGTTCTGCCTGATCATGACACCCTTTGAAAGCAGACAGCCTGGTGAATTTTAACGAGAATGGAAAAAATGTGAATTTCGTGTGGATATTAAGCATTATTTTTTACGTAAAAAAACCATCATAGAAACCAGGAAAGGGCATGATAAATACTATGGAGAGTCTACCCCGTCAATTTCAGTGGGTAAGACGTGGTTTACAGAGTTCCGTTCTGATCGTACCAACACAAGTGACGCCGAACGTTCAGGGCGCCGAAAAGAGGTCGTTACCCCAGAAATCGTCGATAAAATCCATAGAATGATATTGGACGATCCGAGAATGAAAGTGCGTGGGGTGGCTGAGGCTGTAGGCATCTCAACTGAGCGGGTAAATTTGACATGAAGATTTACTACTATTACTATTTATTGGCCTGTAGGAACCCGGAGTGGCGCAAGGCTAATAACCTTGCCCGAAAAAACAAATTATTATGGAAAATTTAACAAGCCTCAGACTGGTTAAATAAGGCCAAGACTGGATCCCGATTGTAGTACCGATGATGATGATGATGATGATGAGGAACCCGGAACCCCATAACCTCGCCGACTCGACTCCGCCATCGTTTCCTGTCCTGTGCGCTCTCCTTCCACGCTTGACCATCCGATCCGATCTCCTCAAGGTCAAACCTAACATTGTCCTCTCATCTCCGTCGCGGCCGTCCTGTCGGTCTCTTTCTCGTTGGTCTCCCGTCAAGAATTCTACGCACGGTCTTATCGTTGCCCAGCCGCGCCACATGTCCGGCCCATCTTAATTTTCGCGACTTGATTACTCTCACTATTGTAGCTTTGCGGTATAGCTCTTCCAATTCGTGGTTGTAGAGCTACCTCCATTGACCACCTGCCCGTCATATTTACCGCCAAAGATACCCTTTAAAATGTTATTCTCAAATACGTGGAATTTGTTTTCTTCCCGTTTTGTGAGAGCCCATGTTTCGCATCCGTATAGAACAATCGGCATGATTTTGATTCTATAAACACGGAGCTTTATATCTTGTGATAGGAGTTTGGATTTCAGCAGTTTACTGACTGCATGCAAGCTAGCGTTGCCGGAGTGTAGTCTTCTGTGAATTTCCTTCGACATTTCGTTACTGGCCGTCGGTATTGTTCCCCGGTATTTAAATTCTTTGACATTTTCATATATCTTGCCCCAGATGTTTATATGTGTTCTCTGAGGTCCACCTGCTCCGGGACGGACTAAAACAGGGCGATGGCCTCTCACCATGTCTCTTTAACCTTTGTGGCGATTCCTTTGAACGCCACTACTTATCTTCCTACCAATTATTCAATAAACTGCTTCCTAGAGCACAAAAACCTTGAAAGCATTTACTCACCTTTCCATAGTTGTACAATCTATACCCTGAAATGCTTTAAAACTATAATTTTCGCTGATGCAAAATGCATCAGCAACAAATAAGTATTTTCCACAAGAGCATGCACATGTCTCCGAACGATTTCCTCCGCACAAGTGCAGGAGATATTTCTTCTTTTCCTTTTTCCTAGAAGCACATCGGTCGGTAAGCCAATCGACAAGCATTAGCATCCTATAAGCATTTCCCCTAGGGGCATGCCTGCATGCAACGCAGCATGTTCCTAAAATCCAATTCGGTTACGACATTACGTAACCGACATAAATCCTCGATGTCCATGCATACAAAAAGAAAGTTTTTTTCCCACACACGTGCAGGGCAGTCATATCAGCAGACGCCAGCGATATGTGCACGATCAGTGTAAATGCTGTACGCAGTCACTGATCGGGTAAACACCCCAGGTATCGTCTTCATGATACTTGCCCAGATGCAAACATTTCCTTTTATGGAATTCGAATATCCATGGTTCGTGCGAAGCAATCATATCTGTGTGCGTGCACATCACCAACCGAGAAAGATCATCCCCTATTGGTAACCGAAACGATGGATGACATTTGTTATTCTGTCGTTTCGAAGGGAATCTTCAGTCCTCAGTTAGATTCCGTGGGGGCAAGCATTGTCCTCCACGTAAACAGCAAACGGATACGAGTCGCGTTTGATAGCCAATAATGGGAGGATGTCTAAGGCCCATTCCTGGTTCTACTTTCGATTGAATTATTTAGTCACCAGCCTTACTTACGAGGGTTGCCTTTTATATTTCGGGATTAGAGAACAAAAACAAATATTGATTATCGAAAATCACTTTATTGTTTTTCAAAATATTCCCCATGAAGATCTATACACTTTTGCATGCGTTTGAACCAATTGTCGAAGCACTTTTGCCACTCTGATTGAGGTATCTCCAACACATGCATTCTGAATGCAGCAACCGCTTCTTCAGGTGTCGAAAAACGTTGACCTCTCAGTTTGTTTTTTACGTACGGGAATAAAAAGAAGTCATTCGGTGCCAAGTCAGGACTATACGGCCGATGACCCATCAAATCGATGTTTTGGGTGCTCAAAAATGCAGTTGTCGCAGCCGATGTGTGAGAGCTCGCAATGTCGTGGTGAAGAGTGATTCGTCTTCGGCGGTTGGTTTTCCTGATTTCTTGGAAGACAACTGGCAAACAAATGGTTGTGTACCACTCAGAATTGACTGTTATGTGTTGTTCTAGTGGTACGGTTGCGACATGTCCAGTTTTTCCGAAAAAACAGGCGACCATTTGCTTGGAAGTGCTTCGTGCGCGAACAACTTTTGTTGGATTTGGCTCATCTTGAAACACCCAGACAGTCGACTGCTGTTCACTTTCGGGCTCATAGGCGTAAATCCACGATTCATCACCTGACACGATGTCATAGACGTGTTTCGAAGCACCGCGACCGTATTTTTTGAGAATTTCTTTCGACCAATTGATACGAGCCTTTTTTTGGGCGATTGACAAATTGTGTGGGATCCAACGCGAACAAATTTTTTTGACAGTCAAATGTTTATGCAATATTGAATGTATGCTGGTCCCGCTAACGCCTAAGGTTGTCTCAATCTCACGATAGGTCACATGACGATCTTCCAATATCAGTTCGCGCACAGCATCAATGGTTTTCGGAACAACAACTGATTTTGGACGACCTTCACGAAATTCATCTTGGAGTGAACTACGACCACGATTGAATTCACCATACCATCGATAAATACTGGTCCTTGATGGAGCTTCATCGCCAAAAATTGAATTAAGTTCATCCATGCACTGTTGCTGAGTTAATCCACGCCGAAAGTTGTAAAAAATAATCGCACGAAAATGTTGACGATTTAATTCCATTTTTGGGCCGAGATGAATCTTTTAAGTTACTGTAAACAACACAAATAGCGCTCGTATGTCAAAACGTTCTGAGTGCGTATAACCTCAAAAATATATATATAAAATATAAATTATTGAGTTACCCACTGTGTGCCCTAACTAATTCAAATACTTATGGATTCTAATCTAATCTTGTGATTGTTAAGTGTACATAACAATTGCTGAGGATACATAACCAGCAGCATTAAAATATTTACGAACTAAGTTTTAATTTAAGTTACCGAATTACTAAGTGTGAACTGAAGTTAAATAAAGGACGTGGGTTTCATTGGGGCTACGTCCTAACACGGTTTCAGAATTATAAACTCCCAAACCTTGTCTCGAGTATGTCATCAGAAAGGTACAAGACGACTTGAAGATTTGGATATGAAAAAACTATCTACGTGGTGGATACCGCGGCTCTCAAATCAGAATTCAGAATTTTAAAGGCGGAAAATAACCTCTCTACGGATAGTTGGGTTGGCAGTAATGCTGTAACGATCAATGCTCAATCTTTTACGATTGCTGGATACCACTGTATTGCAATTTCAACATTTAACTTATAAGTTCGGTCAATTTTTTCCATTTCTTTCAATGCATCATAAAATTCAATTTTGAATTTTAAAATAGTCTCCTTCATCTATATTGGGACTGTGATTCAAACGAGGACGTTTTAGTTTATCCTGTTCATTGAGATATTTTTCAAAATCGTCTTCAGATTCACCGGTGTCGGGTGAAGATGATGGTACTTCGTGTACGCTGCCTGCTATCGTCTCTTTTTCTAGCCGAAAGCCTTTAATGTGAACGGTTAATTCAAACATAGCGTTTTGAGCTCTATTTATTTATTCTTCCACCAATAGGGATCGAACCATGGGGTCAACATAGATCCCAACCAATAGAATATTGTTGTCCAGCAAATGTTTTTCTCTACATAGCATGGCGTTTTTAATTCCACCAGCAAGAGTATTATTTAGAATCTTCGACAAACGGAAAATTATGTTTTTCCATTCCTTGAAAAATAAACCAGGAGTCAAATCTTCCGCTTGCATTACTTTTGTAGCGATATAAGGATGGCGAAGCACGGACCGAAGATCCTCCACTTCTTTCCATTGAATTTCAGTCATATTCCCGTTCGGGCTGGCCATGTCCTCAAGATAAAATTTCAGTTCAAGAAGTCGCTGTATCATTAAGTATGTACTATCCCATCTTCTAGCTTGATCCAAAATCGCTCCCTTTCCAGCTCTTCGTTTGATTATGGCATGTATTTTTTGTGTTCTGGCGGCTACTGCGACGTTTCGTACATTTTCACAAATTCTCGTTGCGTGCACTTTTCTCAAGCCATCACGGATTGCCAATTGCAACGTATGTACTGCACATCGCATATGATGGATCTTAAAAAAATCAGAAGCGGCAGCACAAAGTGTATCATCTAAAATACTAGAGTAACCATCAATATCGTCTTCCGCCTCAATAGTACTTAATTTTTCGACAGTACTCAGCATATTACGAGCGTTATCTGTCACAATGGATACAATTTGTTCTAGTTTAATATTACACTCTTTCAGAACATCCATCACAAGCATTTTTAAATAATCGCTTGAGTGGTCAGATTTAGTGTCTTTGATTGCCAGTGAACGTGTTACTATTCTTTTATTATTATCAACGAATCGAACCTTAATTCCCAAGTAATTAACCCGATAACGTGTACATGTGTCCATTTTTAAATAAATAAATTTTCCGTGTAAGAGATTTTTGCGTTCATTCTTCTGGCTTTCAGCGTTTTCTATTACTAAATTTCGTGCACTGCTTCTTTCTAAAGGTACTCCGATTTACGAGCCATTTCCCCGTTCAATTTAATAAACGCTGGACTGGAGAAAGGTAAAGAATTTTTATATACCATTTCACAGATGCAGTCCCTAAATTTGTCGGCCGTCATATTCACGGTAACATAATCACTTGTAAAATACTTAGTTAATACCACTTGATGATTCCGATTATTACTTACATTTAAACTACTATTGTCCTTCTCACAAATGATCTTATATAAGTTTGGGTGATGACGTTGAATGTGACGCTTCATATTTGACACCCTACTGGGCGCACTAGATCCTTTCCCACCGAAAGCACTGATTTTTTCACCACAGATTTGTTTTTCAGGGTCATCCTCAGCTTGGCATACAAAATATTGATCATCCTCAGTCATTTTAAAGTATTCATACACCGTCGATTTTTTCTAAGATCCCTGATACATCTTGAATAAGAGGGATTGCTCAATTTTTATTTACACTAAAAAAAATTTAGCCTATTATATATGAAAATTTAAATAAAAAATTAAATATGCTGTTACAAAGGAAACGTACCTCTGATCCCTGCTTTTACAAAAATGTATACAGAAATGGAGAGAATTTTGTTTATGCAACGCAATGATTTCAACACGTGGACGTGACCAACGCAGAACGATGACTGGCAAGAAAATGCGCGCAAATTGCGTGCAAACAAATGCTCCTTTTCTTTCGACGTGAGAAAGAAGGAGACAAATACATTTTTGTAGACTTTATGCATTATTATGCACCTGCAAGTTTAATATTCGTTCACAATAGACATTCATTATAATAATTTAAAAAAAATGTATTTTAAATTTTAACGAAAAAGTAGTCGGAGTCGCTTGTTTTTTACGACTTCGACTCCGACTCCAGCCCAAACACCGCGACTCTGCTACTCCGACTCCGAGTCCCCTAGCCCTGGTATAGATTATCGCAATCCCTTTTAGCATCTAATGAGTGGCTGCTATTTAGACAGCTGACCCCCATTACCGAACGATGCCTTATGTCGTTTCCACTTTGTTCTTTTTTTCCTCGTTGTAGGTTCCGTTTATCCTTGGCTAAACGCATCGATAAACACGGTGATGTGTACGAACACACACATACACCACCGCGTCCCAGAGATCTCCTTCCATTGGTCACTGGTCAAAGGAAATTTCATTTCCTTTTCACCACACCACCAAACTCACCCCAAACGATTGAATATCGTGGAGTCGAATTTCATCCGCCGACCACGCTGGTCGTACGCGTGCCACTCCCGCTCACCGGTGCGCACGGTGACGCGAATATAGCTGAGTAGAGTAATAACCCCCAGCCGTGTTTTAATAGTTTACCTTTTTCATTTAACGCTTGCTAATTAATTCGATTAAGTGTACCCTCAAACAAACTGTTTCCTGTATGGTGTTTTTATTCTATTTTCCGAGGCATTCTGTTGACATCTGCCCAATGTTAGGCGTTTATGAATGTAATTATTTTACAATGAAGTGCACCTAGTTCATTTCGGAATACACCGCGGTCTGAATAAACGAATTAAATATATTACAAGTGTGTTTTAATTATACCAATCCTTTGGATCTCCTTGGTGAACAGTTTGCTGCGGTGGAACAATCGACGAGTGGAAAGTGAATAGTTTGTGGGGACGGAGTAGAACCCTGTGTCGTACGCCGGTACCACGACTTCGCCCCCCACAGTTGTACTTCGAAAGTTGAGGGTTGCAGTAACTTGAGAGTGTGTTGGGTTACTGTGGGAACCTGGAGGTGGTTGCACTTCGAAAGTTGAGGGTTGCAATAACTTGAGAGTGTGTTGGGTTACTGTGGGAATATGGAGGTAATTGCACTTCCAAAGATGAGATTTGCAGTAACTGGAGAAAGTGTTGGGTTGCTGTAAGAATAGGCTTGCAGAGTAACCCGACAGTGTGGAAGAGGTATCAGGTAGACGGTGTAACTCACACGTGTTAAGTGTATCAGCGACGACATAGATAAAGATGTTGTACGTGAGGTCATTGATGAATTTAAACCAAAACACGCCAAGCGATTCTGAACCCGTATAAGCCCCAGAGCGATAATGCAATTAATTGCCACACATTTCGTCACAATCGATAAAGCATAAAAAATAAGTAATTGCACAAAAACATTTATTAGGTCAATTTGCAATTGCGGATGTTGAACTGTGACGCAAACCTGTGGCGGTTGGAAGTACTTGTGCTGTTGTTAGCACTGGTTCTACTTCTGTCACCAGCAAATTCACTCCCTGCACTGTCACCAATTATGGAGTTGGTTGGTCTTTATTGTCTCTGAACTTCTTCGCCAACTCCAAATCTTGTTCAGATCTCAATGTAGTATGGATGTAGAAAACAAAGTCTAAATTTTACAAATTCCACTGCTCTTTATTACTCTTAAAATGAAGGCTAATTTAAACTAATGTCATACTACTTTCTTAAACAATCTATCGACACTATTGAATTAATTGATTTAATAAACGTGACTAAAATGAATTTTTTCCCACAGATATAGTATGCATATGAGTTGTAGCTAGAGTCACTTTGATTTCTTAAATTAGTTCTGAACAAAACTGAATTAACATTGATTTAATAAACTAATCGCTCAACGACGCAATATTGCCACTACAAAAGCTAATTCACCCGGCTGCGCGTTTTTACTCCAACTTATCTGACACTCCAAAATAATTCTTTTGTGTTTAAGCTCTCAACTCAAGGGTGGCTAATTTCCGACTGACATTAATTAATGTGGAGGCCCAACTTGCCTCCACGGAATCCGTTTCGCGATTAATTATATCGACCGAATCGACAAAACACCAAAATTTGCATCCATCGCCCCGATGACCATATAAGGGATGATCTTAGAAGATGGTCACCGAAAGGATGCGCACACACACAGATACGACTAGTTCGCATGCTCATGCTGTGCATGAGCAAGCGAACCGTGGATACAACAATTCCGTAAGCGGAACATTAGCCGACATGGTTGTAGCTAGTGCCATTATCTCGACATAGAGATTTTGGTGTTTACACGATCAGCGACTGCGTAAAGCATTTATGCTGATCGTGCACATCTTGGCGGCATCTCCACGTAGTCGAATTCTCGATGGTAATTTTCCATCTATGAGAAGTCGAATTCCTTGGGCGGTCAGCCGTATGCCTTGATGTATTTGTCGGTCGGATGACCGACCGATGTGGGCATGTATGAAAAGGAAAGATGAAATATCTCCTGCATGTGTGCGGCTGACGCATAAGGGTATATCTTGGTGATATGGTTCGGACAATGTTGGTTGCTTGGTGTATGCCGCACGTTATACTTTCATACTAGGAAATCCGATGATGCAACATACACCCGACGCATGGCTTTCTAGCACATGATGCCCGTGAGGAAAATGTCTCTTGTGGTTCGTGCTATTCAATTAGCGAAAATATGGTTTTGGAGACACTTTAGGTGGATGACAAAAAGGTAAGTACATGCTTAATTGCTGGGCAAGCAATCAGTACTTGTTTTATCGGTTTTCGGCCGCTCTAGGTGAGAGATTTTACATGGTTAATGAAAAGATGAGTAGTGGGGTTCAAGGGAACCGAAATTGCATTATCGTCATCGGGAGGTATTGACCCCGAGATAACGAAAAGGGGTACAAACAGAATAGGAGGCCGTCTGGTTGTGAGTCGTTAGTGGAGTGAACAGACCGAGAGGGTCCAAAAGTAGAATCGTTCGTTTATGGTTTTCGGAGAGTGGATAGCAGAGTTTGAAAATTAGTGCGATTCGGGGTAAATTAACATCCTAAAGAAAAATCGTAAAGAAAAAAGAAGGAAAAATAATAAAAAATGTACAATAAAGAATAAATAAAGTGTAAACTACCAAAGAGTGAATGGTAATCCAGTTATATGGGTTAAGAAGCATTAGAACTTAATTGAACCTAGAAAAAAATTGTAAAATATAGTGTGACGCAAATAGTTAATTTTAGTTAAAGTGTACAAGGAGAATACGAACGCTGTAAGGTAATTAAGTAAGATAAGAACAACTGTAAAACTACAAACTCTGTTAATGGATTGGAAGAGACAGTAAAAATAAAAAAAAAGTTGAAGAAAACTCCTTGTTTTAACTTCTCAATGATTGGTGTAAAAAGGTTTTGGTCGACGTTCCTTTGTGTCGTGATTTTTGTTTCGACGGATATCTAAAAACAATAACTCGCGTTAGTATAAAAAGACCCGAAATTGATCCCTTTTTTGTTTCCGGAAAATAAAAAATAGCCAAAGTCTAATTTACGTACAAAACGATGTTTATTGTATAAAATGAATGAATAAAAATTATATATATAATTATAATCGTAAACAAGTTTGCGAATAACAAAATATGCAAAAGTAGCGCTTATGATGTAAGTTAAGATTCTTTTTTCTACATTATGGCTTGTTGTGTGACTTTGTAGTTTTATGCGTATGATTTCACAAAATAGGCGATCCAAAATAAAAATCAAAATAACATGATACAAAATTAAAAAAAAAGAAAGAAAAAATGCTATGAGCGGTCACACACAAAAACTGGCCTAAGATCTAACACAGGATGATGACGACTTCGAGCTATCTTCAACAGGACACCGATTTAGTAAGTTAGTATCCGGGTACCCTTTGAGCGTTGGCATCATAACCGCCGAAACCTCCGTCACGGCCTCCAGTTCCAGCTCCACCACCAGCACCAGCACCATGTTGAGCACCGCCATTATACACATTGCCAGTCTGTTCATATGAAATTGTTGGATGATATCCGCTTTGGTCAGCTTCATAATCCACAACTTGCTTGCGACCATCAGGCAACAATACGTAGTACCTTCCAACTGTTCGGTCACCATCACGAGCTTCCATATGTCCAAAGTCATTGCCAGATTCGAAATCTTGAACGTCATACTTGAATTCATATTTAGCCGGACCATAGTTCTCTTCGCCATTGTACCCATTATATCCATTATTGCTACCTGTCCCGTATCCACCATTGGAGTAGCCACCTCTGCTTGAATAACCTTCATTAGACGAATGTGATTTGGGGAAAATTGCTGAAGTAATTGATGGTGAAGCCGAACCAGCTGGGACAGAATATGTGCCTTGAGGTGTGGGGGCGCCTGGTTGATTCCTCTGGGGTGGCAGGTAATTGTTGCCAGGCGGCTGGTACGTCTGAGTGGGTGGCAAGTAATTATTTGACGGTTCAGCAGATTGTTGATTTGGAGGAAGATATGTATTCTGTGGGACTGGAGGTTCACACCGAACTAAGGCAACGCATGCCAAAACAGCTATCGTCGTAAAGCACTGCAAAGAATTTGAGATCATCAGATTAGTGTAGGAAAAAAGTGAATGGCATAAGTGAGACTCTATTGACAAATAAGACGAGCCGGCATTTTGCTTTAATTACACTATTGAATACATCGCCAGCACATCGCGATAACTTTCAGCGTTTGACTTCGAAAGGTAGACGCTTCATATCATGGGTACATTATGCGAGAAGCATATTTCGTAATGCATAAATGTAAACCGTTCAATGAGAACTTGCAGAGAAGACGTTGTAGCAGTTGAATGGAGGAAAGACAATGTATAAGATGCACTGATCATTGTGAAAGTATTGCAGACGATATTTAGGAAATCAGGTTGATCCTAACAACAGTACAACTACTTTGGAAGATCTTCCTATTGATGTTGATAAGATGGCATTCTTAACGAATGTCACTTGCTTGATAAAAGTATTTAATTTTTTTATTCAATCGGTTGCAGTTACGTAATATAAAGTCTTGGCTGATGTCTATTGTGGAAATAATACCTCAGCGTTTCTACTATCTCCATTTGAAGACTGACTGTAAATGGGAGCACTGACATTGCTGAGTGGATCCCAAGCAAAGCATTAACTGAATGGAACAACTGCTGGGCTAGATGAAAAATAGGGTTGAGGCATATTTAAGGAGACCAGGGTAGTAAATTGCATATTTTGATGAAACATATGGTGTTAGAGTTCATATGTATTAACAGAGATTTCGTAGCTGCATAAAGCTCCCCACTGTTGGAATGCTTTCAGTAATTAGCCTTGTGGACCACAATGCCGGAACCTAACAGGTGCCAAACGTGTATCTTCGTACTTATAAAATGATGTATGTCCTCAGAATTATTCAAACGTCGAGATTTTGGCAGAATATGCCAAAGCCACAACTTTAAGGATATCAAGTGGGTATCTGAAGTGCTGGATGTTCTTAAAGCTGTTTCACAGATATGTTGGTACTATACATGAAACCTGGACTTCAACAATGCGTCGGATAATACGAACAAGTTTGTTGTTAACGTACCTAGGTATATCATCATCATCATCATCGGCGCTACAACCGGGTTCCGGTCATGGCCTTATTTAGCAAGTCTCTCCATCGGTATCTGGTACTTATCCGAGACTTGTTAAATTGTCCATAATAATTTGTTTTTCCGGGTAAGGTCATTAGTCTTGCGCCACCCTAGGTATATATTTGCAATGTATTGCATTAGCAAAAAAGTAATTTCTGTTGCCACACAGAGAGACTTGTTTAGAAGGATTGCTATGGACATTGTTCGTTCTTTTATTAACAATTGACAGCAGTCACGCAAATTGTGGGCATTTCCATTGAAAATTTCTAATTACGAAGGTAGGTCAATAAGTCCATAGAAACGCTTACAATGGTGTTCGTAGCATCGCTAATGGTCTGTTTTTAGTAAGCATCATTCCTCACTAGGTATCTGCCAATTTTCAATTTGTTTCATGTGTCAACTTTGTATAATAAATTGGGTATGAAAAAAATATCTGCGAGATGGGTACCGCATTTGCTCTCAGCTGAGAACTTTTGGGGCGCATGCGTCGCAACCCAGATGAGTTTCTGCCCAGATTAGTAACTGCAGATGAAACATGGATACACCACTACACTCCCAAAACGAAAGAAGAGTCAAAACAGTGGATTGTTAAAGGCGAACCTCCAAAGAAGGCAAAGACGGTGAAATCGGCGGCCATACCCCATGGCTACTGTGTTTTGGGGTGCATGTGGTATTATCTTCATTAACTATTTGGAAAAGGGATAGACGATAACTGGGCAGTTGATTATGCGTCATTATTAGATTTGCTAAATGAGAAAATAAAAGAAAATCATTCTCATTTCCTAAAGACTTATTGACTAATACTAAGTTTAACATGAAGTGAAGAAATGAACATGTTTGATACATTTCAATTTTTTATTTAAATAGATTAATTTGGTAATGGAGATGGGAGGATAATTTAAGGTTTGACCTTGAGGAGATCGGATCGGCTGGTCAAGCGTGGAAGGAGAGCGCACAGGACAGGGAACGATGGCGGAGTCGAGTCGGTGAGGTCATGAACTTCCCGGTTCCTACAGGCTAATAAATAGTAATAGTAGTAGTAGTAGATTAATTTGGTAGTACAGGTCTCAGTTAGATTTAAGAAAAAACGTCAAAAAAAGATAACGTCTTCAGCATCTAAACCCAGAGATAGTGCCTTTATTGAAAAATCGGTGAACCTTTTACAAACTACCAACCTTTAAGTTATAATGCGCCAAATTTCATGACAATTGATCATAACATATTGAGTTATAATGATTTAAGTGAGGCTGTTTTTGAAATTTTAAAAATGAATAGAAAATTCTGATTTACGCTGATAAAACATTTCTTTTTAATGGGGAAAAACACCGCATAAGCCCAGCAAGGGCTTGAAAAGAGGTATCCGGACTTTATTCCGTCTAAAACAACCATTTGTCGGTGGAATGCTTGTGGCGTCATTTTTACATCACAATTCTCTATGATTGGGTTTTTGCCTCCGGTAACGTTTTACGAAGACATTTAAGTTAAGCCATCCACTTAGGATGGTCAATTTGTTTTCATTCCCTTTCGAAGACGGTGTACATGTCTCGATTTCCGTGAGTTTAAAGAAAGGGTTGCGTCATCGTGTTTTGATAAAGAATGCCTGGAATCATTGTGTTTTTCTAATACTAATTATTGTAGGGATTTGATAGAAGTATTATCACCAAAACAAATAAAGACATTGTTTTAATAGTTAAATGTATGCAACCATAGGCTGTAAGTCGATTCAAAAATATTAAAAAAAAAACGTTTCTAATAGATACACACACAATATACCAACAAATAGTGAAGAACGCCGAATGAAATTCGAATATGCAAAGCATGAGAGCCGTATTCCCTAGCGTTAGCATCATAATACCACATCAGTTAAGTGTATGCAAAATCAAGACCAAATGCAGCCATCACCAAGCATTGAGGAAACATTAAAAGCCATAAGACAGCTCAAATCAAATAAAGCCACCGGAGCTGATGACATACCGGCTGAGCTGATCAAACAAGGAGGGATAGCGTTACATCACGCAATTCATGAGATCGTGGTCCACGTATGGGAGCAAGAGGAGATGCCGGAAGATTGGCGTCGTGGAATAATTTACCCCATATATAAGAAGGGAGATATCACAGTTTGCAGCAACTATAGAGGTATAAGATCGGCGAGTACTGCCTACAAGATACTCTCCACTATCCTACAAGATCGGATAGCCCAATGCGCTAAAGTCATCATTGGTCAATATCAGTGTGGCTTTATCCCAGGCAAATCGGCGACTGATCAGCTATTCACTCTTAGGCAGGCGGTGGAAAATTGTCTGGAATTTAATATCCCATCATATCATTTATTTATAGACTTTAAAGCCGCCTACGACAGCATAGCCAGGGTAGAACTATATAATGCCATGAGAGAGTTCGGCATTCCAAACAAATTGATACGACTTTGTAGGTTGACCATGACCAACGTAACTAGTCAAGTAAAAATAGCGGGATTGCTGTCCAAATCAATAAACATCTTTAATGGACTCCGACAAGGGGACGGTCTGGCCTGTCGTCTCTTCGCTCTTCAACCTGGCGTTGGAGAAAGCAATCCGTGACTCTGGCGTTACAACTAGAGGGACAATTGTCACCAAGTCCAGCCAGGTACTTGCCTACGCAGATGACATCCACATCATCGGTAGAACCGAATCGACTGTACAGGAATCCTTCACCCAGATCGAGCAGGCGGCACAAAAACTGGGACTGCACATTAATGAGGGAAAAACTAAGTACTAATTGTTGGCCCCATATGTGAGGAAGGACGATACCGCAGACGCTACAACCATGGGGTTGTATACGATCTACCTTGAAGCTAATGTTGTAACAAAAATCAAGCTCGGTAGACTCCAGTGTGCGGGACACCTAGCTCGAATGAGCGAAGAGGAGCCTGCCCGGAAAGTCCCTTGTAACAGGATGTATGGAAGGAATCAGCGCGGCGGACCTTGTCTGCGATGGGGGGATGGCGTAGACCAGGACGCCCAGAACCTGGGAGTGCCAAACTGGATGACATCGACTCGAAATCGGGACCGGTGGAGAGATTTGTTAAATAAAGCGATGACCGGATCCCGGTTGTAGTGAAAATGATGATGATGATGTTGGTGGATGAAGTTGAGAGATCCAGAGCAAGAAAAAAATGCCAAATAGGTATTTGCAATGAAGATAAAACTCAAGTTATCTGTGGCAGTTGTAAAAGATACGCTTGTGGAGTATGTACGGATAAAAAAATTGGAATTTGTAAAAAATATTTTACTTCAAAATATCAAATATCAAACTATTGAGTTGCACCACATGAAATGTCCGATTTTCGCTCAGTCGGAAATAAGAAATTCTCAAGTGAACACTTGTGCCAGAACGTTAAATTTTCTTTTTTTTTAAATAAATAGGTAGGTACTTGTGCTTGAAGTGTGAGAATTTTCGGGTTTGTTACAAGTACAGTTATTTTTATTCTAGGGATTGTTTACCATGCTGTCGGCAGTTCACATTTGCACCCTCTTCCTTTATGAATTCTAAATGAGACATAATGCGTCATTGGCAATGAAAAACATTAATGACGCATTTGAGGATGTATCGGTAAACGAACGGACTATACGACGTTGGTTTGGAAATTTCCGTTCGGGAGATTTCAGCCTCAAAAATGAACCACGTGGGAAGCCGGAAACGTTAGTTGACGACGATGTTTTAAGAACAACGGTGACCCAACGAAATCGGTGGTGGGAGATTGCACAAAGCATGGGAGTATCCCCAATCATTGTGTTTTTCTAATACTAATTATTGTAGTAAGTAAGTAAGTCGACACCTTTCTCTCATAGGAAAGGTAAAGGAACTCGATAGGTACCCCATGAACTGAGCGAGTCCCAAAAACTACGGGGCCTGGAAATCTGCGCATCGCTTAGATTAAGAAACCAAACTGAACCGCATTGCAACGGATAGTCACTTGTGCTTAAAAGTGGATTCTGTATGATAATCGTAAAAGACCTGGGCAGTGTTTGGATGCATGTGAAAAACCAAAACGCCCCCGCCACCCCGATCTTCACACAAAAAAGTTTATGGTGACAATTTGGTGGACATCGAAAAGAGCAATCCATTTTTCATTTCTTCAACCAGGAGAAACGATAAACGCTATCAAATACTGTGAGGAAATCGACATATTAAATGCCTAATTGGCTGAAAAGCAACCTGAATTGGTCAATAGGCACGGCCCGATCCTTTTGTATGACAATGCTAGACCTCATACCTAACAAGTAACGGTGCAAAAACTCTTGCAGTTGCGATTTGAAATCCGCCTCTACCGTACTCCTCTGACATTTCCCCAACCACCATCTGTTTTGCAATCTGGATTCATTTTGTCGGTAGAAGGTCTTCCGAAACCGAGCAAAGGGGCCTTTGAAGATTTCATTGCCTCAAAAAGTCAGCACGAAAAAGGAATATTTGACGTTGTATCAAGTTGGAAGAATCTCATAGATGCCAACGGATCCTTTGATTTGATTGAATAAAAATTTACGGAAAAATAATATTGCCTCTTAAGTTTTTACTATAAAATCGGACATTTCATGTGGTGTAACCCAATATATTCTATTCTATTCAGTAATTGTAATATTTCACATTATTTCTAACAGTTACTTTGTTTTTTAAAAAAACGTTAAAGAAAGTGTAATTGATATTAAATCTTTCAATTCGCAACACTAAAACGTGTTTGTGGTATAAACCTAATATTAATATTAAAAGCAACATAACATATACACAATCAAACGTATATAACAACCTTCTATCGAACTCAGCTATTAAGGTGGCATTTGTTAAATTAGACCGTAAACCACATGGATTTTAAACTATCTACAAATTTTGTTACAGTTTAAGAATATTTTCGGACTGGTTTTCTGCGTCTTATGGTTTGCGTGCTTCTAAGGGAACCCGAAACTTAAGGATAAAAGCAGTAACCTTTAACTGATTAACACTTCTTCTTCTTCCAGGATGAGGTCAATTTTATCACTCTTGAGAACATTCTCAAACTAGTTGTTCGTGGCGTACAGCTCAGCTGAGATGGGTATGTCCCCCAAGAAATTAGTGGTATCGAGAAGATTTACGATCTAATTTCTTTTGTTTCTCATGTTGGAAGGTCTGTAGGCGAAACATTTGAGGTAAAACAATCATTTTTTAGATTAGCACAATGAGGCAAATTTCGTTACATTTGCGAGTATTTTTGATGCACTCTTCCACTCTTTACAGTTTGGGCGCATTTTTAGGCCAGGCAATTGAGGACAAAAGAGAAATATGTTTAACTGATGAATATTTGATCTGTAACCCAGATATTGGAGTCACAACGATGATCATTTCTCAGACTAGGGACAAATTATGTCACATTTGCGAGTATTTTTGGTTTAAACTTTTACTCACGGTTTAGGAAACTCTTTAGGTCAAAAAACATGGATAAAAGAGTATTGAGTTTAACTGGTCAAAATTTCTTGGTGTGTAACACAAATATTGGAGAAAATACCGATGCTCATTTCTTAGATTCGAGACAAATTTTGAGACATGCGTGAGTATTTTTGATGTACTTTTCCGCTCTTTAGAGTCAAAGTGGATTTTTAGGCCGGAAAATTTAGGAGGAAAAATAATTATGATTAACTGATGAAGATTTCTTGGTCCAGATATTGGAGAAAATACCGATGCTCATCTCTTATATTCGAGACAAATTTTGACACATTTGCGAGGATTTTCGACGTACTTTTCCGCTTTTTAGAGCTAAAGCAGATTTTTAGGTCAGAAAACCGAGGACAAAGGAGAATTATGATAAATTGATGAAGATATTGGAGAAAATACTGATGCCTATTTCTTAGATTAGAGCCAAATTTTGTCACATTTGCGAGTATTACGGCGTGGAAAGTTTCGCAAGTCGGATACTAAAACGCATGATACAACTCATATCTCAAAAGCGATTGTACCGCCTTACGAAATCAGCAGTTTTGCTTGTTTTACACACATTTTTGACGTACTTTTCTGCTCTTTAGATCTAAAGCCGATTCTTAGGCCAGGAAAAGAGGAAAAAAGAGAATTATGATTAACTAACAAAGACTTCTTGGTCTGTAGACCAGATATTGGAGAAAATACCGATGCTCATTTCTTAGATTCGAGACAAAATTCATTACATTCACGAGTATTTTTGATATACTTTTCCGCTCTTTACAGTTTGGGTGGATTTTTAGGTCAGGAAATTGAGGACGAAAGAGAATAAAGATTCGAGACAAATTTCGTTAGGTATATGAGTATTTTTGACCTAAGTTTTTGCTTTTTGCGATTTGGGCCAATCTTCAGGTCAGAAAATTGAGCAGAAAAGAGAAGTGAGCTTAACTAATGAATGTTCAAGTCAGCAAATTGAGAATAAAAGAAAATTGAGTTTAATTAATGAACATTTCTTGGTGTGTAATCGATTTGAGGTAAAAATTGCTGGCCATCTCTTAGACTAGTACAACCAGACAATTATGTTACATTTGCAAATATTTTTGACATTATTTTTTGGTCTTGACGGTTGAGGTAAAAAGAAAATTGAAGATAAAAGAGGATTGAATTTAACTGATGAACTTTTTTTTTATGCACTTGGAAACGATTAGTGTCGATATAGCTTTCGATTTACCCGCCCCTTACGAGAGTTTCGCAAGCCGGAAAGTGAAACGCATGACACAACTCATATCTCAAAACTATTGTACCGCTTTACCAACTCAGCGGTCCTATTTGTTTTACACAAATTGCGACCAATACTGTTAAACAACCGCCTTAGTGGTAGTGTTGATATGGTTGTTGAATTTATCCTTCGGATGAGGGGTATGTTTGGCGCAGGGCTAATAACCTTGCCCATAAGAATAAATTATCATGGAAAATTTAACAAGCCGAGAGACTTGCTAAATAAGGACAAGACCGGATCCCGGTTGTAATGCCGATGACGATGATGATGATGATGAGGCTCTACTGAATAGTTTGTGAGTTACCCAATAAACTTACTACGTATTCTCGTCAAATTGTAGCCAGTTTGGATTACGGAATTACTGATGGTTTATTTTTTAATACGCTGCAACACAAAATTGTTTCGAGTATTTTAAGTGGAATCACAACTAAAACATAGACAGCGTATTTACTTTATCAGTTTCTTGCCTCCTTTAAGTTTAAGACTAAAAAAGAATATGTATAAAGAAGTAGTAGAAGAAGTAGAATCATTTCTTGAATTCTCGAAAGGAATATTTCCTCTGCTTTAAATAAATTGCGGATTATAACAACTATGAAACTTAAAAAGAAATGGATCCTTTTTCTTTATTTTAAAGCCTGAAGTATCGGGAATATTTTCAGCCACGCACTGTAAAAATACCTTAAATATTTTGAAAGTTATACTATAGTAGTTTTGATATATATCAATCGCTAACATCAAAGCACAAAAGTCGACCTAAGGGGCTCGGAAATCGAAAAGACCTGGGCAAAAATAATCCGAGGATATTGGTCCCACCGATGACGGCGTTGTGTATGAAGCAGCAACTGCAAACTAAAAGGTAAAACTAAGAAAATGGTTGATAACCCTTTAACACAAAACTTCCTTTGGTGGGTTTTGCTCGAAACTACATTTTTCAAACTGGTGGAACGAATAAATGCAAAACGATTGAACCGAACTGAACTTTATATTTTAACACATCTTTTTAATTAAATTATCTCAGATATACTATAGCATACGGATATTTCAATCTAATACATTTTCTATCTTTATAATTTAAAAAAAATTATCCGCTGTACTGTAAAAAATGTAAGACATTTTCAAACAGTTCTCAATTCTTAATTTTTTTTTTTCCTAAAACGACAATGCTAACTCTAGGTATTGAATTAATTTATAAAATAAATGTTGGTCTTTTGTTTCAGACCAAAAATGTATTTTAATAAAATAAATTTTGGTTTTTTTGTCAGACCAAAAATATATTTTAATAAAATAAATTTTGATCTTTTGTTTCAGACTAAAAATAAATTTTAGTATTTTGTTTCAGATAAAAAAAAAATGTTTATAAAATAAATTTTGATCTTTTGTTTCAGACTAAAAATAATTTTTTTAACATAAATTCTGGTTTTTTATTTCAGACCAAAAATGTATTTTAATAAATAAATTTTGGTTTTTTTTTTCAGACTAAAAATAAATTTAAGTATTTTGTTTCAGATCAAAAATAAATTTTTATAAAATAAGTGTTGGTCTCTTATTTCAGACTAAAAATAAATTTTTATAAAATAAATTTTGATCTTTTGTTTCAGACTAAAATAAAATATTTTAACATTAATTTCGGTTTTTTATTTCAGACCAAAAATATATTTTTATAAAATAAATGTTGGTTTCTTGTGTCAGATCAAAAAGGTTGTGTTCAGAAATTCCACCATCAGATCGGACATTAGAAATGAGACTTTATGCAAGTCGAAATATTACCGCCACTTTTGAAATGATATTTTATGCATTTAAATCATAAAGATAGATTAAAAAAAATCAATTGCTGTACTAAAAAAAATTTAAGACATTTTCAAACTGTTTTCAATTGTTTTTTTTTTGTTTACCAAAATGACAATGCTACTTCTAAGTATTGAATTAATTTATAAATTAAATTTTAGTATCTTGTTTCAGATCAAAAATCAATTTTTACGAAATAAATGTTGGTTTCTTGTTTCAGACTAAAAATGAATTTTTGTAAAATAAATTTTGGTTTCTTGTTTCAGATCAAAAATCTCGTGTTCAGAAATTCCACCATCCGATCGGACATAAGAAATGAGACTTTATGCAAGTCGAAATATTACCGCCACTTTTTAAATGATATTTTATCCATTTAAATCTTAAAGGTAGATTAAAAAAAATCAGTTGCTGTACTAAACAAAATTTAAGACGTTTTTAAACTGTTTTCAATTGTTTTTTTTTGTTTATCAAAATGACGATGCTACTTCTAAATACTGAATTAATTTATAAATCAAATTTTAGTATCTTGTTTCAGATCAAAAATCTATTTTTACGAAATAAATGTTGGTTTCTTGTTTCAGACTAAAAATAAATTTTTGTAAAATATTGGTTTCTTGTTTTAGATAAAAAATGTGTTCAGACACTTTAACCAATTCGTAATATTTCCACCACTTTTTTAATATTGTTGTATGCGTTAATATATATATTTAGGCTTTAACAAAGAGAATTAAAAACAATTTATCTGTTATCTATTTCTGTGTTGTTTAGATCCTTAAAGCATCCTGCAGTATGAGCGATCGTAATAATGGACTTTTTGTCGCATAAAATGTATCTAAATTAAGTGTGAAATGTTGGGTTGAAATAATTTGTTGATATTCGGCGCCGTTGTGAAATTAGAAGGCGAGAGATAGTAGGTATTTTGAGCCCTGGACATCTTGAGCAAACGAAGCGTTTAAACGCCATTGTTTCAAAACTCGTTGACATGACATATATATACTTCTATTCAATGGATTTCTTCCAAATTTATATGGCGCTTTTGGGATGCATTCAGGTCTCGTCAGAACTACGATTATCCTGATGTATCCAGCCCTTTTTTCATATTGAAAATGTCGAAAAAAACCGAAAATTCACATTTAAACTTTAAAAAATATTGAAAATTTTGAATTTTCAATAATCCTAGTTGCAGCGATAATCACTACTTCGCACATTGAAAAGCCATTTGACTATTTTGTTTCAGATAAGCTGAACTCGTGTCAGCAATGGCGGTGGTTTTTTGAACCAGATGTGCTAAAGGCGTAATTTAGCGATGATTTCGATATACGTATATTTTAAATAGTCTTTAAATGTTAATAAAATTACCGAACATTTTAAATTTGTACCTTTCTGCAGTTTAAAAATAAAATCCCAAAAGAGTACAAAAAAGCCTTAACTTGGGATGACCTTTTTTAGTGTTCCCTATTTAAGATATGCGATTCCTTAACAGTATTGATAAAGACATTGAGACTTTCTTCTGGCTGTACTATTCGCATTTTCAACTGACCATTTTGCGAGTTGGCAATATACCTACTACCTACTCCTGTATAAATCCTAGCAACTTACAGAATCTACAATTAATTTCAGGAATTTTAGATATATGTTTTTATGTCCTTTTCTCACTGTATGCAAAAATGTTTTGCCCAATATATGGCGAATGCGAGATATGAGCGCAACTAATTACACTTAAGGTTCAAAAGGGAGAATGTGACTGAAGAATAGAATAGAATAAATTAAATTCGGGGTTATCTGGGCCTTCGGAGAAAATATAACAACCTTGGATAAGTTCTCACTCTTTTTGGAAAAGCTTGAAAGTATTTGGAAAATGATTAAGAAATGCAGTACGAGTTGTACGCAGTGAGAACTTATTCAAGTTCCTAACATATCCTGTAATTGCTTTACACAATTCACGCTAAATTTTGTCTGCTATTTAAATACTTTTGTATGAGGAAGTGGTTGAATGTCCCTGACATCGATCTTCGTTATAGAAAAGTCGTGCTACAATGATTGCCTCAAATGGAATATATTTCTATAACGGTACTTTGCACTTATATATATTCCATTTGCACAACTGCTGTTGTTAATTCTTAGGGCCATTGTCAATCATCTGTGAAATATTGTGTTTTTATAATGCTCATATCAGATCACTTTCAAACTTCCTAACATTTAATTTAATTTAAGAAAAAAAATTCCATATGTAACATGTATTACAAAACTCCACATTTAACAAATTTCGATTCAAGGGAAAATGTATTGAATAAACAGTGAATATGTATAAACAGTGAATATGTATAATATATTCAGTATTTACTGTCAATAATCCTTAGAAACATTCCGTAAATCTTTTGCTGGTGCGACTTTCAAAAATCTGCTGACAGGTACTCAAACTATTGTTATCTTCAATACATTGAATCTTAAATGCTAACCTTAGGTTGTATGAAACCTTGGTTACCTGACCACAGTTAAAGCCAACGTTTCAAGACTTCACCTCAATCAATTAACCTCGTCACTCAATTCAAAAACACTTGAACATCATCGTTAAACGTATGTTTAAATTTATGTCAAAAATTTACACTTCCCACTCGGTACTCGGGCTTCAACTGTCCCAAATTGAATTTTTCAAAACAGAATATTATAAGTGAACACCGACACTTTACGAATAAACTTCTTGCTCAGTTTGGTATGTACATACCTTCATTTTGTATATTTTTAAAATTTAACGATTTCTTCACAAACTCAAAGAAGGATCTTCTACCGAAGAAAGACAAACAAGATTTGATACTGCTCCAAATCTAGACGGCGATATTTATATCTCAGGTTGTGCAGGCTGCTCTAAGCACTTGTCATAATCTCCCCATAATATCCAAGATCTTCTTTATTCACCAAATTGTGGCAAAAATAAAACATATACGCCAGGTGGGAGGCAAATGAAACACAAGGCATCAATAAACTGAATAAAGTGAATGAAAAAGAAAACAATATAAAGGCAATGATAAAGGTTTAGAGAATAGATCTTACAATGAACATCACCTGCACGTTGGTGTTACCATCATGGACAACTAGCGTCACTCAAAACCGAGATTAAAATAAAACCACAACCCTACAGTAGTACAAAGCATCTTGGAGATGTGCCACGATGAACTCTACACAACTTCGTATCCAGATCCAAGTCTAGATGTTTAGATATACTCGCATACATTTTTTCTTTTGCTTTTTTCGATGCTGTTACTACTTTTTGAGGTACCTTGCCGTAAATGTATCTAACCAATCGGATAAGCCCAGAAGAAGAGCATAAGCATCTATATGACGTGACAATGTGAGCGCATTCGGTTTTTCGGCTGTTTTCGGTACTTGTACTTCAGTGCCATTGGCTTAGATGCTGGGTGCCCACGAACGCACACACGCACGCATAGACATACACCATATGGAGTTTGTAAATTAGTTTAGACTGAACAGACGCACGTCATACAGATTTACATGTGTATGAGCACATGTGGGGCTTCAATTGCAAATTCATTTGGAGTGAAGGTGTTTAACAAATTGCCCAAACAACGTGATAGTCAGCTTTTTAAGTCTCATAAACGAACAGACAGTGGTCGGGGTTAGTGTGGAATTCGTGCAGTCATCTAAAAAACGAAGAAGTTTAGGGACTCTTACTCAACCCGAGGAATTTTTATCCTTCCTCAACTGACATTTGATATTTATTAACTGACATTTACATGATCATAATAGCGGTTAAATTAAGCTAAATAGTGATCCATTTTAATCTGCGAAGAGAATATAAATTTTTGATTGAAGGAGTTTTAACTGGCACATCTTAACAATTCTTCATTAAAACCATTGACTCCAAATGATATCATTAGAGTTAGTTTGATGAAATCGTTTTCTTTAAACGCATCACTGTTTGATTCTGGCATTGTTGCATCAAATCGAATTCCGTCATTCAGTTGGAAAATGTTACTAAACTGCTACATCTTGCATATTTCAAAACAAAAACCTACACACTGCATTAACACAAATATTGGAATTTAGTTCAGATTCAACAATTTTAGTTCTCATTTGAGAGCCTCAAAACAGGTCGTTTTCTCGATTTTTTTTTCTCATAGAAAGAAATAATAAAAGAACTCACTTGTTTAATATGTTCTAAAGTACAAACAAATTTTTATTTTTTTATCAAAAATAGGGTAACAATAATCGTTGACACGCCTTGTAATGTGACCGTCTTAAAAAATGTACCTTACTGTTGGCCACTCTAGCCCCTGCAAAGTTATCAAAAATCAGTAATCGAAGAATTATAGAATAGAATCCTCCATGAAAGTCGAAATTTAACAAAATGGCGGACATGCAAACTTTAGGTACCGATTTTCGCATTTTTTATTTTGGGCTTTATCGTTGAATAGAGAAAAACATTATGAAAAAATCATCTACATTTAGGTTCAGAGGCCAATAAATTTAATTTACTTTAAAATACAAAAAGCGTTCTATCAAGTAGTTTTTGAGATATCGTGGAGACCAATGTGAAAAACATGACTTCGCGAAAAGTGTGTTAAAGTTTTAAAATGCTATACGAGAGTCGGGTGAAAAGTTCCCGGCCTGAACTTCAGATGGCACCAGCAAGTCCAATTACTATGTCAGGTTCTATAGTACTATTATTTATTTATATTTAGCTCGTATATACATTTTCACGTCGATTGCTCTGTTTGTATATATTTGAGAGCCTACTGAACAAGATCTCACAAGCCCTCACTTCACCTCGTTATGCTGTATCTTTTTTATAAATTTATTTTCGCAAAAATAGTTTTGGGGATTTATTCTACACACTATACGCCAGAAAAAAATGACAAGATATAAAAAATCGATTTCTCAAAACTTCTTGATGAGAACCTTCCCTTAAGAAGAACTTTTGCAAGTCACTAGATGTGTTTCATAGAACAAGATAAGTAAAGAAGGTATCAAAGTACATTTATTTTGAAAGCCCGAATGTTATATAGATGAACGCATGATAACACAAAACAACCATACTTGAGTAACTCGCTCATAAAGAATTGCGTATGTTTATGCATTCCTCGGAAGTTAATTTATTTAGTATATATATATATATATATATATATATATATATGTATATATATATATATATATATATATATATATACATATATATATATATATATATATATATATATATTTGGAAATCTACGATTTTTCTCATAGTGTAGATTACATTAGTTCACTTGAGAAGTCGTCCCTAAATGTTCTACATCAACCTCTATTTGTCGTTCGAGTTGTTCCTTTTTCTAAACGGATTGCTTAACTCTAGCGTGAGGAAAACAAACCTCAAACCATTCAAACTTCAAGTCACTCAAATGTCAAGCCACGCAAGCCTCGAACCACTCACGTATCAAGGCTATGGGATGAATCCATAAGGTTAAAAGTTCAAGGCTCACAGCTCACGCCTCAATGCTCAAGGGTCAAGGCTCAACGCTAAAGGCTCAAGGCTCAATGCTCAAGAATCAAGGCTCAAGACTCAAGGCATAAGGTTAAACGTTCAAGGCTTACGGCTCACGGCTCACTGCTCAACGCTCAAGGTTCAAGGCTCAAGGCTCAAGGCTCAAGAATCAAGACTCGAGGCATAAGGTTAAACGTTCAAGGCTTACGGCTCACGGCTCACTGCTCAACGCTCAAGGCCCAACGCTCAACGCTCAAGGTTCAAGGCTCAGGGATCAAGACTCAAGACTCGAGGCATAAAGTTCAAGGCTCAAGGCTCAAGGCCTAAGGCTCAAGACTCGCGGCTTAAGGCTCACGGTTCACGGCTCAAGGGCCAAGGCTCAACGCTCAGCGCTCAAGGTTCAAGGCTCAGGGATCAAGACTCAAGACTCGGGGCATAAAGTTCAAGGCTCCAGGCTCAAGGACAAAGGCTCAAGGCTCAGGGCTCAATGCTATTTTTAATGATATAGACTCCAGTACCAAGCACTCCTCCATCTCTCTATACGTGGACGACACTAAAGTCTTCAAGACGTTCCGCTCTTCTGTCGACTCCTCATTTCTCCAAATGGATCTTGATAGCTTTTCAAGGTGGTACCAAAATAACCGCTTCGAAATAAATATTGCCAAATGTCACTCAATCACCTTCTCCCGCAAACGACCCCCCCCCCCCCGACGTTTCTATATCTTACTCAACCAACAGATAACACCTGTACAAACGATTCGTGACCTTGGCATCTTAGGTGGTAGGGAGCTTAACTTCATCCCACATATTGATGACATTATTCTCAAGGCCAACTCTTTCCTTGGTTTTGTGGAATGTTTGTCGAAAGAATTCTCTAATCCCTACGTTTCCCGATCGCTCTTTATAGCTTCCGTCCACCCCCTTCTTGAATATGCTAGTCAGGTTTGGTCTCCTCACCACTCGTCCCAAATTCGCAGGGTCGAAATCGTGCAACGTCGTTCTTTGCGTTTTGCCTTCCGAGGATTGAATTGGGAAAATCCTCAGATTCTATCCCCACACACGATGAGGTCATGAACTTCCAGGTTCCTACATGCCAATAAATAGAATAGAATACAATATAATACAATAGAATACACGAGCCGTGTTCACTTAATTAACTTTAACACACTTGAAGAGGGCAGAATTCACCCCGACACCTCTTCATCCACCGTTTACACTCAGGCTCTCCTCCATCACATTTTCCACTAATCTCCTAAATATGTGAAACCTTCGTATCTTCCATTTGCCCGCCCATCACACGTCTTACGGCTCTAATGAACCCGCTTCACGAATGCAGGGGTGGGCAAACTCTCACCCCGCGTTCTTTGACTTTAATCTCACCTCTCCCGCTCTCAAACGTCGTCTCCCCGCTTACCCCCCCCCCCGGACCACACCCCACTCACCGCCTACACTCTTCCGCATTCATACTCACTCCCTAACACCCGGCTTATCCCCACCCTTCCCTGTCCTACCACTTAGACTATTATTCTATCCATCTTTGTTTAGTTCCCCATTCCATTTTTAAGTTACTTTAAAGTTAGTCCCCCACCCCCAACCCGCATACCTTAGTTTTAAAGTTAGTTAGTTTATAAGTTTATATGTTTATATGACTTGTACTAGGGGAAATACACTAAGGGTTCTCCCCTCTATTCATTCATTCATTCATTCATTCAAGGCTCAAGGCTCAACGCACACGGCTTAAAGCTCGATGCTCAAGGCTAAAGGCTCAACGCTTAAAGGTCGATGCCCAAAGATCAAGACTCAGGATTAAAGATTCAAGACGCAGAGCTCACAGCACAAGGCCCAATGCGCAATGCTCAGGGCCAAATGTTCAATGCTCAAGGCTAAAGGCTCACTCCATCGATGTAATGCATTTCTACCAGAAAATGTGGGATGGAAATTTCTCGCAGGAGAGTCGATTATAACTAGTTTCGGAAGGGGATAGCACAAGAGTAGTTCCTGTTTATTTTATTATACTTTGGTAAAACTAATCTCACATACTTATAATAAAATTATCCTTCAGTAGAAAAATAAGCGAACTCATACTTTACTTTAGATATTTACCATGTAGTTAGTGAGTTCTCGGACCTGTAATTTTTGTTTAATATTGTGTGGGCAAGAAAGCATTTTTTTTTTTTTTATTTTGCAAAGTAAAACAGAATTCCGTAGGAACGGTTCAACAAGCGACCAAATGTTCATTGTAAGGTAATGGTATAAAAGGCAGTGGAGATACGGAAAGATGGTCCACCAAATTTTTATTGATTTCACGAAAACCATAGACTCCATCGCAAGACAAAGACTATACCATATTGTAGTCGAGCTGGAATCCCGAAAAAGATGCCGCTCTCATTCAATCTCATTCAATGCCGAGTGGTAGGTGGGGTCCCAACGCCCAGTGAAATACCACCCCATCAAGCAATAAGCTCTGTGAAATGATTGGGAGAAATCCCCGGCCATCTTTCGGAGCTTGTCTCGTGGACCGGTTCGAGGAAAGGTTGGTTTAGGTGGTAATCGGTCCCAAGGTGATACACCAACCCGTCTCGCTATATATTCCGTGATATCGTCGGGAGAAATCTTCAACTATGATACGGATGTATGGCTGATGGCCCGGACCGGCACGGAGATAAGTCATGGTGGTAGCTTCTGAAATAAAGAATTCCGGAGGTAAACTAGTTTCCCATTTGGATCTCCGGGGACTATGTCAGGGAGTACACCAAACAAATATTTTGATAAATAACCGAACTTTAAGATTTGTTCAACGCATAATCGGGCTCGCTCTCGAGGTTCTATCGATGTTCGATTGAAAACGGCATTTTATAACATCAGGGGCATCGGTTTCATCGATACGAGTGCAAACGTCATCACCGTCATCGGCATTACAACCGGAAACCGGTCCTGGCCTTATTTAACAATTTTCCATATGATTTGTATTTTCCGGGCAAGGTCATTAGTCTTGCGCCAGAGGCTCCCCGACGGGAAATCGAACCCCGGTCTCCCGCTTGACAGGCGGGTATACTAACCATTATAATATCGAGGAGTGTAACGTAGCTCACCAATATTAGCAAACAGCAAAACCTGATATCCTTGCCCTAACTGAGACCCAGGTCAATTCGTCAACTGATTCGACTATATCTTCGTTGCTCAGGATACGACTTATATTCGAGATTCCGTTTTAAAGGCGGAGTCTGCGTCTTCACGCGGTCTGACCTGGCTTGCCCAAGGATAGAGGTGTTGGAACCCAATAACCTGGACATTATGTGCTTGAAGGTTGTGCTGAGCAATTCTATTAAATTTCTTTTGTTGTCTTTACTACTCCCCGACTGACGATCGAACAGAGACATTTTTCGAATATCTTTCACGTACCGTCGACCGGGCACGGCTTCTGAAATTGTCGCCCTTGGCGATTTTAACGTACACAATTCCGCATGGTTGGTACATTCTAACAGAATCGACGAGGCTGGAAGGCTGGCGGAGATGTTCGCTGTTAGCAGCAATTTGACTCAACTTGTGGAGGAACCTACGCGAGTGTCGGATGCCCGAGCTGCTTCTGTAAGCACGCTGGATCTGTTTTTGACATCTGAGTCGAGCATTTATACCGCGTAAGTTGCTGCGCCACTGGGAAACTCAGATCACCGCTTGGGATCAGTCGCACAACCACGTGCATTTCAAACGAATAACCGACCAAAGCCGCTTCGCCAAGTATGAACTTGGACGATTTGCGAGATTTCTTCCCATACTTTCCGTGGTCGGAGGCTTTGGAGACGATGTTATCGTATGCGCGAAGTCGGTCAACGAGGTTATTCTTCTCGGGATGGAGAAGAACAACCTCGTTTTCACAGTTCATCAAACGAAGTTCATCTGATAAGCCTTGGTTCGATAAAAAATCCGGACAGATTACGGCAAAAAATAGACCTTTGAAACAATGGCGCGCAAATCCCACCAAGGTTAACAGAAACGAATTTTGTTAGAATCAGAAACGCGTGCAACCAGGCGGTTGATAAAGCGAAGAAAGCTTACAATGACAGTGATCAGTAAACTCCTTAAGTCCCCAACTGCTTCGCGTCCCTTCTGGTCAATGGCGAAGGCTGTCAGCAAGAACTTCGCTTCCTCCTGTATTCCTCCGTTAGTGACGGGCAGCGGGTCGTTAGTCACAAATTTAAAAGAGAACGCTAATGTGTTCGCGAATTTATTTTCCGCGAATTCAAACCTCGATACCGGCCTTTGGGAGCCACCTGTGATAGCACGGCCTTCGATGCTGGATGTGGCGTACCGTTCGCGCACTATTCAACGCATTCTATGTGGACTGGACTGTAGGAAGGCAACCGACCTGGACGGAATACCTGGGAATGTTCTCCGTGCTTGTCTTATGCACGGAGAACATTCCCACCTGCTGGAAGGTGGCACGAGTTCAGGCAATTCAAAAGTAGAGGAAAAAGTGTCTCCCACAAAATTACCGTCCGATAGCATTACTGTCTCGTATTAATTAAGTATTTGGAGTGCAAGGGACTTCTGAATGATTGTCAATACGGATTATGGGGGAGGCGGTCTACGGGAGACCTTTTGGCCCTTATAACCGATATATGGACATCTGTGATTGAGGGGTATGGTGAGTCAAGGGCCGCATTGGATATCTCCAAGGTTTTGACTGCGTCTGACACGGGGAATTGCTGAGTAAACTTCATCCATACGGACTTTCCCATCAGCTTTACGACTGGACGAAGAGCTTCCCCAAAAATCTATCCAAGTAGCTGTGGACGGCGAGTCTTCGGATCAGTATCCTGTTAATTCCGGGGTGGTTCAAGGTTATATTTTGGCTCCAACCTTATTTTTGCTGCACATTAATGATTTGTTGGAGACAACGGATAACAAAGTGTTCAGTTTTGCGGAAGATAGTACGCTTGTTCCCTCTTTTTCGAGTGACCAGCCGATTAGTGCATCAACGTCGCACCAGTTGAGATATAGCCAGATCGACTCTTTGAATCAGTATCTGGAAAAGGTCTTGCAGTGGGGAAAAGCCAATCTCGTCCACTTCAATACAACGAAAACACAGTATACAACAATCACAAAGAAAAGTGGATCATCGGTTCCACAGCTGATGATGAATGGCCAGGCTTTCTGGAATGTATCGCATCTGTGGGAATGTATCGTGGCATAAACACGTGTCGAACATCGTCAGGTCCACCTCTGAAAACTGACCTATTTTTTTATAGCCAAGAATTATTTTACTGTGAACCAACTTCGTCTTCTGTATAAATTCAAAATTAGACCCGCGTTCCATTATTTCCCTCAAGTTTGGAACTCTGCTCCTAAGCATACCGACCCATTTGAGAGCATGCAGAGGTGAGCGATCCGCCTAATCGGGTACACGGCGATGACGTCGGGACTACAGTCGCTATCACATCGATGGTGCATAGCTGACCTCTGTCTGTTTTACAGATATTATCACGGATACTGTTCTTCGAAGTTGCGTGGTATTGTTTCGCGCAATTCGGTTTATATGCAATCCATAAGACAATCCGACGGATCGCATCAATTTGCGGCCATTTACCAACGGCGCGAACATCGCTGCATCAGAACTGGTTCTGTTACAGATCGGGACCGCTGTGGAATTCCCTCCCCATGTGAGTGCCCTCAGACCCCTATACCCAAGTATTAATCTACCAATCAAGACTTGTGTACCGAGTTAAGACATTTTTACATATACGTCTGTCGTGTCGTTGTGTCCGATGGGTCGTTTATTTCGTTCTAATTTTTTCATAGAGTGGGTCCAAATCATGTTCTTCATTGCCTCGCTAAGCGCTGTAATTGCTGAGCCCGACGTGATCTTAATACACAGCCAAACACTCTCCCATAGCAAACCACACAACGTGTGATCGTAACATAGTTGCGGGGGAAGAGGGCAGTGCGATGTTTCCAAGTCATTACACACACGCAACCTTAGTCAAGAAGACAGCACTAAAATAGAATTGGAAAAAATGTTCAGAGTCGTATACTGTCGTAGTCTCAATAGCTGGGTTCGTAAGGAAGTTGTAGCTTGCGTTTGATTGTGCAAACATAGGTTCAACTAATACCTCTTGTTATTGTGTAGTTCTTCAGAATTACTGAGTGGTAGGTCTCAAAGCCCAGCCGCCCGATGATATACCATGCCATCAAGCTATTGACTTCGTGAAATGGTTGGAAGAAATCCTTGAGCATTTTCAGAGCTTGGAACCGGTTGAGAAAAAAAAATAGCGTCTTAGGGTGCCGACTGAGCGCTATGGGTTGGCCTTTCCTGGGAGAAGTAAAATAAAAAAAAAAGCTTATACGGCGAGCTAAGTATTCTCGTGTACACAAGACCATGATCTTATACATCGGTGCTTTGGTTCTTGGTCCTCGAGTCTTCCGATTTTAATTTTTGTCATTTATTCGATTTTTTAAATAAAAAGTTTGTTTGTACGATTTCCTTCGATATTTAGCCTCTGGACTGTCACGCTTCGGGGAGATGGGAGCGAACATACAGGGCAAAGCCTCTGCTTTCAACCCGGCGAAGGCCAGGACGATCCTTGTCCCTGTTCAATCCAAGTTGAGATGCAGTCTCCACGTGACACCCCTGGATAGCTACTATGGCACCCGCCAAGTAGTAAACCAATGCATGCAGCAACATCCTGAGAAAGGTTGGCGCAAGGCTAATAACTTTGCCCGGAAAAAGGAAATAATTATGGACAATTTAACAAGTCTCGGATATGGACCGGATACCGGTGGAGAGACATGCTAAATAAGGTCAAGACCGGATCCCGGTTGTAGTGCCGATGATGATGATGATGACTCCCACGCTTCAATGTAAACATCTTTGGGCTCCATTTGCTTCGGCATCTCTTCTCAATGGCTGAAATATCCTGATGGAATCATTCACCAATGGCGCAAGGCTAATAACCTTAAGTTTAAGCTTAATAAACAAATTATTATGGAAAATTTAACAAATTTTACTTGCTAAATAAGGCCAAGACCTGATTCCGGTTGTACTGCCGATGATGATGATGATGAATCATTCACCAGGCTCATCGCTTAGTGTACCTAGATTTTCGGAGAAAAAGTACAAACGAGAATTCAAAAAAAAAAAAAAAAAAAACAATGAATTTTGAGGAGTTTGATACATCAGGTCATCACCCATGTCGTCTTTGTAGCAGCTTTATTGTTTCCATGAAAATATTTAATCATATTCATAAAATATATCCAGGTGGGTTTTTCTAATTTTACATGTAGAGTTGGCAAAAGTACATCTTCTGGTTTTACCAAAGATGATAAAAAAAACTAGGTTTTTTTAATACAATGATTTTGCCTAGCTCTACTTCACCACTCACAGCGGAACTAGAACTAACCAAATTCTAGTCTCAAATAAAGTAGCAGTTATTTTTAAATTTGTATATTATCCAACAGTGCATCATCATCATCATCATCGGCACTACAACCGCGATCCGGTCTTGGCCTTATTCAGCAAGTCTCTCCACCGGTCCCGATTTCGAGCAGATGTCATCCAGTGTGGTACTCCGAAGCTCTACGTGTCCTTCCGGTTCATATCTGAGGCTTGTGGAATCTTCCATAATAGCTTGTTTTTCCGGGCAAGGTTATTAGCCTTGCCAACAGTGCAGACAATATTTTATTTTCCCTAAAAGTTGCTTCATGTTATCAAATGTCACTTTGATTACATAGGCTTAAAAGTCCCGGGATTTTTAATGAAAAGAAGCGTTTTTTGGGCAATATATTCCTCAACATACTATAACATACTGGACTTAGTTGCATAAATCAAACAATACTGACGAAAACCGGAAAGGAATCAAGAGAACTAGAAACGACTGCAATGCGAATATTCAACGCACAAAGTTCTTGTACGACCAGAGAGTGAGACTAAAAATACTGCACTCTTCCATAGGTAGTAGACATATCTGGGAATTCGCGAAAAACATTCAAAACTCGGTCTCATCTTCCATTCGTTTGCTTATAGTCTATGAGAGACCAGTCACCTGTGCAATAGGGAAAGCGAATCTACTGGCTGCACATTTTGCAGCCAACTCAACACTGCCTGATACCACATCAGTTCCGCCTTAATTTGACCATAAGCAGCACACCATGACCCAGATTCAGTTTCGAACGCGTGTTCTTGCTCCCACACATAAGACCTGAACACATACAAATCCGCTGGTCCGGATACCATTCCCCCAATTCTCTTGAAGAATTTCAGTTCTTCTTCACTTACTTAAACCACTGCGGAAACTTTTTCATTTGAATTATTCTTCTGGTCGCTTCTCAAAAAGATGGAAGTCAGCGAACATTCAGCCAATTCCTCTCTTCTTATCGACCCATAGCACTAACCTCTATTCTCTCGACGGTAATGGAATCACTCACTAATCGTCAATTTTCGAAATATCTGGAGTCAAATGACCGTCAACACAGCTTGTATAGTCACAGGTGTACAGGAGATCTGATGGCGTACCTTACCGACAAGTGGAGTCATTCCATCCACTACTTCGGTGGAAGCAAAATTTCCTGGATATTTCAAAAGCGTTCAACAAAGTTTAGTTCTTTGTCGAAATTACATTTCTATGGAGTGGACAATTCCCTGACCCGATGGATAAGAGTCTATCTTTCTGCCCGTACAAGTGGTTTTTGAAGGTGTCAAATCGGTCTCCCATCAAATGAATGCAGGTGTTTCCCCAGGGTCTCCACTCTGACCCATACTCTTCCTAATCTTTATGAATAATCTTTTGTCCATTACCCACAACCCAATTCATTCGTTTGAGTAGCAAGTTGGAGTCGTGAGTCGTTTAATTCCGATGGTAGCAAGTTGACTTTCTCATACGCATGCGAACATACCCGCCGACCAAACTCTTCGATCCTCATTATTAATGAGGAGGATATGGTTAATACGCTGTATTGTGATCTCATCAAGATACGAGGGTAGCCTGAAAAGTAATACCCTCATGCTTGTAGGGCACCAACGAAAAAAGAAAAATAACAAAATCGGATAAGGTGTGTTCGAGGGTTGCCTTTTATATTTCGGGATTAGAGAACAAAAACAAATATTGATCATCGAAAATCACTTTATTGTTTTTCAAAATATTCCCCATGAAGATCTATACACTTTTGCATGCGTTTGAACCAATTGTCGAAGCACTTTTGCCACTCTGAATGAGGTATCTCCAACACATGCATTCTGAATGCAGCAACCGCTTCTTCAGGTGTCGAAAAACGTTGACCTCTCAGTTTGGTTTTTACGTACGGGAATAAAAAGAAGTCATTCGGTGCCAAGTCAGGACTATACGGCGGATGACCCATCAAATCGATGTTTTGGGTGCTCAAAAATGCAGTTGTCGCAGCCGATGTGTGAGAGCTCGCATTGTCGTGGTGAAGAGTGATCCGTCTTCGGCGGTTGGTTTTCCTGATTTCTTGGAAGACAACTGGCAAACAAATGGTTGTGTACCACTCAGAATTGACTATTCTGCGTTGTTCTAGTGGTACGGTTGCGACATGTCCAGTTTTTCCGAAAAAACAGGCGACCATTTGCTTGGAAGTGCTTCGTGCGCGAACAACTTTTGTTGGATTTGGCTCATCTTGAAACACCCAGGCAGTCGACTGCTGTTTACTTTCGGGCTCATACGCGTAAATCCACGATTCATCACCTGTCACGATGTCATAGACGTGTTTCGAAGCACCGCGAGCGTATTTTTTGAGCATTTCTTTTGACCAATTGACACGAGCCTTTTTTTGGGCGATTGACAAATTGTGTGGGATCCAACGCGAATAAATTTTTTTGACAGTCAAATGTTTATGCAATATTGAATGTATGCTGGTCCCACTAACGCCTAAGGTTGTCTCAATCTCACGATATGTCACATGACGATCTTCCAATATCAGTTCGCGCACAGCATCAATGGTTTTCGGAACAACAACTGATTTTGTACGACCTTCACGAAATTCATCTTGGAGTGAACTACGACCACGATTGAATTCACCATACCATCGATAAACACTGGCCCTTGATGGAGCTTCATCGCCAAAAATTGAATTAAGTTCATCCATGCACTGTTGCTGAGTTAATCCACGCCGAAAGTTGTAAAAAATAATCGCACGAATATGTTGACGATATAATTCCATTTTTGGGCCGAGATGAATCCTTTAAGTTAATGTAAACAACACAAATAGCGCTCGTATGTCAAAACGTTCTGAGTGCGTATAACCTCAAAAATGTCCAACTTTACGACAGAGCTGTCAATTGCCGGATTGCAACACTAGGGTTGCCAAATCCCGAAACGTAAGAGGCAACCCTCGTATTAAAGTACAATTCTTATGCTTCGAAAGCATACATTTATTTTTGAACATATGTTATTCACCGTTGAGGCTATTACATTTCTCCCAACGTGTATCAAGTTTTTTATTCCGACACTGAAATATTTCTTAGACTTTTCCACAATTTAGGACTTTACAAGGGGCCTCACCTCATCTTCCGAGCTATAATGATTATCCTTGAGGTCTCTCTTGAGTAGAGGAGAAAAGGAGAGTAGGGAGGATGTGGAATCGGTTCACACTTCAGGCTCAAAAGTTGCTTGCAACATTACAATCGATGGTTGGACGGCGTGGAATCCATCGTACACCGATTTTACGGTATCCCAATTGTTCAATAATAAAGCCGACACGTTCTTTGGATATCTCAATATGGTTTGCGATACTGATTTGAGTAATTCGCCGGTTATTTTGGACCAAATTCTTGATGAATTTGTGATGTCTATCATCTGTGGCAGTGATCCGACATCCACTGCGTGTTCCATCATCATTTATAGCTATTCCAGGGTAGCAACGAAAGTTATTGGCAATCGATTTACAACAGTAGTACTATCAACACCATCGTTCCCATAAACAGTATTTAAACAGTGATGCATTTCAGTCGGAGTCATTTTTTCAGCTGTTAAACATTTTATAACAGTACACTGTTTCAGTCGCGTTAACATAGCGTTAGAACACACCCCCACACTTCCTGTTCCCTAAAGACACTGCTTGAATGCTCGGCGTCGGGCCTGTGCATGCATTTTAAGAGGGAATGTTACTCCCATTTGCCGTCAGGTACGCTTCTGAAAACATTTTATTCGTTCTACAACCACGCGTGCATTACTTTTCAGCCTCCTCTCGTACATCGATGGGAATTATTTCATTTCAGTGCCGCCTCTCCTCGTCAAAGGCAAACCCCTAAGCAAATATACTATCGATGAACAGCTCTTGCATCGTCGAAGCCAAGGAACTATCAATCCTCGGCACTGGAATTAATTCAACTCTTCGATTGGAATGACCACATATTTGAAGCTGCGAAAAGTGCGGCCAAATGTATGGGGTTCCTTAAGGGACACAAAAGATACTTCACTCCGTCCAACCTGTACACTATTTACAAGGCGTACATTCGAAAAAAAATTGATTTCAACTCCTATATTTGGTCAGGCGCATCCAAAACTGCACTACAGCTGATCGAGATGATACAAAAACGAGTAGTGAAACTTATTGAGGGTCCAGCAGTGAGTTGTTCAATTCCGTCGTTAAAACATAGGCGCAAGGTATCGTGCCTAACTCTTTTCCATTGATTTTATCACGGTCGTTGCTCAAATGAACTTGCTGAATGTGTTCCACCTCTCTAAACATTTGCCTGCGATACTCGTCAATTTGGAACACTCCAGAGGTATCTTTTGAAGATTTCCACCTTCCTACCAAAACCAAAACAACAAAAAAAACCGTCAATCTGAGAATGCGTATCAGTTCACGTTGAAAGTCAACTTCAGTCGCACAAATAAACACATTCATTCTTTAACCGAACCACACGAATGCGGAATCCTCTGCCTGATCACATATTTCCCCGTCGTTGTAATGTCCAGGCATTTAAGGCCAATGTAGATCGATACCTCCTTTCCTTATTCATTAGCTCTTCCCCCGGTTGCATTTAGGGGTGCATAAAAATCCACTTTTGTGAGCGCGTTAGTGTAGAAAAAAAATGCACTGATACATTTTCCATCGAACGGATGCTCCAATGATGTCCATATACGTAACATATCCAGTCTTTTAAAACTTTTTGACCTTGTTAAAAATAGTGGGCTCAGAAGGACAATTATGCTGATCATCATCTATTAGTAAAGTGTGAAAGGTAGTTATGGCAGAATCACCATATCCTTTACCGATGTTCGATGTGTTACACGTAAAAACTGAAATCTCCATATACTTACTCATTGGGACCGCCCCATCATTAGTAATGGAGATCACTTTCCGTGAATTTTCTCATGTTGATGAGTTTGTGTTGAATCAACACACTGCATTTTTGTTGTGGGCAAATCTGCACAAATGTATAGCAACAACGACAATGAAATCGTAGAATCCAGATAACTGTATCTGAAAAAAACACCTATGATGGCATTCATAAGATAAGCAAATGCAAGAATAAGATATACAAAAATATATTTGATACCTATGAGCACGAATAGACACTTAACATATGTAAACAAACGTTGCTTGGGATTGTGATATTTACATCCTAAAGCAATAAACAAGTGTCGGTCATCAATCAAGAATTGTGATGTAAACTTTCGCCAAATATTGGGTAAACAAGTAATGCATCGTGATGTATTAAACGGTATTTAGATTACATCCGCAGCAGCGTGTCCTGATTATAATGCACCATAAATCGAGATTAAAAAGGATTTGCAAAATTACTCATTAATTTGTTCGGTCGAAGATAAAAACATATCAAGTTCGACCGTTGACCGAGATGGTCACTGCAAATGAAAAGCTAAGAGCCATTGTGGCAACTCTAACAGATACACACAATTCACAAGCAAAAATAGTGAAGAACACGAACGAAAAATCGAATAAGAAAAATACATCAGAACCGTATACCAAGCGATAACAAAAATAATTCACATCAGTGGAGTATAGTCGAGTTTGGAAATCAAATTCTAAACACGGTCAGTAGCCTGATGGGTAACGCTTAAGGTAACATTTTTTTTGTGATTCAAGCTGTCATAGCGTCAGTTCGAATCACACGATCTTCTTAACTATTATTTCAAACGCTAAACCATGTTTCTAAAGTCGTGGCACATGGTCTAGATAAAAGCTTCTATATAACGGTTTGGTTTCTGGTCGTCTCAATATAGTGTGCATATATATTGTGTGTTTGTTGTGCTATGTGCTGAACCATTCTTTAAAATATAGTTAACCATTATACTGTTGCTGTCACGTAAGTTGATAATACGCCACGTAAATGTACTTGATAAATTTGCATCAGTAGTTAGATTGCCTTCAGAAAGGGATACGAGTACAATAGATAGTAATATCACAAGAAACATCTAGACAAATTTTCATCGTCAACTAAGAAACATGTAAAATAAGAACAATCAAAAAATAAAAATATAATCTAAAACTAAAAATCTACTTTGTATTTATACATGTGTTGGCGATGCATCACGTCGAGCCGAATTCCCGGGAAAGGAAAGGCAAGCGCCAGCACACAAGTTCCAGGGAAACAACGATCAGCGGCGCACCGGTTCCAGGAAACCACTAAGGAGAACAACACTCAGGAAATTAGCGAAGGAGAGGTCGGCTGCGGACCTATATAAGACGAGCACATCGGCAGAGCAGGGGGACACAGGCTACACAAAATTTCATCCAAAATGGATTTACATTCGCCGATATGCTTAAAGGACGACAAACAAAGAATATAAAAACTTTCCCAACTCCTCCCCCTCAAAAACACATTGAAGTTCCTACGCCACCCGCCGTAAAGGCCAACATAACGCCACAAATTCAAGCGGCGGCACAAAAGCCTCCGAGGGAACAATCGTCAATGCACGAGAACCTACTTAGTTCCTCTCGCTTGATTGAGGATATTCGACTCCGATATGAAAAACTGAGAGGGATGCACTCTTTTCCATAGCATATGCAAGACATACCCTCCAAAATGGATTCCAAAACAATGTCAACTCCCTAGTAACGCCTTCAAAGCGCATGATCGTCTCCGAGTTCCAAAAGGATAACCGGGCGGGCGTGGTGCTTGTAACCGAAACTAGGTTGCGTCCATGTCACCGCCCTGCTTTCCCAAACTTCTCCATGATTCGAAGAGATCGAACCCTCACTGAGGGTCCCAACATCAACGGGGATGGCACATGTATACTGGTTAATAGCGGACTTCGCCATGAATCTATTCACCTCCCACATTTCGAGTCCATAGAGGTCTCCAGGGTTGAACTGCATCTAGCTAATAATGGTAGAGTGAACATATATACTCCGTATACCACTCGCATAAAACCAATAATGGCGCCATTAATCCCGAAGATATCGGCAAATTAATAAGGTCTTCGGGGCATACACCCTTCACCACAGGCAGCGAATTTAACTCCAGACATCCGCACAGAAACAACTCCGTCTCACGCCCAAATGGCACAAAATTGTACCAACGGTACACCGAAAACCCCTATGCCCACAACTTCAAAATAGTCGCACCTACGGTTGGTACCCGAGGTAAATCAATTCTGGACATCTTTTTTGCGTCCAAAGATTTATTTCTCCAAATCACTCCTGCCCAAGTATCGGCGGGTGTATCTGACCACAACGCTGTGACCATGTTCAACCGCGGTTATCGAGAATCCCCGGATCATATCAGATACATACCCGATTATGGGCGCAGAAATTGGTACAACGTCAATGTCACATTGAACGAAAAACTCCACCAAATCTCTCTTCCCACTGATAGGAACCTAACGACGGTTCAGATAAATAACGCTGCAGCTCGAGTTCATGAGATTCTAGTTGAATCTTCGGAGACTCATGTCCCGAGATACAAACTCGAAAAGAATTATCAGATTCCCCATGACGACTTCACTCTTCGTCTCATCCGGGAGTGTAAAAAGCTCTGCAGACTGAGATATCCTCACCACTTAACGCAAAGAGAGCTATTATTCACAATATTGGCACACTGATAAAACAGAGTATCCAATACAGTCGTACCCGACAATTGGAAGACAAACTGAAGGTTATTCAGAAGGAAAGAAAAAAAAATGTTAAAAAGGTATGTGGCATTTCTCGTATCACTGGCCCAATCATGCATAACGTTGTTGTTATGAATAATGACGCCAATAAAGCAAATATCATCGGAGAGATCTTTGAAAATAATCACAACCACACTCTCCAGGATGGCGACCCAGATACTACTGCAATAATTAGTTCAGAGTTTCACAACAAATTAGACAACTTTCATTAGCCAATAGTCAACTCAGCTAACAGTGCATACTTCGATGACACAGGTAATAACAGTCATGGTTTCGTCACATCAAATACCCTACCTAACCTAGTTAAATCCCGAAACCTTAAGAAGTCACCCGGTATCGACAACATGTCATACCACTCGTTGCGAAGGCTCCCAGCCTTATTCTTTATAAAGCTCTCCATTCTGTTCAACAATGCCTACAACATGGGGTACTTTCCCCAAGCTTGAAAGCATGCTATTGTTTGTCCAATAGCAAAAGTCGGGAAACCGAATTATCATCCCTCAAGCTTACGTCCTATCTCGCTCCTCACTTGTATCAGCAAAATATATGAAAAGTTCATATACGAGAAGTCAAATAACTTTATCAGTGCCAGGAACCTAATACCTGATTTTCAATTTGGATGTAGAAGATCGCACAGTACCACTATGGCTCTCAACATATTTCAAAACCACGTCTGCGTGCGCCTTTTTAATAAGGAACCCACCATTGCGGTGAGCTTGGATATTGAAAAGGGTTTTAACACAACCTGGATTGAGGGTCTCGTTTTTAAATTGTTGAATACTGGCCTCAGTAGAACGCTGTATCATCGGCTCGTTTTAAACAGAACCTTCCAAGTTCGAGTGACTGAAAAGCTTTCCCGAACTTTCAACGCCGCTGCAGGCATACCCCAGATCTCCATTCTAAGCCCCATCTTATTTAATATCTACACCTCAGATATTCCTCGTGCTGTGGACGGGAGAGTAAACCAGATATGCTATGTGGATGACGTTCTAGTGTACACGTCATCCGAAAGGCCTTAAACTCGCAACAAATCGACTCAAACGTCATCTGGACGAACTATATCAGTATTACAGTCAACGGAAAGGTCGACTTAACCCATCCAAAGCAGTAGCTATAATTCTGAATAGCAAACACTCCCAACCTACTTTTCGATATTCACAGAATATCCGAATACAAATAGGAGGTACTACGATTAGACCACAGGACAGGATGAAATAAGGTCATCTATACCCCAAAAATGAATGACGGTCGCCACTACCCGAACTCTCGCCTATACGAAGGTGCCTCCACTAGCCTTATCGACGAATACTTGCTACAGTTAGTATACAACTACCTCGAAAGCATTCAGAACAGCAAGAACCCACTTGTACGGGAGTCTTGCGTTCTTGACCCTTCTCTCCCTCAATCTCTTCGAATCCGAGCACCACAATTTCTTCTTCAGTACAAGCACCCTTCCCAACAACATTCCCCTCTATAATAGAGGATTCCTGGGCCCATCCCATAGGGTCTATTTCTGACACACTACAAACACGCAACCACAGTACAAGACCGCATAAATACACACACATCGACCAAAGCGCAGATTATCAGACGCCGAAGACGTGATCTGCGTTTACTACCGCACTTAAGACCTACCGGCCGTGTATGACTTCTTCCCACCATCCCTCCATCCAAGTAGTTAGAGAACATTTGAACTAACCCTGTCCACACTATCCTCAGATACCCCCCCCCCCCCCCACCACGCTCCCCGCCCTTTCTTTTTCAGATATGAGACCGAGCCCAACATCCTTACGAATATGGGTGATTCTGATTATCCCAAGATGACCAGACGCCAGAGACCAGATGAAGGACACATCTGTCCTTGTCTCGCTACAGTCGGCCTGTGGCGTTTCTAACAGATACACACACACAATATGCAAGCAAATAGTGAAGAACACCGAGGGGAAATTCGAATAAGCAAAAAGCGTCAGAGCCGTATACCATAGCAATAACATAACAATTCCACATCAGTTGAGCGTACTTGAGTCTAGAAATCGAATTCGTACACGCGACAGTGGCCTGATGTGTTGAGCATTAGTTCAATTCTAACCCCCATAGCGTCAGTTCGAATCACACATTCTTCACTATCGTAGCAATACGCTATAGGCCTCTCGTCACCCCCTATTTTTTTTTTTTTTTCTGAACAGAGGGAGTCGCAACAGGAACTCCTCGCTGCACGATCTTAACAAGACCACTTGACAAGAAGAGAAACAATTATAAAGAGACAATTAGAAGAATTATCTTAAAGATTAAGTAATTTGTAGCAGCGTGTTTTTATTTGGAGAATACAAGAATCGTACTAAGCAAGACAATAACGTCCTTCGTCCAGAACAAAGTCCGGCTCTGTAAGTACGATACGATAACCGAGTAAATCGTTTGGCCGGCCAGCAGCGGAATACTGTCCACAAAGTAGGTGAGGAGGTTGAGACATCACTGGAGAAGGTGCCGTCCACAGAGCAGTAACAGTGTTTGGTCCTTCGAGCCGGAGCTCTGTGATAAACGAGGATGCCGATAACGAGATCGGCTAAAGCCAGGAGGACGCGGCCATCCCCCACGGGAGGACTGTTTATTCAACTTGGAGTGGGCAGCACCGAATCAGATGCAAGCGCCACGGAAGAAGAATCTCCTACACGGCTTGGAGGAGATTACAACGGACCTATCGGTGCCCTTGCCAGAAGAGGGGAATCAGCACACGGGACCGAAGCGAAGGAGAGCCACTCTGAACCCCACACTCCCGGGCAGGGATCCATCCAACGTACCAAGAGGTAGACCGCAGGACCAGCGTGTCCAGGGAGGATAGAGCCCGTGACAACCGTGCCAAGATCATAGCGTGGCACGTAGCACGAGGCATAGCCTCAAGAGGCACCTCGGTAAGGTCATCGAGGAGGGCCGAGATCGAGGCAAGGTTGGAAATCGACAAACGAGAGCTGAAAATCGCCAAGGCGAAGGCGAAAGTGGTGCGAGCGAGACTCGAATTGGTGGAAGCAAGGACGAGACTAGCCAAAGCGAGGCTACCGAAGATGAGTACCAGCAGAGCCCTTGCGATCTATGGGGTAATCTAACGAAGCTGCCCGAAGACGGGGAGAGGGGTTAACAGGGGGGGGGGGGGGGGGGGGGGCAGTATTGGTGAGAAATGGGATCCGGAAAAGAAGGCAAGGCCTTGCTTTAAATGCATTCGCTCCAAACGCCGGAGATCTGATTGCAAGGCATCACCGTGTGATAAGTGCGCAAGAGGGCACCACCCCATCCTCCACCCAAGCGAATTTTCACCGAGGATGGCACCAAGAAGAGAAGGTCATGCCATGACACCTCTCGAACAACAATCCCGATCAAACCAGAGGAGAGATAGTTACTGCCATACGGCGCCGTTAGTGATACCAAATCATACCTAAGGATGGTTCCAGTGGATCTCTACGAGCCTAAGGGATTGACCCGGGTATTGGCTCTGCTTGATGTGGGATCCACCATTTCGCCGATGGACTCGTCAATCCCCGAAAAGATCGGTGCGAAAGGCAAACAGGAAGCGCTCGTTCTAGAGACAGTCGGTGAACTGGGTATCAGAAGGAATGACTCGCAAAGAGTCGAAGTGCGAATCAAGGGAGCCCATAGCCGAATTGGAGATTTGATCGAGGTAAAAACCTTCCCGATTTTAAACTCTCGAAGCAAGAGGTGGGGAAAGAAACGAACGAAGGATACGGACCTTAGAGACTAGTTGACCTACACCCAGCAAGAGCTTAAATTACTTATCGATCAGGACAACTGGAGCCTGATAGTTACAAGGAGGTTGAGGAAAGGGAGAAGCACCGAACCAGTTGCCTGTTTGGGATGGGTCTTGCATTGGTGCGTGGCCAGGAACAGCGCTCAGCGAGATTTATTAACTACGGCAGGACAAAGGAAGACCAGACGGAATTGTTCGTCAGACGTCACTTCGAAATCAAAGCAATAAGAAGTGCACCTAAGCCTAAACCACCAGCAGGACGAGATCCAGGTATAACCGGAAGGGGAAGAAAAAAGAAGGAATTGACAACTTCGCGTAGAGTACATTCCAGCGGAACATCAAATTGGCGAAACAAAGCTGAAAATGTATCCTACATCAGTGAGGGAGTAGCTATTTACACGGATCCAAGAACTCGGTACAAATACAAGTGGTGTGATATCGAAGACAAGTGGCTGCCTTGGCAAGAACACCCTGGTTAACCCGACGATAGTGCCAAACAACTGATGAGTCTCTACGAAAGAGAACACTATCGCTGGTGCACGGAAACAAATCAATGGATTCCTTAAGCTCTGGAAACGAATGCTGAACAATTCGAAACTGAATATTATCGTTGGGACGTTAGCAAGAATCAATGGATACCAAAGAATCAGTAATCCCTGAATGGGGTTACGTATGGTTTTGAAAATGGTATGGGAAATTTAACAACCCTCAGGACTTACTAAATAAGGCCAAAACGGGTTCCCGCTTGTAGCGCCGATGATGATGATGATCAAAGGAGTTATGGTTTTATTGACCACACAACACCAACAGTGCGACAGCAGACCGAGAAACAAACAAAACCACCAAATAAGGTGGTAAAGGAAACGGTCGAAACTAGTGAACCTGCAGAGAGTGGAGCTCGTAAAAGAAACGCTACTACAGAGCCACCACAATGGTTCGATTTGGATCCGAACGACGAAAAAAGCCTCACGCCGCACCATTTCCTGCAGGGGCATTCTTGTGGCGCGATGGCAGCCGATGAATTCGACGACCACGGCCTTGTTGGTAGGGGGAGCTGGAGAACAGCTGAGCGGCTGACGGACCATCTCTGGAGAAGATGAATTGAAGAATACCGGCCAACCCTGATGCCAAGAAGGATTTCCGGACGAGATACCACCGTCCCACAAGTTGGAGATGTAGTTCTGGTGGTGGATTCTTCACTGTCCCGCAGTGCCTGGCCCCGCGGAGAAGTACAAGCTGTGTATCCGGGACCCGACGGAAGGATTAGAGACCTGGATGTGTGGATGACATGGGAATACTGCGAAGACCAATACGCCGAATCGTAGTGTTGGTTCCAGTGATGGCATCGCCGTCACATGAGGGAGTGCTTCGGGAGTGCAGTGGGGGGCAAGGCAAGCGCCAGCACACAAGTTCCAAGGAAGCCACCGAGGAGAACAGCATCCAGGCAATGAGCGAAGGAGAGGACGCCTGAGGGCCTAAATAAGGCGAGCACATCGGCAGAGCAGAGGGAGTCACCACACGGTTTTAACGAGACCACTTGCCAGCAAGAGAAACAATTATAAAGAGAGAATTAGAAGAATTATATTAAGGATTAAGTAATTTGTAGCAGCGTGTTTTTATTTGCAGAATACAACAATTGTACTGGCTAAGACAATAACGCCCTTCGTCCAGAGCAGAGTCCGGCTCGGAAATACGATACGCTAATCAAGTAAATCATTTGGCCGGCCAGGGCCGGAATACAGTCCACAAAGGAAGTGGGGAAGCTGAGACGTCGTCAGAGAAGGTGCCGTCCGCAAAGCAGTAACAATATGAAATCCAAAAAGTGTAGTGGCGAATTTTACACTGTTTACAATGAAACAAATTGAAGAATGATAACCTTGTGATCTCTGGGGTACTAGCTGTCTTTAATTCCTTCTTTCAAGAACGACTGTTAGGAGGTGATCAGATACGGGGATATCCGTCGCGGTCATCACCTTGGATGTTATGGCGTATTTCTTTTTATGATATTCAATTGGACTTGTTGGGTATGGGATAAGCAGTATATATTCTGACACACGAAGTCGTGTATTACTATCGTTACAGCTGGTTCAACGATCCATATTGCCAAACTTTAAACTGAAAAATCATAATTTTCGAGTTTGACAGGTGTCAAAATTACAGAGCGTATTTTCCAAACCATGCAATGTATAACCCATTACTTACTCATTGGTAAAAAATTATGACTCTTCCCAATTTTGGGTAATTTATTTGGTTTTGGACTTTCTTGCCTAAGTCGGGAGGAAAGCTGCGACATTCATGGGACTATGGATGAGTGGGTTCAACTGTCAGTTCGGTGCTAATATAGCCAATAGACAGTAATCTTGACATTGATTCATGTAAAACTCTGAGAAGTTAGAGAACATGGAATTAATTACATGAGAAGTATTGGCTCTAAAGCAGTTGAAATCCTCTCCAATTTTTTTTTCTAGATTTAGTTACACTCCAATGGATAGCATTTTCCGTAATCGCAGTTCCTAGGAGCACTTTTATCCCAGCCGTAACTGATCCATCATTATAGAAGGAAAACGGGATAATAAAAATATATGCACCTAAAAAGAACCCAAGACTTATACGAAGTAGAATGACCTACCCCACACCCACGCTAAAAGAAACTTGATTCCTCGTTGCAAACCTTATTACTGGCTATCTAAACTCACGAGTTTAGCGCATTTCATCATCTGTCTTTATGTGAAGCATATACTGCGCGGCGTTTGAGTATAAAAAGCCCCTGGAAAAGGAACTGATTGCAGATAAGCACATCCAATCGTTCTCAAGAACACAGGTCTGTCCCTACAAGATGGTGATGCTTAACGAACTTTTATGTAACAAATCTGCTATAAAAGTAAAGCTACACGAAACCTCCACTACCATTATTTGTATCTCAGATCTCTGAAAGCACCATTCACCACTCGCGGATGTAATTCAAAGTCATACTTTTGCAATAGGATGCGAGATGCAGCTCTAGTTACACATCGAATGCAGATGCTTACATGCAACCCCAAGAGTGTCTGTCGCTTCGTTGCGCGTTCCAACTATAATGTATTCATGAAATGAAAATTAAAATTTCATGTTCTACATTTGCCTTAGCCCGGGCTTTGCCACTAAACGAAAAAAGGTACCAAAAAAAAACATACTCCTCCAACACCTTGGTTCAGATAGTCATACCGGCGAACTGATGCGGCTTGTGTGCGTCAAAAATCTACACGATTCCAGGCGTGAGCACGTGAAGTGAACGTAAACGATTTCAAATCTGCCTACCGGGTCAAATTTTTGTTCGTTATTTCAACTACACTCGTAGATGATGTCAGTGACGTTGTCATAAATTACTTCAATGTACAACAAAAGTTCTTCTAAGATATTTTCTTATTGACATTGTTATAGACCTCTCTTGGCCCTAGGCTGGTATAGCCCATAACTTTGGAGGACTGACTAGTCACGGGTTAAGCAAATTGCAGATGTCATTATGAGATCTAACAAAGCCGTTTAGATGACGAATGGTCAGAAGATAGACATCTGTTATGGACTGTATGCCGTAGAGTGCATTACATGCTCACAGTCCCTTCTCAATCCTTCTGTTTTAGATCTTCCGTTAACACATAACATTCCTAAGAGCTTAAGTTTCAGGCTACCGTACCGGGTATTGGAATAAGATGGTTGCTTTGGGGATAGTAACATGTAATCATAATCATAATTAGGGTAGTACGACCAGGGTTACCAAAGTATAATAATTGGCTTTCGACAATGAGTTAAGGACTGACACATATTTGGGTTCCACTTGATTTCTGCTTTGTAGGGCGTTAGAATATACTCCTAGTTAGGCCAGCTTGTCGTAAAAGGCGACTAAATGTCGAGTGGTCGGTTTTTTTTCACACCAACGCGCGCACAAGAAGGTATTTGCGAGCGGGTGGAGAGGAAGTGGATAAGGAAAGGAGGTATCGATGTATATTGGTCTTGAATGTCTGGACTTCACAACGACCAGGAAACACATGATCAGGTAGAACATTTCGCATTCGTGTGGTTCGGCTAAAGAATGACTCTCTATGTTTATTTGTGCGCCTGAAGTCTACTTTCGACGTGAACTGATGCGCATTCACAGATTGATGGTTATCGCGGGAAAATGAATTCAGCAAGTTCAGTTGAGCAACGACTGTGGTAATACTGTGGCGATGCCGCCAAACCCCACGGTACACTTACCTAAAATCCCCCATTACCTCATCCCAAGACGCATAAGTTTTCGCCTATGCAATCGCATTAGGCACCTGAAAATGCTTCACGCATTAAACAGATCAAATCCATGATCTTTAAGTCACTGTAAAGAAAACTTACCTTTCATGCATTCTCTTTGCATACCAATTCTCTGTAAGATTTCTTTATTAGCTTATCAGGAATTCCAAACCAATTTCGGCATCTACGTTGCCAGACAAATTCCCCTAGACGAATTCCTGTGAACAAATGATTCGGTTTGCATACAATGTAACCTTCATGACAGGGGTTGTGGGGCTTTTCAGGGCCCGAAGAACCTCGCATCATTTTCAACCCCATAAAAACGCTACAAACCCCATATCTACCCTTAAGTCGAATCACTGGCAAGATCACACAACCTTGCCATAGTATTCACCACTGTCCTAAAATGGCTGAAAACAATTCGGTTATCCCCTTGGATAACCGTCATAAATATTCCATCATAGCCGAGGAGCTTTTCCTCCACATTCGGCATTGTATACTTACCTCGTAGCTACAGACCCATCGACCGATCGTTCTATCGACGATATGCAGAGTAGCCACCATTGACTACCTACAACCGACTGTATGTCCTTCAAAAATACCACACACCCGATGGAATGTTACCCTGAGTAGAATAAAAGATTACACATCCACCAGTCTCCATGCCCATTAGCGTCCAAAAATACATGCCGGGCTATTTGCTGGCCTGCACATCTGCAAGTCAGATTTCTAAAAACCCTGCAATAGGACATAATGAGCCGGATAAACCAAAGATCAATTAGCCTTTTTTCTAGTTGCTATGGCGAGCGATCTTCTGTGTTACATCACAGAAGACCTAATTGCCGCTGCCAGCATTGTTCCCTTATGCTACGCGAAACACTTCTGTCTATCCGATGTAGACAAAAGAAAACGTTTTCGTCCAGGCGGCAATTTCCTACATAAACAATGTAGTCAAAAAGATTCATGCTCTCAGGCAGCCTTGGGTTTTTGCCGATATTTATCACCATCATGGGAAAACTATTCTCATGATTTATGACTGCTTTTTCTGCCAGCCTAAATTTCCGTCCATCTAATTGACCAGATGTGTATTGGAATTTCTCTGGTACACCAGAGGTATCTGATACTAAAAGGGAAGTTGAGGACGATTTCTACGAGGAGTCTGTTAATAACCATTGCGGTACACGCACCTTTCTTCCAAGTCGGATTGGATCCTGGTAGAATAGTGTAATCGAGTTCGACTGTAATAGTTTAGTCGATGTTTTTTTTTTTTGATTGTAATATTGTCATGCGTGCTTGTAATGTAAAAAAGAATCAAATTATCTGTTAAAAGTCTAAGTGCAATCGACAACATCGCCTAGTATTATCGAGTGTGTATTATTTAAGATAATGTAAAGTTTGTACATCAGTGCGGACAATAAGAATAACAATTAAACCGAATTCTACAGTGTAGTGTTTTATTTACGTACCGATATCTTTCACCAGTGTGCTGCTGCGGAACGACAACATCGGAGATTGAAGTGACCATCATTTCCGCCGGTGTTAATTTTAGTGACCGTTGGCTTACACGTCACCACGAGTTTAGAGTTTCTGGGTGTTAGTTTTCATCTTCTGCTGTTCGTGAACTATCTGTGGTGTTTTTACCAAACTCGCATCCTTGCTGATGCCAACGTAAAAACACCCACAGGTTCATAAATATTGCGCCGTTTATTTTCCCAGCCTCGATTTGTGTACAAACAACTATCTACACACACATCGGCTGGGGACCCCTTTTAGTTTGCGATAACCAGTCCAACGCAGATGCATATAATTAGCACCATCTGCGTTGAGACTAATCCCTTACCGATGCACTAAGTCCAAACAAAAGAATGCTGTCTACCAGCAGGCATTCTGGCGATACACAAACAATCCAATCACCAAGTATCCCAGCCGCATCTACCATTAATGAGTTGCAACTTGATTACTCAGTTGAACTCATCATCATCATCGGCACTACAACCGGAAACCGGTCTTGGCCTTATTTAGCAAGTCCTGAGGCTTGTTAAATTTTCCATAATGATTTATTTTTTCTGGGCAAGGTCATTAGGTCATAAATCTCTTTTATCCTACATAGTTCTGGATCCGCACAGTAACCTTCTCACATAAACAAAGATCTCTACGATCCTTTTCCCTTTCTTTGTGTTTCAGGTTCTTCATCATGGCTTTGATCTATGAAAAGAACCGACGTACACACACACTTGTGTATCGTGAAGATCTCCTCTATGAGATCGGTTTGGTTACTCCAAAGAGAGACTTTACGTCTCTCTTGGAATAGGAAAACGCACCCCTTAATTAAGAGAGCCAGTTTCACTGACCGAATTCCCTTGTCAGCGAATTAATATCGCTGAGTATTTTTCCATCACCAGACGGCAATGGTTGTGCGGACTTCCGCTCTCCGCCGGCTGCGGAGACGCGATAATACACCGCGAGTCGAGTAAGCGCACTAAAAAAAAGTAAAAGTCGTACAAGTAGTACACACCAGCCATTATTATTTTTCTTGTACATACGGGTCATCTCGAGTAATTTAAATCAATGTTGTGCTGTGTTTGCAAACGCCCTGTCGAATATTATATTTGCTGCGGTATCCAATAATTGTGTTTTTTTCCTTTAATATAACAATCATGTCGAATATTATATTTGCTGCGGTATCCAATAATTGTGTTTTTTCCTTTAATATAACAATAAAACTAAATAAAAGAAATAGTGGGTTTTGTTTTTGCTTGTCCGGTGTTTGTGCTTTTCCCTCGGTGTTGAACTTGTCAGGTACATTCGCGATTTGTGGGGACAAGGTAGAACTCTCGCCCGTGCGGCGTCGCGATCTCGTACCCCCACAGTGGTGACCCAGTTGAAGGTTCGCGCAACCTTTCAACTTCTGACCGGGAGTCAGACGCGAACAGTGACTTTTCCAGTGGGCAATTGTGGCGGCAATTGCCGGAAAACTTCAATGGGCAAAAACATCGCCCCGACAACAGCACCTGGTGAAACTTCAGCACCAGTCTCCATCACCGGAGCAGCGACAGCCACATCATCAGCAACAACAAGATAAGTATCCTTTCTTCTTGTTATTTTGCCCCATAGATTTAATGTACGAGCGTTCGAAAAATGAATACCTACAAGAAGAAACGGAAGCTACATTACATAATATTCAAAATATGTAAAACATACATGCCTAATCTTAATAACATTAAAAGAATTCAAAACCAAGGAAACAGATAATTGAGGAAGAAACAGACAAATGAAATATCAAATGACAGAATTTTCACATCTAATTAACAGCAAACGACAACAGGGAGGAAGAAAGAAGAACACAGGAACCCTTATTAGTATTATTATAATTACGACTTATTGTTCGAGTTATATTTCAAATATGACCTAAGAAAACATAATTCCGACATGCCCGACATGCACTAGGGTTCCTCGATAGTATAGTGGTTAGTATACTGGCCCGTCACGCGGGAGACCGGGGTTCGATTCCCCGTCGGGGAGCCTTTGGCGCAAGACTAATGACCTTGCCCGGAAAAATCAAATCATTATGGAAAATTTAACAAGCCTCAGGACTTGCTAAATGAGGCCAAGACCGGTTCCCAGTTGTAGTGCCGATGATGATGACATGCACTAGTTTCATCAAAAGTCGCGTCAATCTTACTATAGTTAATAAGCGTGTAAAAGTAAATTGAAACAAAATATTTATGATCATTTCCTTCTTGTGTTTATATAAATAATATAAAGATGGCAAAACACCATATAAGAAACATTAAGCTGGCGTTTTAAACAGAAATTAATTGGTGGTCCGAAGTGCAAATTTCCACACACAGTCCTCATTCTTAAAACGATTTTCATTGTACATGATTAATCGCAGTTTTAGAATCCTAAATAATATTTTGAATAACTAATTTAACGACATAAAAAGGAATATTCTTCTGGGGATGGAGATGTATATTCCACATTCCATCAAACGAAGTTCGTCTGATAAACCTTGGTTTGACAAAAAATGCGAGCTGATTACAGTGGCAAAAAATAGCTTTTAAGCAGTGGCGCTCCAATCCCACTGATGTTAACAGAACGAATTTTGTTAGAATCAGAAACGCGTGCAACCAGGTGATTGATACCGCGAAGAAGGCTCACAACGACAGGGTGATCAATAAGCTCCGTCGGCTCCCAACTGGTTCGCGCTCCTTCTAGTCAATGGCAAAAGCTGTCAGTGGTAACTTCGCATCCTCCTCTTTCCCTCCGTTGGTGACAGACAGCGGGACGTTAGTCACGAATCCAAAGGATAAAGCTAATGTGTTCGCGAATTTATTTTCGGCGAATTCAAACCTCGATCCCGACCTTTTGGAGCCACCTGTGATCTCGCCGGTACGGTCTTCGATGCGGGATGTGAGATTTCGTCCGCGCACTATTCAAAGCATTCTACGTGAACTAGAGTGTAGGAAGGCAACCGGCCCGGACGGAATACCAGCAATAGTCTTTAAGAACTGTGCTCCAGAACTATCGCCGGTTCTTGGCAGACTCTTCCCCTTATCTTATGCACGGAGGACCTTTCCTGCCTCCTGGAAAATCGATCGAGTTCAGCCAATCCCAAAGACGGGAAAAAAGTGTCTCCCACAAAATTACCGTCCGATAGCATTACTGTCTATTTTATCTAAGGTAATGGAAAAAGTCATCAATACAGAGTTGGTTAAGTATTTGGAGTGAAACGGACTTCTGAATGATCGTCAATACGGATTCCGTGGCAGGCGGTCCACAGGAGACCTTTTGACACTTATAACCGATATATGGACGTCTACGATCAGTACCTGGCTGACTTTCAAACAGACAACTTGTCTCACAGTTTTGCTCGTGCTAGTTATCTTAATCAACCGTTATTTTCACAATAATTTTCACAATTTAATTATCATTATCTTGTTTTCTTTGCCTCGTTTTCCGCATACAAAAATTTGAACAAGTGTTATAACCGTTAAGTTATGGCCCCTGGGCCACGTGTATTAAATAAAATCAAGCGCAAACGGTTGCGTTACGACCCCGTTATTGGAGGCCAAACACCTCCCGATAAACTTTCAAAAGTGAACAATAAAGTTCTCGAAAAATCTAAAATGTGTTCAAACACTAACTTTTTTCAACCACTTCAAAGTCTGATGGAAGACTCTCCTGAAATGGATCCGACCAATGACGAACAGTGCGCAGAACTTCCTAAAGAAACCGTTCCGCCAATTGTGGTATTAAAAACAACTAGTGCTCAAGTGCGTGATATTTTGAGCAACATTAAGATAGACAAATACTTAATCAAAAACATTTCGCTTGGGCAAAAAATATGTGCCCCAACAATGGACATATATAATAAAATCAGAACCGAACTCTTACGGTTAAAATGTGAGTTTTTCACCCACTCACGTAAGGAAAATCGTCCATTAAAGGTAGTGTTATCCGGGCTAGACTTAATAAGCAACGATATAGTGAAAAATGAGTTAATTGCACTCGGGATTAAGTGCCTAGATGTTAAAACCATCACATTAAATCCGTCAACAAAAGCCCTGTACAAACACTACTTGTACATCGTCTACATTCAACGCGGTACTGTTAAATTAAACGAAATAAAACGGAACTACTCCACCTTGTTCAAAACCATCGTTCGCTGGGAATTTAAAAAACATAATCCAGGTAAGGTCACACAATGTCACAATTGCCAGCTTTATGGTCACGGCTCAATGCATTGTCATATAAATAGCTTCTGTGCAATATGTTCGGGAAACCATAAAACATCCGACTGCAAAACAAATGAGGTCATCAAGTGTGCAAATTGTAGTGGGCCACATAAATCCACCGATCCAGAATGCATAAGCCGAAAGCAGTACATAGACATTCGCCGCAAATTATCCCCACGCGGACGTGGTACAGGAAATACAACGTTCCTACAGCCTCCGAGTGACAAACAGCAGCCACTGCCCGACCGATTATCCATTGATAATTTTCCTCCACTACCCCGATCTGGGCGTCAACCTTCACTTCCTTCATCCACCTGGGCTTCTGGCCTCCATCAAACCCAGCAACCTTCCAATAGTGATACGACACACACGAAGAAAAATCCGTCAGAAACATTAACAAATGATAACCTGTTCTCATTTAGCGAGATAAACTCTCTTCTTAATGAAGTTGTAACCAAGTTTAGTGCTTGTCAAACCAAAGCTGACCAATTTAACGTCATTACTTCATTAGCTATTAAGTACATATACTCGGAAAAAACATGTTAAGAAATTAACATCATAACTTGGAATGCGAGAAGCATCAAAAACAAAAAGCATGAATTTTTTAGTTTCTTGATAAATTTTAATATTGACATTGCACTTGTTTCAGAAACCTGGCTCAAACAAGACATTTCTTTCTCACATCAAAATTACATATGTTATCGCCTAGACAGGGTACATGCTAGTGGTGGAGGTGTCGCCATTGTTGTGAAAAAATGTATAGAACATTCCTTGCGTCCTTCATTGCGTCTTAAGTTAATTGAGGAAATTAGTATAGAGGTAACATTAAGTGACAATTCCAAGGTGAGTGTTTTTTCGGTCTATTTCCCTGGAGGAAATAGAAACCTAGAGAAATCTATTTACTTTAAGCGGGATCTGCAAAAATTGTATAGAGTCAACACTCGAAACAAGGTAATTATTGGTGGTGATCTAAACTGCAGACATCAGTCGTGGAATTGTCTTAGGGCAAACAGCTGGGGTAACATTTTACTAGATGTTGCTGAATCCAGCCCAAGTTTTTCCATACTTTATCCACTTCTCCCCACCTATATCCCAGCGAGTGCTAACAAGAACCCCTCAACTCTTGATCTATATATCACTAATATTCCAAATTACTGCACAGTACCATTAACTCTAAATGCGTTAAGTTCAGACCACCTTCCGATCAGCCTCACAGTGAATCATACAGTAGTTGTAAATCGTACCAGTTTATACCACAACTATTCCGCCGCCAACTGGAATTGTTATAAATCATATATAAACACGAACTTGGTTCTAGGTGATACCAGCCTAAATTCTATAACCTGCAGCGAGCACATTGATATCCTATGCAACAATTTTGTTTCTATTATCAATAGAGCGGCCGATCTTGCGATACCTAAATGTTGCACTGCTCCAGTTGATAAGGCACCGCTTCCTGAAAATATCTTACATCTGATTAGGCTACGAAACTCTGAAAGAAGAAAATGACTGCGTTATAGAATCGATTGTTTTCTAGTTAATGTTAAAGTCTTAAATAATATCATTAAAAACGAAATCTCAACATATAGGAACAAGTGTTGGAATAAACACCTTTCCTCTCTTGACAAAGCAAGCAAACCGTTCAGGAAAATATCAAAAATTATGAAAAAGAGAGGGTGCAGTATTCCTCCGTTTAAAGTTCACGACAAGTTGTTTATTTCTTCAGTGGAGAAATCGAACCTACTTGCTAACACGTTTAGTAAGAACCACTCCATATCTATGCATCTAAGCGACGCGTATACTGAAGCTGAAGTTGCTAACACTATCTATGTACTTTCTCAAACACCAGCTGAAAGTACTTACGCAACTAATATCAGCAAAGTTAAAGAATTGATAAAAAAATCGAAATCTAAAAAGGCTGCGGGTCTCGATAATATTAACAACAAACTAATCAAAGCACTTTCACCTGCTGCAAGTAACTATTTAACGTTCATTTTCAACGCTTGTCTTAAGAATTGTTATTTTCCGGACTGTTGGAAAACAGCAAAAGTAATACCTATCCCGAAACCCGGCAAACCAAAGAACAGCCCCGAAAGCTACAGACCTATTAGTCTACTTAGCTATCTAAGTAAGCTATTAGAAAAAATCATTAAGGAAAGGATTGATCGTTTTGTGGAAGACAATAACATCTTACCAAACTTTCAGTTCGGTTTCCGTAGTGGTCACAGCACAATCCACCAAGTCTTGCGCATTAAAAACCACATAGCTGGTAAATTCATCGACAAGGAGTCAACGGGACTAGTTCTTCTAGACATCGAAAAAGCTTTTGATACGGTATGGCACGATGCCTTGATTTATAAGCTACTAAAACTTAAGCTGCCAATACCGCTTATCAAAATTATCCAGAGCTTTCTTCGTTCGAGAAAATATTTTGTGAGTTTAGGAACCGACATATCCTCTACTCACCAAATCCACCATGGTGTACCCCAGGGCTCGGTCCTTGGTCCCATATTATTTACATTGTTTGTCGCAGATTTACCATGTCTAGGTGAAAGCATTCAGGTAGCTATGTTTGCCGATGATACGGCCATTTTCTCTTCGGGTGCCTTATTCACTAATGTCTACAACTCTTTGTAAGCAGCTCTTGACAAACTAGCAGTATATTACAGGAAATGGAAAATAAAAATTAATGGTAATAAAACACAAGGTGTCTGGTTTTCGAGATGTAGGAAACACTGTTACCTACCAAATGGCACTAAACTCAGTATGTGTGCAGTTGATATTGATTGGTCCGAAGACTGTAGATATCTAGGTATTATTCTAGATAAAAAACTCATCTTTCAAAAACACATCACTACCACAATTGACAAAATAAACAAAGTCGTAAGAGTTATGTATCCATTAGTGTGTAGAAAGTCAAAGCTTAGCATCGAAAATAAAATTATAATATATGAAACCATTTTTCAAGCGATACTCCTGTACGGGGCCCCTGTATGGCGTAACTGTGCTCGCACACACAAAATAAAATTGCAAAGGTGTCAAAATAAAATATTGAAAATGTTGCTGAATTTGCCATGGCATTATTCGACACATGAACTACATGAAAACGCCAATGTTAAACCGGTAGAGTTCCTTATTGACAAAATCAATCGAAACTTCTTCGACAATTGTTCTTTTTCTGACAATGTTCTCGTTTCCCGTCTTGCGTTATCCTAAATCACTACATATGTACTCTGTCTATGAAAATTATATCGAGGTCATTACTACATAAAATAACCGGAAGCTCGTGCAATATTAGTCTTAAGATTCAAATAAGGGTTTTTTCTTGTGGTTTTCCCTTAATTTATTATTTGTTATTCATTAAAATTGTGCTATTGTCGTTATATAGATTTAAGATTATAGTTGTAAAGGAATTGCTATCCTAAATCTCTTAAGTACTAGTTGTAAAATATACCATAAATGTAATTATCTACTCAATAAAAATTGAATTGAATTGGACGTCTACGATTGAACGGCATGGTGAGTCAAGGGCGGTCGCATTGGATATCTCCAAGGCTTTTGACCGCGTCTGGCACGGGGCATTGCTGAGCTAACTCCGATCATATGGAATTTCCCAATAGCTTTGCGACTGGACGAGGAGCTTCCTCGAGAATCGATCGATCCGGGTTGTTGTGGACGGCGAGTGTTCGGATCTGTATCCTGTTAATTCGGGGGTGCCCCAAGGTTCTATTTTGGCTCCAACCTTGTTCTTGCTTCACATAAATGATTTGTTGGAGACAACGGATAACAAAGTGTTCAGTTTTGCGGATGATAGTACGCTTGTTTCCTCCTTTTCGAGTGATCGGCCGATTGGTGCATCAACGTCGCACCAGCTGATATGTAGACAGATTGGCCCTCTGAATCAAGATCTGGATAAAGTCCTGCAGTGGGGAAAGGCCAATCTTGTCGACTTCAACGAAGACCCAGTATACAACATTCACAAAGAAAACTGGATCATGGGTTCCACAGCTGATGATGAATGGCCGGGCCCTCGACGCTGGGGATAGTTTGAAATTGCTCGGGGCCACGGTCTGTGGGAATGTATCATGGCATAAACGGAGATTCTTGGCATTGTTCCACGCAATTCGGTTTATATGTGCTCCACAAGACAATCCGACGGATCGCACCCGTTTGTGGTTCATCTCCCGACGGCGCGAACATCCCTGTATCAGAACTCGTTCCGTTACAGATCGGGGAAGCTGTGGAACTGTCTTCCCACGCGAGTGTTCCCGAAGCGTTACCACCTGCAACTGTTCAAAAAGAACTGCAACAGTTATTTGATGGCATCTCGGGGCGCCCACTCGGCGCTATAGGTTCGCCTCTCCCGAGAGAAGTCTAATAAAAAAAAAAAAAAAAAAAGCAATACGAGTTATTCTTGGAAAGTTAAATGTTGACTTTAATTGTCATTGCATCGCACCGCCTTAAAATCCCTTAATTTTTTTCCTATTAATTCATAAACATATATCGATACAATTAATTAAAGGTAATCAGCTCAGACGTTGTAGGTTTATATCCGATATACAACCAACTCGTGTGCGGCCTTTACCAATCAAAGATTTCTTTTTTTTTTCTTGTTTTTTTTTTTAATCTATAAACGACAAAAAATATTCGTCATCTTTTCTGGCATATTTTATTGTGCATCGTAATCTAAAGTGGTGCTAGTGCAAAAGTAAAACCCTTTTTAATATATTTATATAGAATATTAAAATGATACAACTCTATTTCAATTTTTTTTTTTGTTTCAATATTTAAAAGGGAAAGAATCAATTACCCATGGCATTTTTCGAAGACATCTTGTATTAGACCTCCTAAACCTTCTAACACCTTAAGATAAATTCATTCAATTAATAAAGTATATACGTGTTTCTCTGCAACCACGAGAATTCAAAATACCTAGTTAGTACAGCAAGTAATTTTTAAACCTCAGCTATCGCAAATAAACAAACTACTTGCCATAACATTAATACAAACAAACAAAAGACAATAAATCTATTTCAACGTAGGTACAAACTTAATGGAGTTAATTAAATCCGACAAAACGAAAAAGAATATTTTAATAAATAAAGTAACTACTGTACCTTAGAATTTATATATTCCAGTAATTTTCTTTTTAAATGTAAAAACTTAGTAATTACTAAATCGTAAATAAAACAACACAATGATTTTAAATATGTTTAATAACATTGGTCAATCGAACACCGAATCATACCCAATGTGTAAAAAACAGGTTGTATCGAAATAAGGATAATAAATTTTGTAAGCCCCTTCAGGGTAGCAGGGCACAACCTTTCCCAGCACACACACGACTCCACTCGACTCGGCTCACTCGCACTCAATTCTGGCTCTGCCTTGTATTTCCTTCAACACCCCTCGACAATTTTCAACCCCTCTCGACTCTTTTTCGACTTCACACGACTTCTCTTCAACTCCGTTACCTACACTCGAGTCCTTTTTGCCCGGTCCGACTTTTACCTTGGCACACAATGTCCCATAAGCACTCGACTCCATCCATTTCCCACAAACCGGCTCCTTAATTAACAACGGCTACTACGCGTAGCATGGCGCAAGACTAATGACCTTGCCCGGAAAAAACAAATCATTATGGAAAATTTAACAAGCCTCAGGACTTGCTAAATAAGGCCAAGACCGGTTCTTGGTTGTAGTGCCGATGATGATGACTACGCGTAGCAACACTCAATAGGACGCCCGGTTTCGTCATAAATCGACTTTTCTGTCCCTTTTTCTGGAGGTTGGCGCTCATGGTCGCTTTTATGCGACTCTGCCTGCCTCTGTTCGACACCCTTCGTTCACAGCCTCACCAAAGCGTAGTATTCAGCCAGTTTGACGCCAGGCTCTACCACCTTACTTCCACGTAAGGATCTTTCTGCTTAGGGACTCTTAATGTCCCCCAAGCCACCAAGGCAATACACGCCCCTCTAAGCCGCCACACATCCCAGGTGCATAACACTTCGGAGCGCGCATCATAATCCTTGGACACCTTGCGATTGGACACAACCAATCACACACCAGAAGCCCCCCTAACCTATGTCGTCTATTATCAACCAAGCGCGACTGGCCGGCACCTCCTCACAAGTTGCCGTTCGGTCGAGGTCGTCGTCGACACCGGTGCTGATGTGCGGGTCCTCCCTCGATCGGTAAGCCGCGCAACTGGAATGCACCCCCCCCCCCCCCTTACCAGTCCCAGCGGCAAACAATTCGCCATACACACGTATGGACGAAAGCCACCGACTCTGGACTCGGTTTCCTTACTTATATACGCTGACACTTCGTTGTACGATGTCAGTGAGTCTCAATAGGTCCCATCTCCTGGCACTTCGTGCACGATGCCAGCGAGCTCCAAAAGGTTTCGCCTCCTGACACTTCGACATACGATGTCAACGAGCTCCTAATGGGATTAGACCTATTAGAAAGGTACAACCTGTTGGCAGGTACCGCCAACAACAGGTTAACATCCACAGCGCCTCTATCTGCATCATCCCGCATATGCTACTTCGTCACTGCGGACGCGAGCAGATTTCCGATAGGTTCCGACCTATCGGACGATAAACCTGTTGGTCCAAGCGACCCACAACAGGCTAGTGGACCACGCCGCGAATCCCTTGCCCCCGCGGCCTCAACGCGGTAACAACCGTGCCCACCCCAATTATCAACAAAGGCGCATATTATAACCTGGAACTAGTCACCACGACAGTTCCCCTGATTCAATTGCAACGCCTCCCGAAGTACGCAGGGCCACCTTGTTCTCCAAGCGTACGACCCTCCTATCACTACGCACCACCCATTCGAGCACCCCCTTCAGCCCTACCATTTTTTTCGTGACTTTGTCACTGGGGGGGGGGGGGGTACTGTCACGTGCCGCCAAACCCCACAGTACACTTACCTAAAAACCCCCATTACCTATTACCCCCACAACACCTATAGAAAAGAGAAGTTAGGCATGATACGTTGCGCCTGTGTTCTAACGACGGAATTGATCGACTTACGGCGGAGTCCCCAATAAGTTTCACTGCTCGTTTTTGCATCCGGTCGAGCACGTGTAGTGTAGTTTTGGATGCGCCTGACCAAATATGGGAGTTGAACTCCATTTTTGGACGAATATACGCCTTGTAAATAGTAGCCAGGTTGAATGGAGTAAAGTATCTTTTGCATCTCTTAAGGAACCCCATACATTTGGCTGCACTTTTTGCAGCTTTAAATATGTGGTCATTCCAGTTAAGAGTCGAATTAATTCGAGTGCCGAGGATTGATAGTTCCTTGGCTTCGTCGATGGAAGTGCCGTTCATAGACAGTATATTTACTTTGGGAGTCGCCTTTGACGACAAGAGGTAGCACTGAATTTTTTCGGCATTGAATTCTACTCGGTTAGATAATACCCACTGATATATCTTGTTGAGGTTTGAATTCAATGTATCAAGCATAAGTTGCTGACGGGTAGTGACGTTCGAAGAGTTTGGGCGGCAGTGGTCGTGCAAGTATGAGAAACTCAACGTGCTATTGTGGCGGTTTCGCCAAATCCCACGGCCCACTTACCTAAAAAAAAACCCCATATCCGCAACCCAACTCCCATTGTCCCCCGCCAACGCAATCGCATGGGCACCTGAAAATATTTCCTTTTCCAAGGACAATTAATGCATAGAAGCATTACCTAAAATTCCTAAAAAGAATTTTTCCTACATGGGCATTCACACATTATCAATGCATGTCTGCATTAGCGACCCAAAAACCGAATTTTCAATTAATGTAGATATCCACACTATAGTTCGATCCTGTCGTCGCCATAGATGCTATAGCGTTTGAAATAATAGTGAAGAAGGACGTGTGATTCGAACTGACGCTATGACAGTTTGAATCACCAAAAATTGAACCTAAGCGTAACACATCAGGCTACTGGCCGTATTTAGAATTTGATTTTTAAACTCGACTATACTCCACTGATGTGAATTGTTATGTTATCGCTATGGTATACGGCTCTGATGTATTTTCTTATTCGATTTTTCGTTCGGTGCTCTTCACTATTTTTGCTTGTGAATTGTGTGTGTATCTGTTAGAGTCGCCTCATGCCATGCATAATTGACATAGATGATATACACAACCGTCATTGTGTACCCATCTAAATTACTTTCCGAAGACTTGCAACTATTGATTCAGTTGCAAGCACTTCTCGCGGAAATATGTCTTGGTTTGAATCTTCAAACAATCTCCGACGTCACGCTTTGCCGTCGGATTGGATTCAATAGCATAAACATATGCAAACAAAAGAATCCGATTCTTCCAGTCGGCAGAGAGACGATATACGATCTCTATTGTATAATTTATCGCAATCCCTTTTAGCATCTAATGAGTGGTTGCTATTTAGACAGCTGACCCTCATTACCGAAAGATGTTTTAGGTCGTTCCCCCTTTTTCCTTTTTCCCTCGTCGTAGGTTTTTTTTATCCTCAGCTAAACGCATCGATGAACACGGTGATGTGTACGAACACACACATACACCACCGCGTCCCAGATATCGCCTTCCATTGGTCACTGGTCAAAGGAAATTTCATTTCCTTTTCACCACACCACCAAAAACACCCCAAACGATTGAATATCGTTGAGTCGTTTTCCATTCGCTGACCGCCACGGCCATGCCGCTCCCACTCTCCGTCCCGCAGCGGAGAGCGCTGATATACAGATGTCGTGGCTAGTGTTGAGTCGAATACGGTAATTTTAATTATAATCGATTAGTGTAATTCAAGTCCGTTGCCTGTAATTGAGTGTACTTAGAATCGGTCTTCTGTAATCACCAAATTCAATAAATAATAAACTAACTCGAGCGTTTCATTTAACTGTCTTGTGGCGGAGTTTTACTCTTTGTGTTAGTGATGAGGTGGGTTGGTAGTAGAACTCTCGCCCATGCAGGCGTCGCGACTACCTACCCCACACTATCATCAGCAAACGAGTGAATAGGGTTGTGAGTAATTAACAAGAGATCATTTATAAAGATCAGGAGGACAATGGGTGAGAGTACCGAACCCTGGGGAACACCTGCATTAATTTGATGGGAGACAGATTTGACACCATCAAGAACCACTTGGATTGAATGGGCAGAAAGATAGTCTCTTATCCATTAGATCAGGGAATTGTCCAGTCCGTATGAATGCAATTTTGACAAAAGGGCTGGATGCCAAACTCCTCCGAAGACTTTTGAAATATCCAATGCGACTACCTTGCTTTCACCGAGGTAATGGATGAAATAACTCCACTTTTCTGTAAGGTACGCCATCAGATCTCCTGTGGACCTGTTGCTACGAAAGCCATATTGGCGGTCATCGAGGTGGTCATTTGATTTAGATATTTCGAAAGTTGACAGTTAATCAGTGATTCCATTACCTTCGAGAGAATAGAAGTTAGTGCTATGGGTATATAAGAAGAGAGGGATGATTTGGAGGAACGTCTCTTCAAGAGGATTGGGGGAATGCCATCCGGACCAACGGATTTGTGTGCGTTTAGCTCTTTGAATGCGCGAGCAATAGTACGCGTTCGGAAGCGAATTTGGCTCACGGTGTGCTGCTTATGCTCAAGTGGTGGTGGAACTGACGTTGTATCAGGCAGCGTTGATTGCAAAATGTGCAGCAAGTAGATTCGCCTTCTATATTGCTGGGGTGACTGGTTTGTCATCGACTATAAGCGGAGGAATGGATGAAGGGGTCGAGTTTTGAATGTTTTTCACGAATGCTCAGAAGCTTCTACTACCTGTGGGAGAGTGTAGTATTTTTTTTTGTCTCACTCTCTGGTAATGCAAGAACTTGGCGCGTTGAATATACGCATTGCAGTCATTTCAAGCTCTCTTAAATCTTTTCCGGTTTTCCTCAGTATAGTTTGATTTATACAACCGGAAGCTCAACCTTAATGGCTTCTCTACACCCGGAATCGAACCACATATTCCTCTTGGGTTTGATACTCTTTACTCTGTGTGGAATAAAGATACGCATGCCAAACAGAATCATGTCTCCCAATATGTTCGCTGTAGGGTCAACATTATTATTGAGTTAAAAAAACGATCAATTTATCCTCCCAAAAAAGTCGTTCAGACCTTCACAGTTGGCTTTCTCCTAGAACCATACTGTTCTTTTAGGAGCTTTCTCATTAACGTTACTGTTGGTTAGAGGAAATTTAGCTGACATGACACAGTGGTCTTAAGTGCCCAAGGGCGAAGAAACTTCAATTGTGTATTTGTTTGGGTGGGCGGTGAGAAACAGGTCCAGTGTGTTGGCGAAATGACCATATATGTCTGGTACCCGTGTTGGCTCATTGACAAGTTGAGTTAAACTATTTGAATCAGCAAAAAGCTGGACATATTGACCTTCTGGTGTTGTGTGTCCGAAGTGACGAAGCCACTGAGAGGTATGCACATTAAAATCACCCGCAATAACGATTTCAGCGTGCGGATATAGGATGAAGAAATGAAATTGATATAATAAGGCAGAGCATCAAATTCGTTAAAATATGCGTTTTTATCCAAATTTGGATGTCTGTAAAGAAAACAGTAATGTATGATATGCTTACCAACTTGTAGTTTTAGCCAAGAGAAATTAAATTCTGGCTTGGAACAGAGCCCATATTGTGGCAGAAGCTGATAAGCAATATCATTTCGTATGAATGTGGCTATACCACGATGTGGAAAGAACAGTGGCACTAAGTTATATCCAGGTAGATTACAATCGGAAATATCTGTATTAGTAATTACCTGGGTTTCGCAAAGTGCAAGGATAGTTGGTTTCTGGTTAGAAACATGGGCAGACACAGAAGAGAAATTACATCTCAAGCCGCGATTGCTACACAAATCAACGCGAAATTCCTGCTCCATTGAAACGGCCCTACACAGAAAACCAATACCGCCTCGGGAAAGGATGCAAGTCGGGACCAGCAATAGATAAGCGAAAGAAACCACTACAGATGTTATGCCCTTCTAGTCGGTGGCCCACTAGGTCCGTGCCGAAATCCAGGTCACGAACATTATGCCACTCAGACACCAAAAACTCTCCAAAGATTATAAGAGTATCAATGCTTGAGGGACACAAACAGAGGTGCGAAAAAAAGTAAAACAGACACAAGGATGGAATGAGTAGAGGATTTTCCCGCACTGCACATCACTCGCGTATATATTCTCGCACTCTTCACAGCACGAATATGCGTGTGTGGAGATGCGTTTATTTGCATAGGAACGCATAGAAAACTTTGCACTGCACTCGGACGCGTACGTGAAGATGTGTTTGTTTGTTTAGGATCCCACAGTAAGATTTCTCGCGCAACGGATAGTGTAATTGGGTATCTTATGTGCATTTAAGATTTCCAAAACGGATTGCACAATTGACCCGATGGTACGGCGACTACCTTGCTTTCAGCGAAAATCGACTCTTGGTGGAGTCCCAACATTCTGTCGCCCGGTGAAATACCTCCCCATCAAGCTACAGGCTCCGTGAAATGGTCGGGTGAAATCCCCAACCATCTTTCAGAGCTTGGCTGATGAACTGGTTCAAGAAAAGGTTGGTTTGGGTGGTAAGTGGTGCCCAAATTGAGATAATACCAAAACGGGGGGGGGGGGGGGGGGGGGGGGGCAGGAGGGACATCATGCAAATATTCTGATAAATAACCGAACTTTAAGAAATTCGTCATCGCGTAATCGGGTTCGCTCCCGAAACACCGTCGTTGTTCAACTGGTAACTCCACTTTGTAACATCAGAGGCATCGGCTTCACCAATACGAATGCATACTCTGTCCATCAATATTTGCAAACAGCGAGACCTGATATCTTTACCCTAACTGAGACCCAGGTCGACTCGTCGACTTACATTCGCGATTCCGTTTTAATAGTGGAGCCTGCATCTTCACGCGGTCCGATCTGGCTTGCCAGAGGATAGAGGCGTTGGAACCCAATAATATGGACATCATATGGTTCAGGATCGTGCTGAGGAATTCTGTTAAATTTCTTTGTTGTCTTTACCGCTCCCCGAATGACGATCGACCGGCGACATTTTTCGAACATCTTTCACATACCATCGACTGGATACAGATCAACCACCCGAGTTCTGAAATTGTTGTGCTTGGCGATTTTAATGTACACGGTTCCGACTGGTTGGTGCATTATAACACGAAGGTGGTCTAAAAGAGCTATCCGACCTCAACGTGAAGATAGCAGCACTCGTCAATAAAAGCTAGTGAATATAGTTGTGCATCTTTTGATAGTTACTCACTAAAATTTCAACCATTTTGGACGCGTCGTTTTTATTTGACAGTCGTTTGAGTGAGTCGATGTGGGTGTTTTTGTGAAAATGGACAAAATTGAGTATCGAGCTGTCATTAAATTTTTGTTTTTGAAGGGCAATACACCTACACAAATCAAAGATGAGTTGGACTCTGTATATAGGGACTCTGCACCACCATTTACCACAGTAAAATTTTAGGCAGCTGAATTTAAACGTGACGTTCGGGACGTCCAAAAACTGGAACAACTGACGATAACGTCGCTAAAGTTCACCAAATGGTGCTAGACGACCGCCGAATTAAAGTGAGAGAGATAGCAGAGGCTATGAAAATGTCCAAAGAACGTGTTTGTGACATATTAAATCAAGATTTAGGTATGAGAAAGCTGTCCGCGTTTTCTCACGTTAGACCAAAAAACGTGTTCGAATGAACATTTCCAACGGTCTGTTGGCGCAGTTTAGGCTCAACAAATCCGAGTCTTGGCGCCCATTAATTACTGTCGATCAAACTAGGATACACCATTATACGCCCGGACCAAAAATACAGTCAAAACAGTGGAGTGTAAGGGGGGAATCGTCTCCAAAAAAAAAACAACTGTTTTTCGGTTGGGATAGTCATGGAGTTATCTTTATCGATTATCTTCAAAAAGGAAAAACCATTACAGGAGCATACTACGCATCATTACTTGGCCAACTGAAAGCAGAAATTGCGGAAAAACGGCCACGTTTGCAGAAAAAGAAAATCCTGTGTCACCAAGGCTCTCACACCTCAATGGTTGCCATGGCGAAAATCCACGAGTTACGGTTTGTTCTGTTTGACCATCCGGCTTACTCACCAGATCTAGCCCCAAGCGACTTCTTTTTGTTCCCTAATCTAAGAATTGCGCTCGGAAGACAGAGATTTTCATCAAATGAGGAGGCAATCACCTTCGTGAACAGTTATTTTACAGAGAAAAACGCCGATTACTATTTGGACGGGTTAGAGAGATGGGAGCATTGCTGGGAGAAGTGTGTAGAATTACAAGAAGACTATATAGAAAAATTAAAATAAATTTTAAGAAATATTGTCTTGTATCTTTGTTAGGTTGGAAACTTTTCAGCCCACCCTCGTATACTATTATTTGATCCGTTCTCTCGTCGTGCAAGAACTTTGCACCCTTGCCTTCCGCATTGTAGCCTTTTTTTGCCTCAGGGCATTTCGATTTATGCAATTGGAAACTCCTAAAATTAAAACATTCGGATTATAATCACATATTGCATTTCTGGCTGAATTTCAATAAAACGCTATAAAACAAAATTAAAAAAATATATATATAAATATATATATACACACACACACACATATATATATAAATATATATATATATTGTGACGCATATGACAATTGTGGGGGTTCTCTATACCAACCCACAATGCCAACCAATCTTGACCGCTAACAGCGCGTCACCTCAACCCAACTCCCCATCCCAAACCTGCAATACACATATTCGCAACCATGCAAAAACTACAAGCGCACCCATCCCAATATGCAACAGCATCCGTCCCCAATCCGCAATTGCATACATTCCCCAATTTACCAGGAACCCATTTCCAAAGCTGAAATAAATGCATATTTCAATTTACAAAGGAATATTAATCATCTTCCTTAATTACATCACCCCACATATAATTTTTCCCAAAATTGCTTCGGTCAATTCTCTATTTAATCCATATTCCCTCTTTGCGACCAAGCAATCTTAATTTCCCCGAAATTCATATGCCGTAACTAACGCATATTCAAATCCACAACGGAACATTAACCATCAACACCAAATATACCAAGCCGCATACATTCCCCGAAATGACTTCGGCTAAAATTTTATCTAAACGATATCCCTTGCTTGCACCCAAGCAATTGCAATTTCCCGGTATACACAACCAACGAATCCAACTTAGCTTATACGGCAAGGATTCGCTGGAACTGAATTCCTATGCAGGCATAGCAACTCTTCCACTAAATTCTGCCACGACGCGATGAACTTTTGCTTTCATGAGTCAGTCATCACTCTACCATCGGCGCGCGCACATCAGCCCCTCGTAACGTGCACTCGGGGGGTGCAAATTCCCGAGTATATAGTCAGGTCTATCGCGTCTCCTAATTTTTATTCAAAAACCGATATTCTGTACGATCGTGTCGGCTGAGTGCTAGTCAGTGGAATGTACAACTCGTGTGATGGTTCGGACACTTGCCATCGTCAATAGCGGGGAAAACGAAAGAAGGACACAATAAGACAACGGTAACCCCGGATATTAAGGAGACTAACGACTCCCTTGAGCAGACACGGGTTACTGCAAGCCGCACAGGACAAAGTTTTAGTGTAATAAAAACAAACAAAAGTGATCCCGTATATGGTATGAGTGCGTTTTATTTCTCAGCCCGTCACCTGTCCATTTTGCTCGCTTCTTGCCGTCGGCGGAATATCTAGTGGGGCGATAGTTAACCGGTGCCATACGTTGGCGCACCCACATCGTACCCGAACACAATCAGTACTAGAATATTCGAGAAAGTCCGAAACAAAGTACCAGGATATTCTAGGAAGTAATGGAAAACTGGAGAGTAGGAACAGTAGAACATTCAAGGCTATGGAACGGACGGAAACGAAACGCCGAATCAGAATGAGGAAATGGTATAAATACGTCCCACACAGATCATGGAGACAAGTAAAAAGTAAGAAGTAAGCAGTCCAAGACGCGATTAGTACAGAAGCGATAAGTAAAGAAATCGTTAAGTGTACGGTAAAAGTAACGACTAATAAAGTGTTAGATTAATTCAAAATCGATTTAACGGCTCTTATTTATTAAAAATAATTAATCCAGCGAACCCTAAGCTCGCTACAATATATATATATATATATATATATATATATATATATATATATATATATACGAGGGTTGCCTCTTATGTTTCGGGATTTGGCAACCCTAGCGTTGCAATCCGGCAATTGACAGCTCTGTCGTAAAGTTGGACATTTTTGAGGTTATACGCACTCAGAACGTTCTGACATACGAGCGCTATTTGTGTTGTTTACAGTAACTTAAAAGATTCATCTCGCCCCAAAAACGGAATTAAATCGCCAACATTTTCGTGCGATTATTTTTTTACAACTTTCGGCGTGGATTAACTCAGCAACAGTGCATGGATGAACTTAATTCAATTTTTGGCGATGAAGCTCCATCAAGGACCAGTGTTTATCGATGGTATGGTGAATTCAATCGTGGTCGTAGTTCACTCCAAGATGAATTTCGTGAAGTTCGTACAAAATCAGTTGTTGTTCCGAACACCATTGATGCTGTGCGCGAACTGATATTGGAAGATCGTCATGTGACATATCGTGAGATTGAGACAACCTTAGGCGTTAGTGGGACCAGCATACATTCAATATTGCATAAACATTTGACTGTCAAAAAAATTTGTTCGCGTTGGATCCTACACAATTTGTTAATCGCCCAAAAAAAGGCTCGTGTCAATTGGTCGAAAGAAATGCTCAAAAAATACGGTCGCGGTGCTTCAAAACACGTCTATGACATCGTCACAGGTGATGAATCGTGGATTTACGCGTATGAGCCCGAAAGTAAACAGCAGTCGACTCTCTGGCTGTTTCAAGATAAGCTAAATCCAACAAAAGTTGTTCGCGCACGAAGCACTTCCAAGCAAATGGTCGCCTGTTTTTTCGGAAAAACTGGACATGTCGCAACCGCACCACTAGAACAACGCAGAGCAGTCAATTCTGAGTGGTACACAACCATTTGTTTGCCAGTTGTCTTCCAAGAAATCAGGAAAACCAGCCGCCGAAGACGGATTACTCTTCACCACGACAATGCGAGCTCTCACACATCGGCTGCGACAACTGCATTTTTGAGCACCCAAAACATCGATTTGATGGGTCATCCGCCGTCAAGTCAAGTCATCTGACTTGCCACCGAATGACTTCTTTTTATTCCCGTACGTAAAAAACAAACTGAGAGGTCAACGTTTTCCGACACCTGAAGAAGCGGTTGCTGCATTCAGAATGCATGTGTTGGAGATACCTCAATCAGAGTGGCAAAAGTGCCTCGACAATTGGTTCAAACGCATGCAAAAGTGTATAGATCTTCATGGGGAATATTTTGAAAAACAATAAAGTGATTTTCGATGATCAATATTTGTTTTTGTTCTCTAATCCCGAAATATAAAAGGCAACCCTCGTATATATATATATATATATAAAATAAAAAAAATAATGACTCCTGTTTTCCATATCTTGTTGCCCTTTTCCATCTCTTTTCCGCTGTAACTATATAAACCCTAAAAAAGTCTTTAGCCTCGCCTTAAAAATAAAAATCCATTACCTGTCCAAGAATTGACTGCATGTCATTCAAATCCCTACACAAGGCGATCATTTATCTTAGATTTTTTTTGGAAAAAAACGCATCAATATACATTCAAAAATCAAATTGATTAGCGAGAATCAGAAGCAGTATTTCCAAATCGCGCTTATTGATTACTTGCAGTCTTGAATTCATTTCGTTTGCTTATTGTACTTAAATTTTGTAGACGAAAGGTCATTTCAATTTCCGTGAACAGGGTCATGGATCTTAACCTGTTTCCACATCACGAACTCAAATCCAAGTCATAACGTTATTGGTACTCACCATCCTCTTCAATGAGCAACGGTATTCAACATTCATTTAACAATGGTTGAGCTGCCTTGATAGCTATCATAACTTCTTCAAAAGCCTAATGGACCCATTAATTGAAAGCTGTATGTTCCCCATTTAGTCAGAAAAAAAAATAATGAAATCAAAAAATAATTCAAAAACTTAAATCAAATATTAGTTCTTGGTTTTTATTAGTTTGCAGTTGTTTTTAAGTATTACATATCTCTCTATCTCCCTCGTTTTGTAATTGACCAGAGAAAAGAGTGGCATCTTGTCGATGCGGAAGAAGGTAGTTTCACAAAACGCCCGAAAGGTCAAAACCAGTCAGAAATCATTTGCACTTGATGTCCGTTTTTCGTGATTCAGACTTCATGTGTAATGCTCCAAGTTTGTTGCACGTCGCTTCTATGCGAATCGTGCGCGATATGTAGACTCTGTGAGGCAGGCTTTTGTCACAAAAGCCTGAGGGCAATCACGCAGTCTGTAAAAGTAGCACTCTGAGGAAGCGGCGCTATTATCGTAGATTCAAATTTATAATATCATAACGATTTTCTTACACACCTATTGCGTTGGAGTTGCGTCAGACAAGTGTTTAGTACTCTTGGGGGCACCCAATGGCACGTTCATGTGGCGACTAATAGTGTGGCAATCATTTCGAGTGACGCGCAAGTCAGAAAATTCGGTTAGCTAAATAGGAAAACGTTGTACCGACTGCGAGGTGAATGCATGGCGAATTTTTAATGATTCAATATCAATTAATCAAATAGAAAAGATTTCGGTGTATTGAAATTGAATTTGCACATTCAGCAAGTTAGCGAATATTGGTTGGTGGTGGCGGGCATAATAAAGGCCGCGGAAGAGGTCGAGTTCGGATTTTTAGTATGTTAACTTTAGGGGTTATGCGACTGTAGAGACCCGAAAAGCGACCACTTCTTTGGTGCTTTTTTTGGATGGGAAAAAGTATATTATTAACAAAACGCAGGTTATCACATGCTTATACGAGGGTTGCCTTTTATATTTCGGGATTAGAGAACAAATATTGACCATCGAAAATCACTTTATGGTTTTTCAAAATATTCCCCATGAAGATCTATACACTTTTGCATGCGTTTGATCCAATTGTTGAAGCACTTTTGCCACTCTGATTGAGGTATCTCCAACACATGCACTCTGAATGCAGCAACCGCTTCTTCAGGTGCCGAAAAACGTTGACCTCTCAGTTTGTTATTTACGTACGGGAATAAAAAGAAGTCATTCGGTGCCAAGTCAGGACGATACGGCGGATGACCCATCAAATCGATGTTTTGGGTGCACAAAAATGCAGTTGTCGCAGCCGATGTGTGAGAGCTCGCATTGTTGTGTGAAGAGTGATCCGTTTTCGGCGGTTGGTTTTCCTGATTTCTTGGAAGACAACTGGCAAACAAATGGTTGTGTACCACTCAGAATTGACTGCTCTGCGTTGTTCTAGTGGTACGGTTGCGACATGTCCAGTTTTTCCGAAAAAACAGGCGACCATTTGCTTGGAAGTGCTTCGTGCGCGAACAACTTTTGTTGGATTTAGCTTAACTGATTTTGGACGACCTTCACGAAATTCATCTTGGAGTGAACTACGACCACGATTGAATTCACCATACCATCGATAAACGCTGGTCCTTGATGGAGCTTCATCGCCAAAAATTGAATGAAGTTCATCCATGCACTGTTGCTGAGTTAATCCACGCCGAAAGTTGTAAAAAATAATCGCACGAAAATGTTGACGATTTAATTCCATTTTTGGGCCGAGATGAATCTTTTAAGTTACTGTAAACAACACAAATAGCGCTCGTATGTCAAAACGTTCTGAGTGCGTATAACCTCAAAAATGTCCAACTTTACGACAGAGCTGTCAATTGCCGGATTGCACGCCAGGGTTGCCAAATCCCGAAACATAAGAGGCAACCCTCGTATATGTATTAAGGTTATTTTTTATTTTTTTAAGAAACACAAATTGGCGGCACACGGCCGTTTAAAAAAAAAACCTGTTTTTGAAAAGTTGCACCCGGGCTCGCAAAATATCCTGAAGGGTTTTGATCCTGCAAAAATTAAAAACAAAATTCTTCTTGAACTAAGGAAAATGTCGTACGAAATTTTGAAAATATTGATTTTTGAAAAAATGTCAAGCTTTTAAAAAAAAAATTGATTTTTCGCAAAAAGTGACATTTGTTTGTTAATAACTTTTATAATTTTTAATATATGGCAAAACCCGTATGGCAATCTGCGGAATCAAATTAAGAAGCTACAGTTAAAGTTTGAACTCAATCGGACAAGACTTGAGAGGGTTATGCTGCAAGCCGATTTGAAAAACATAGTTTTGAGATAATCACCTTTAAAGTTTTAAGTTCTGATTTGTATGCTTTAAACTTGAAAATTTATATACAATTTTTTTTACTGTTAGCACTGCCAGCACTATACAAATTGGCTTCCAAGTGTATATTTGCTTTATCTTCCAACTTTTTCAGCGGTCTAGAGGCCGAACGCGCCGTTTTTAGAGCATCCACCAACGACGACTCGGTTTGACTGCTTCTCGTTTCATTGCCTTCTATGTTATTCTATCTATAATTGTAACAAGTCAAGCCTATGGGCAAGTGCAGGACCTCCATTATCTTCAGTATACCGAAAAATCCACCCATCCCATCCAGCTTTAAGTTCTGTTTAATTTCATACGAGGGTGGGGTGAAAAGTTTCCGGCCTGACCTATGGATGGCGCCAGCAGCTCTAATTTTGACTTGTATTCTATGTTATAGTAGTATGTCTCATTAGATTGCATATAAATTGTCAGGTCTATTGCTTTGTTAGTATACATTTGAGTGGTCAGGCAGCACGCTTTTCGCCCCACTCTCATGAAGGAATGAATGAATGAATGAATGAATGAATGAATAAATGAATGAATGAATGAATGAATGAATGAATGATTGAATGAATGAATGAATGAATGAATAAATGAATGAATAAATGAATGAACAAAATGAATGAATGAATGAATGAATGGATGAATGATTGAGTGAATGAATGATTGAATGAATGAATGAATGAATGGATGAATGAATGAATGAATGAATGAATGACCGAATGAATGAATGAATGAATGAATGAATGAATAAATGAATGAATGAATGAATGAATGACCGAATGAATGAATGAATGAATAAATGAATGAATGAATGAATGAATGAATGAATGAATGAATGAATGAATGAATGAATATGAATGAATAAATTGAGGCCAGAACCCCCAGTTTATTTTGCTTAGTAGAAGTCGTATAAACATATAAACTTATAAATAGACTTACCAACTACCTTAAAACTACTACTAAGGCATGCGGGTTGGGGGTGGAAAAATAACTTTAAATTAACTTATCCGGGTGTTAGGGATTGAGTATGGGTGCGGAAAAGTGTAGGCGGTGAGTGGGGTGCGGCCAGGGGGGGGGGGGCGGGGGGGGGGGGGTAAGCGGGGAGACGACGTTTGAGAGCGGGAGAGGTGAGATTGAAGTCAAAGAACGCGGGGTGAGAGTTTGCCCACCCCTGCATTTGCGAAATGGGTTCATTAGGACCGTAAGACGTGTGATGGGCGGGCAAACAGAAGAGACGAGGGTTTCGCAGATTTCAGGGATTAGTGGAAAATTTGATGGAGGAGAGCAGGCCTGGTTAGTTGATTGAACCTGAGAGTAGACGGTGGATGAAGAGGTGTCAGCATGAATTCTGCGCTCTTTAAATGTGTTAAGGTTAATTAGGCGAAGACGGCTCGTGTATGGGAGTAGAATCAGAGGATTTTCCCAATTCAATCCTCGGAGGGCAAAACGCAAAGAACGACGTTGCACGCTTTCGACCCTGTGAATTTAGGACGAGTAGTGAGGAGACCAAACCTGACTAGCATATTCAAGAAGGGGGCGGACAATGGCTATAAAGATCGATCGGGAAACGTAGGAATTAGAGAAGTCTTTCGACTAGCGTTCCACAAACCCAAGGACAGAGTTGGCCTTGAGAATAATGTCATCAATATGTGGGATGAAGTTAAGCTCCCTACCACATAAGATGCCAAGGTCACGAATCGTTTGTACAGGTGTTATCTATTGGGTGAGTAAGACATAGTAACATGGCGGGGGAGTGGGGGGGTCGTTTACGAGAGAAAGGTGATTGAGTGACATTTTGCAATATTTAGTTCGAGGCAGTTATTTTGGCACAAAGTTGAAAAGCTGTCGAGATCCATTTGGAGAAGTGAGGAGTCGACAGAAGAGCGGATCGTCTTGAAGAGTTTAGTGTCGTCCACGTATAGAGAAATGGAGGAGTGCTTGATACTGGAGTTTATATCATTAATAGAAAGAATGAATTGGAGGGATCCGAAATGACTGCCCTGGGGAACTCCTGACGTGTGAAGAAAAGGATTGGAGAGGGTGGATCTAAATCTGACACGGTCGGTTCGATCGTTAATATAGGAAGAATTCCACTTAATCAGTAGGGGTTCGAAGCCAAGGGAGGATAGCTTAAAGAGGATGAGGTCGTATGAAATTTGGTCGAAGGCCTTGCTGAAATCGGTTGTGATTACATCGACTTCATTACCCTTCTCTAAGGCACGGATAGCGTGGGATGAGAATTCAACTAGATTAGTGGTGGTCGACCTACCCGTAAGGAAATCGTGCTGGGTGGATGAGATGATGGATTTGCAGCGAAAACATAACGCGTTGTAAAGAACACCTTCGAACAGTTTTGGAATATGTGAGAGTTTGGCGATGGGGCGGTAGTTACTAATATTTTTTTTGGCCCCTTCTTATGTATGGGGGTGTCAAATGAGGATTTCCAAATATTTGGGGAGACGCTTTGTGTAAGAGATAGATTGAATACCTTTGATAGCGGGCGTGAAAAAGAGGAAGAACTTTTTTTTAAAGGACAGCCGGAAGTCCAGGGTTGAACTCGTCTTTAAGGAAGTTTAGTTTTTCTTCAACTAGGTGATGCTGGTCAATCTGAGACATGAAGGTGCCAAGGGAGAATTCGGGCAGGTCTCTGAAGTATGAGCGGTTAGGCTCGAAAGAGTTGTCCGTGAAGGGTTTTTTAAAGAAAGAAGCGAACAGATTGGCAGTAGTTTGTGGGTCGGTTAAAGTAGTTGTGTCATAGGAAAGGGAGTTGGGATAGGCGTCAGATTTACGTTTATAGTTAGTAAAGTGGAGAAAAGATTTGGGGTCATTTATCAGGTTGTTTTGTGTTTTTGTGACATAATTGTAGTAAAGAGAGTTGTAAAGCTCGATGAATTTATAAAAGGAACCGAGAAAGTTGCAATAGTCCAGGGAAGAGTGTGTTCTTAGAAAAATGTCCCATCAATTATTCCTCTTGTTCCGAAGAGTACGGAGTTTGCGGTTGTACCATGGAGGCGATGATACCGATGTCCTATGTCCAGAGTAAGCGACATATAGGGAAAAGGCATTGTATATTTTCTTATAGAGAACGGCAGTAGCTTCTTCTACCTCTAGGTGATTAAAGCGAAATGCGATTCTCATACGTCATTTTTCATTTTTCATTTTTGTCATTTTTTATTTCTTCCCATTATTATAATTTACTTACTCGCTAGACAAAAATGATTAAACTCTAGCTTATGTTATTTTATTACTTAACTTACTGGTCCCTTGCGGACTCTCTAAGTTACATGCATACACTTAAAGCATGAAAATTTGTCTTTCGACATTATGATTATTTTGTTTACATGCATTTTTAGGGAACTTAATTAGATACAACGAAAATGAAGAACAGAAAAAACTTTGATTTTGTTATTGATTTTACCTTATATTTAACTTGAATACAAATTTTTTTTTTTTTTTTTTTTTTTTTTACCTTAACTCGATCCTAAATCAAGACTAAATCTAAGATTAAATCTTCGAAGTGCCAAATCTATGTAAGCTTTCCGTTGTTTGTTGGGATTTTTTTTTTATTATTATTATTATTACTTCCCTTTTTTTTGCCAGTTTTATAAGGAAACAGGTTTTTAATTGCCACTCAGCCACCAAAATCTCTGGTGTTGCTTATTCGTGTCTTTTCGGTCTTTCTGTGCTACTGCCGTACTGAACTGCAGGCTCTCTTCATTAGTGTGCGCAACCTCTCGATTATAACATATTCGTTTATCTATGCCCGACCGACGCACGTGATAAATAAACGGTATAGCGGATTCATTTTGTATGAGGCCGTTCATGTCAAGACTTGAATGCTTCTGGTGGAATAAAGCCATTGCGACGTAACCCCTCATAATACATATTGTTTGGGTAATATGCACCAAAAATTAAATCGTTCTGTGAGCTCATTGATCTCGCAATATGCCCTCGGATCAGCTTGATCATAAAGTTATCCACTCTGTTTATATTGGCCCCATTGTACAACGCTTCATTGCGATAGTATTTTTTGTGATCGGATTCAGGAGTCCGATGTAAGTTCTGACGTCCTGAGGCATTGTCTCTCAAAAATCCGAATCTTTTCCATTAAGCTAGGTCCCACATTAAACCACACTGGACATCCATATATGATCATCGGTCTGATGAGAGCCATGTAGCATATAACTTTAACTCTGCTGTCAAGTTGACTATTATGAAACAGTCTTCTTGTCTTAGCATAAGCTCTCTTTGCACTGGCCAGCGCAGCCTCCACATGTTTGTTAAAATAAAGATACTGATCCAGCCAGATGCCTAAGTATTTGACTACATTTTTGGTTTCCAGTGTTTGTTGGCGTGGTCCCATAATAGCTAGCTTTCGCCAGTTTTTCCTGGTATCTCTGGTAGCTTCAGTCAGTGGTATTCTAAAGAGGATGGTTTCACACTTCTGGATATTGATTTTGAGTTTCCAGTTGTCGCAGTATCGCTGAACATCATTGAAATTCCCTTGTAATAATCCGTTAATGATTTCAATTTTTGGAGCTGTTCTATATATTATCAGATCGTCTGCATACGCAATAGCCTGATGAAGAGACCTTATCAGGTCGCTAGTGTAAATATTAAAAAGGATCGGAGATAACACCGCTCCCTATTGCAGTCCGTTTTTTATTTTGTAAGTAATGTTGGTTGTCACTTTGCCACTTTTGACGACGAATTTCCTTTCATTCAACATCTCGTATAGTATATACAGTAGTGGTTTATGAATGCCTAGTCTCATTAGGTTGTAGTATAACCCCTCTAGCACAAACGGTGTCGAAGGCCTTCTCCAAGTCAATCAAACAGGCACCTGTGCACTGTTTCAGATTTTTATTCCACTGAATGTCTGAAATCAGTTTAGCTGGGGCATGTGTGGTTTCATGACCAGCTTTAAAACCAAACTGGTTATTTGGAATAATATTATTGTCATCAACCCATTTAAGTAGAGCCTTGTTTAGAACTTTTTCGAATACTTTACTGATACTCGGTAACAAACTGATCGATCGCAGATTTTTTGGGTTTGTTCTGTCTTTCCCCTTTCTTGGTAACGGTTGGATGATGGCCGTTTTCCAACGTACTGGATAGTGTGCGTTGTTCAGAGCGTTGTTAAACAAGACTGCATATACGTCCATTGCGATTGGAGGAACATGTTTGAGTACGATATTGGGTACTCCATCGATTCCAACTGATTTTTTGTTTCTTAATGATGCAAATACGCCATGGATGTCTTCACTAGTGATCAAAAGGCTGTTGGCGCTTCCGACAGTGATCTCGGCGTTTGCCGTATTTTCATTACTGAATTCGATAAAACCATGGTTTTCTGATCGCCACTGTGAAATGTCATTTCGAAGATGACAATAGTTCAGTAGTACTTTATCCTCCAAGTCATGGTTGCGGCGAATTACTTCATATGCCTTGCACCGTTCTTGAAAGACGGCCGCTACAGCATTCACTTTTCCCAAGGGATCTTCAAACACAAAAACTTCCTCATTTAGGATGGCGTTGTTTGTGTCTATGCCTATGTATGTTAGCATTCATTGGTTTTCGTCAGTTTGTGGTATTTGGAGACACTGAATCTCGTTTTCATTACTCCGTCTAAATATTTTATTAATTTGCGGGAACATACTAGGGTTGTTGGATTTTACCGCCCGAACTTTGTTGTTCCAATACAAATTTGCTGATGGCCTATAGTTGGCTTTTATCAGCTGTTGGAGATTTTTTAATCTGGACTTCAGTGATATTATCTCCTGATCGTGCCTATCAATAAATCGTTTGTACCCTCGTTTTAGTTGGGACAGAAGTCTACTTTTTTTTGTGGAATGCGTTGATTGTGGCGTTTCGGTACATGTTCATGTTGTCCGTAGGTGTGGTTTTTGGTATTGTTTTGTCCATAGTTTGTTTTCTGGTTTCGACCCTTTTTTGTATGTATTTGTCGATGTCATCGGTGGATATGTTTCTGTTGGTAGGAGGGTTAATATCCCCCCGCTTGGTAGAAACCTTGACGCATATGCTTCCAGTAGGGTCACCCATGTCAGACAGGCTAGCAAGGAGTAACACACAAAGATCTACCACCCCTAATCCAGGGTGTTACGCGTCACCGTGCCCAATGGATGGTTTGCAGCCCGGGTATACCGGCTGTATTATAACGGCGCCTCTCTGACACCGGGTCGAATCAGAGCAGTAAGCAGATCTTACCACATCAAACCGGGGCTCTGATGTGGCGGACTATTTGAAACCCCAAGAGTCGTGGGAACAAAAATGAATAACCAATATACAAAAAACAATCCCACGAAAAACCCGGTAGGCGTAGGTGTGATGAGCTGACACTACCATAAGGGGACAAATCATCAAGAAAACACCGACTCGGCAAAAAGAAGACGTAGGGAAAAACTGAAAAAGCGGGATATACGCGTCGGCACGTGGAATGTTCGAACGTTATATAAACCAGCCGCGATACAGACGGTCTTAGAAAACGCGAAACAATATAAAATGGACATAGTCGCCCTTCAGGAAGTTCGATTCCCACATCAAGTAATCGAAACCAACGGGTTTACACTGGTGTGTGGAGGTACCGATACACATAACCTCGGAACTGGCTTCATCATAAGCAAGAAGATTACGTCCCATGTAAAAGATGTGAGATTTATTAATGGCCGAATGTCGGTGCTAAAAATACAGGGCCCATGGTACAATTATGTATTTATAAACGTACACGCCCCAACAGAATCTACCGACGAAGAAACGAAGGACGCATTCTACGAGACCCTAGAGGAAGTATTTGATGGGATCCCATCATTCGATGTTAAAATCCTCCACGGCGACCTCAATGCGAAAATTGGAAAGGAAGATATCTTCCAACCAACAATAGGTAAAGAAAGCCCACATGACGTTTAAATGATAATGGTGTTCGAATTATCACGTTCGCAGCGTCAAAAGATCTGGTAGTGAAAAGCACGATGTTCAAGCACAAGCAAATCCATACAGCCACATGGATATCACCCGACGGCGTAACGCGTAACCAAATAGACCACTTCCTCATAGACAAAATACACCACTCGAATATCCTTGACGTAAGATCATATAGAGGAGCAGATTGCGACTCCGATCACCTTCTAGTGATGAGCAAAATTAGAAGTCGGCTTGCAGCAAACCCACATAGGCAGTCACGGGAGACGAGCAAAAAGTTCGAGATTGATAAACTAAAAGACCTACGTAAAAGGACGGAATATCAAGACGAACTAACGAATAGATTTAGCATCCTAGAGAATGACAGTAGTGAATAAGAGGAAGCTAATAGTGTGGACACTAAATGGGCTTCGATCAGAGACACAATCAGACAAACAGCCCAGGAGGTATTAGGATTTGAGAAAACAACTAAGTCCAAACCTTGGTTTGACGATGAGTGCGGGGCAAAGTTCGAAGAACGCAAACGCCTCAGAATGATCCACTTAGAAGCATATGATGAAGTCAACGCAGTAAGATACGCGACAATTCGGAAAGACACAACTAGACTTTTCAAACGCAAAAAACGCGAAGGGGAGAAGACTCGGATCGAAAAAATCATAGAAAATGCCAGAGCAAAGACCATCAGAGGTATGTATGCCGGCATAAATTCAATTAGAATTCGCTACCGATGGAGAGCCAAAATAATCCGAGACACAAACGGCTGTCTGGTGACAGAAACAAAAAATATCGTGACAAGATGGAAGCAGTACTTTGAAAACCTCCTCCTTCCCACCCATCAACCACAAATAAACGCACCAGACGTACATACAGCCGAACCCCAGATCCCAGAGCCCTCTTTCGACGAAGTTGTAGACGCGATAAATTGACTGAAAAACAACAAGGCCCCCGGAATCGACCGCATACCGGCAGAGCTTGTGAAGCATGGAGGAGGGGCAACCGCTCGAAAGATCCACCAACTGGTTAAAATAATATGGGACAAGGAAGTCATTCCGGAAGAATGGAAAACTGCAATAGTCATCCCATTTTCAAAAACGGCGACAGATCTGACTGCGAAAATTACAGAGGAATATCATTGCTCCCAATCACATACAAAATATTAACAAATCTCATACTGGCAAGAATCACACCGTACGCAGAAGAAATATTGGGAGACTACTAATGCGGATTCCGTCGGAACCGGTCAACAAGCGGCAACTGCTGGAAAAGAAGTGGGAATATGGAGAAACGGTTCACCAACTGTTCGTGGACTTCAAAAAAGCCTACGACTCAGTCGCAAGGCCAAGACTCTACCATATTGTGGTTGAGCTGGGGATCCCGAAAAAATATGCCGCCCTCATTCAAATCTGCATGAACGAAAACAAAGGGCGAGTTAAAATAGAAAACCACCTCTCAGAACCATTTGAAATCCGGGACGGACTAAAACAAGGGGATGGCCTCTCACCATGCCTTTTTAACCTTGTCCTCGAGTATGTTATCAGAAAAGTACAAGACGACAACACGGCCGGATCATCCCTGAACGGGGTCACACAAGTTCTCGCGTATGCGGATGACATCGCCGTTCGGGGCGATAATCTCGAAACTGTAAGTAAAAACTGTGAAATCATCATGCAAGCAGTAGAAGAGGTGGGCCTAGAAATAAACGAAGACAAAACGAAATACATGATTACGACGAGAGCTGGTGGACCTCAGAGAACACATATAAACGTCAGGGGCAAGATATTTGAAAATGTCAAAGAATTTAAATATCTGGGAACGATACTGACGACCAGAAACGAAACGTCAAAGAGTAAAGTAAACTATTAAAATCCAAACTGCTATCACGCAATATAAAGCTCCGTGTCTATAGAACCATAATCATGCCGATTGCTCTATACGGATGCGAAACATGGGCGCTCACAAAACGGGAAGAGAACAAAATCCGCGTATTTGAGAATAAAGTTTTAAGGGGTATATTTGGCGGCAAATATGACGAGGAGTCAGGATAATGGAGGAAACTCCACAACCACGAATTGGAAGAGCTATACCGCAAACCTACAATAGTGAGAGTGATCAAGTCGCGAAGATTAAGATGGGCCGGACACATAGCGCGAATGGTGGATGATAGGACCGTGCGTAGAATTCTTGACGGTAAACTAACGGGGAAGAGACCGACAGGACGGCCGCGACGGAAATGGGAGGACAATGTTAGATTGGACCTCGAGGAGATCGGATCGGATGATCGAACGTGGAAGGAGAGTGCACAGGACAGGGAACAATGGCGGAGCCGAGTCGGTGAGGTCATGAACTTCCGGGTTCCTACAGGCCAAATAATAAAAAAAAGGAGGGTTAATATCATTTAAGCGAATTTCTCTTGTTAAGGTTCTCGTGAAACGCGTCCATCGCATACCCCCATAGTTATAGGGTTGCGATATCATACATTCACCGAGTTCCGCATCTTCGCTTGGTGTTTTTATCACGATTGATAATCACAATGGTCGCTGTCATACTCAGTTGTGCGTAGGCAGTTTATATTTTGTCTGTTAGTATGTGTATGTTTAAGTCGTGTGTCAATAAGCATAATATCGAGGAACGATCCCCTTCTGGACGGCGCCGAAAGTTGAGATCATAAATAGTTTAATACAACGAGACTCCAACAACGTACAGCGCTATTGCGATGACTGGAAACTTAAGATCAACTTCCAGAAATGTGAAGCCATCCTATTTAGAACTCCATTATATAAAGCCACGTACGACACAAGGAAAAACTGTCGAAAGGTAGTTATCGTGGGACCGCATGGAGATAAACTGGGAACCAAGAGTTTAGTTAAATACCTTGGCATCTGGCTAGACCAATATCTGTATTTCAACAGACATGTAGAGGCTGCTTTGCTCAAAGCGAGGAAAACTTTTGCTATGACAAGGAGGCTATTTCACAGTAGCCAACTTGACAGCAGGGTAAAAGTCATATGCTACATGACGCTAATCAGGCCAATGCTCATATATGGTTGTCCAGTATGGTTTAACATAGGTCCAAATTTGATGGAAAAGATTCGGGTGTTCGAAAGGAAGTGTCTCAGATTATATCGGACACTGGAATCGGACTATAAAAAGTATTATTCAAATGAGACTTTATATAATGAAGCGTACATAAATAGAGTGGATAATTTTATGATTATATTAATCAGAGGACATATTGCGAGAGCAATAAGCTCGTCCAATGACCTAATTTTCGTGGCCCATTATCCAAACACTCTGTACTACTCGTATGAGAGCGTGCGTCGCAACGGCTTTGTTCCACCAGAGGCGTTTCTTGACTTGGACATGAAAGGGCTTATACAGGATAGATCCGGAATTCCGCTGATCTATCATGTAAGTAGATCATCCGTAGACGGGCGATTATGCTACGACCGGGAAGTAACGCGCACCGAAGAAGAGCTCCTGCGCTTCAGTAGGGCTATCTCCCACAGAGACCGGGACGATAGTATTAGACAGCGTCAATAGTTCTGGTGGTTGAATGGCATATAAAGACCTGGATACCAAAGTCGATATAGAATCACACTATCATCAGCTAGCTTACATAGACTTAGCTTTTCTAGAATTAGGGTAGTATAAGATTTTAGTTCAGTTAAGTTAATTATTTTACATAAAATTAAAAAAAAAAAAAAAAAAAAAAAAAAAAATAGGTAAGTTAAGTAAGTTAAATTTTAAGAACAAAAAACGTTTTTCAAATTTTTCTTTGTCTTTCAAATAATTATAAGTACTGCCACAAAATTCTGTCGCCGAAAGGCAAATTATAGCGGGGTGTCCCTCACTCTTACAGACTGCACACTTTAGAAGAGATCTGTCGTCTACCCTTTCTTTACCTAGCGTGCATTGTTCTGCGCTGTGGTCCTGTCCGCATCTTACGCATCGATACTGCATTTCGCAGTTTGCTGCTGAGTGCCCGAACCTCTGGCAGCGACGACATTTGATTATATCTCTGCCTTTTTTCAATTTGTCCCATGTGACAATTTGGTGGTTCAGGATAGTGATTTTCCTAAGTCCACCAATTTTGCTTGCGGGGCCCAGCTGCACCAGGTAGAATGGTAATTTTCGATTCTCCCGATTAGCCCTAGCTGTATTGAAAGGTTTTACCGCGATAAACTCAATATCATTACAGTTAAGCTCTCGTAGCGTTTGTGATAGAGCTACTGGTTCTGTTTCAGGGTCAACGCCTTTTAGTAGAACCGTTATATTTTTTATTTCTTTCGGGGTGTACGTGTAAAATTCCGCGGTGGCCCTTTTTAGCACATTTTTCATTTTTTCTCGACCAAATTTGTGTGTATGGCAAATCTGTTCCCTGTTAGTCTTTTAATTGAAAAATCCTCCCCAATAGAAAGCTTACATAGACTTACCAGTTCGTTACAGTCCATATCTGTAATGTTGATGGGTGGCATCTTCGCTTTCCTTTTTGCTGCCTGTTGCTGTTGTTGTTGTGTAATCACTTGCGGTGGACATCCTTTTTGTTGGCTAGGCTTCTGTTGTGCACATTGTTGCTGATTTTTCTGCTGCTGTTGTTTCACTATTAGCTGCTCCTTTTCAGCCAATTCCTTTTTTCTTCGACGCTTCTCTGCTAATTGCGCTTCGGTCGGGCTAGCCTTGTTTCAAGATCGGTGATTTCCTCCTCCTCGTCCTCAGTCTCGGTAGTCGCTAACCATGCAAACATGTTATTGGTCACATGGCCGTCATTATATGGAACCGGGGGGAATGTATTGTCCTCTTCCATTTTTTGCGCGTTTTCGAGCAAGTCTTTTATTGCCTCGTTTAGCTTGTTTACTTTTGTTGTCGCTCGTGTTAGTGGGGAGCTCACCGGGCGTTTTATTAACGCGGACTTTGGTTTCAATTTTTTAATATTTTGTTTTTTGTCTGCCATTCTGCATGCCGAGGGTCACTCGGTGACTGTCACAACACGTGGCTTCGTTCTCTTTTATTTGTTTCTATTTATAAAAAATAACTTTGTTTTGACTGTTTTTATAACTAGAATTTATTTATTTATTTATTTATACTAGTCTTTATATTACAACCACTCGCGACTCATAAAAGCAACTTTTTCATTTAAATCGATCGCCGAATTGAAAACACGTCCGCACTCGGTGACTGTGTATCGTTGTATGACTCTCATACGTCATATGTCGTGACTATGTTCAATAAAACGGTTTAAATGAACTGATTAAATTTTGTCTGTGGTATAAAACAATTTGTTGACATATTTGAATAGTTTATCCATCATTTAAGCCAATACAAAAATGTATGTTTTGAATAAATTATAGTGGCCAAAGGCCTTTAGTATATTGTGTTTTGAAATGAAAATGAAAGAGAAAACTATTGGAATCTCTCTTTATTTTAAATGAAAGCTTTATGTTCTAGTGAGATTTTATTGCCGCCATTATTGCTTGTCGGAGCGATGTTCCTTGAACCGCATGATAAAAAATTGGAGTGGAGGGTGTTCACGTGACATGTATGAACCCATTTCTTTTCTCCGGCTGTTCTCAGACTTCTATTAATTCTCCGCTAAAGTCGATAAATCAATTTTCAACATCACAAGGGAAGTTTTGCATTTGAGCGGTGTTCAGGCAGTCCGTGGAGACAGCTTAACGTAAAAGTCAAACCTCGTCATCTCGTAAATGGGTGCTATGGTAAATTGAATTATGCATGGTTAGAACGGTTAGGATGTGTGCCTAACCTGGAATGAAATTGGAATTAACAATGATGTAGAGAATCGAGTTGGGCAAAAAGTCATTGGGTTGAGTAAAAAGTCATTGCAACGGGCGTTAGTACAGTTTTCGCAGTACTGTAGTCATTCACACATATGTTATTTCATAGTCGACAGTTTAAGATTCACTCTGAACAAAAAATTGAGCAACTTGGTTGAGTTTTGGAGATTTTAGAACAATTTGAAGTTGGAAACCCAAACTGTGCTTTTCGTCCCATTTTATTGTTTCCGTATAGAAAATAACGCACGTCAAACGTGAGAAAAAATTACCATGGATTATCTACAATTGAAATAAAAAGAATCGTTGTGTCAACTTATATTTCGCGAAATTTAACGCTTTAATATAACTTTGTGACAAGTCACTGGAAAGGCATAGACTATATCGAAAAGCAAACACTATATCCAACTGTTGCACCAAAGTCCTCCCAGCAAAACCTTAGTGTAGCGAGTCGACCAACTTTAATGCGAAGCAGAAAAATAATGCGAGGCCGATTTAAACATATGTGTCCTTCGTCGTATCTCTTGCAACCAGCATCACCCACATGCGTGAGAATGTTGGGCTCGGTCTGGAGATATCTGGAAAAAGAAAAGTTGATAGGCATCTGAGGATTATGTCTACAGGGTTAGTTCAAACGATCTCTAACTACTTGATGTAGGGATGGTGGGAAAGAAATAATACAAGACCGATAAGTCTTGAGTGCGATAGTAAAGGCAGATTACGTCTTTGGCTTCCGATAATCTGCGCGAGTTAATAATAGGTTAATTTACTGGATAGTAAAACAAGGTTATTTTCCAAAGACTTATAGTCCTTTATTGGATAATATAACTTTACCTATCTATCCTAGATTATAAACTACCCTGTTAACTGAATTTCATTCATATTTATACCTAAGTCTAAGTTCGACACATCTCGATACTCCCACGGTTGCTTGTGCGGCTTATCTTTGATGTTCTCATGGTTCGTGTGTGTGCGGCTTATCTTTGATGTTCCCATGGTTCGTTCTTGTGCGGCTTATCGCTATGTTCCCATGGTTATCTGCAAGTGTAGATATTTCCTTATCTTGGGGTTTGTGTGAATCGTTAACTCTCCCCGGTGTTAAACAAAATCGTCCCGATTTTTCGCTTGGAGTCTTTGTTGACCTTTATGAGATGCTTCAACAAACTTTTCAATTTTTTTCTTGTTTCTTAAATTCTAAAATACATTTAGTAAATTTATGAATGATTATGACTACAGTTATAATTAGTACAATCAACACAAACATTATGATTGCGCTCTTAGTTGGGTGCTCTTCGATTGGTATTAAACATCGAGTTAATATTTGAAAATCTTAAATTGTTATTGTTTGACAGTATTTCTTTGATTGATACAATTTTTAGTTAATTTGCTATGTATAGGTTTTACAATTCTCTTGTGTAAGTTTTCATATTTTATTTTAGCTATTGTTTCATCAGATGTTGATGTTGTATTTGTTAAACGAACTATACAATTATCTTCCTGTTTATTATTCTGGCAAATTAAGTTACCCAAATAAAGTTTCGCAGTTTTTCATTCTAACATAATATTCCCTGCACAACGCTATCGTATTATCTGTTTTAATTTTTCCGTGTAGGAATCCTATTGGTGTGAGTTTGAATAATTCACATTATTCTTTGATTACCGCGTAGTTGTAGATTGTAACGAAGCTGTCATCTATTCTTGCCATGCTAATATACGAATATTCAAGTACGTTGATTAATCGAACTTGCTTGTCTTCTACATTCAATAACCCTGCCACATCATTCATGTCTAATGTTTCTAACAAGATTGTCTCCGCTACTTAATCGAAGTTGGTCGTGAATCTGTTCTAACAGGAATCTTCTCTGAGAGTTTTTTACGTCTAACGTCTTTAATAATTTTTCAAAATGTTTGTAAGATTTGTTACATGAACTAGGAAGTTATAATTGTAGAAGATGAATATGTCGTCAGTTGGTGTCAGGATGTATCTCTTTCCTTTCAGATTTTCGATTTGAATGACCGATTTTACTAGGCCGACAATCACGAGTAATATCAGGTATTTCATCTTCATCTTTTTTCAGTGTGTAATTCTTGATGCTGTCTTTGTGGATTACTATCCCCCTTGTGGTTAAAATTGTGTCCCCACAATCCTTGTCTACGATGTGTTTCCTGTATCGGGCGTTGTTCTTCTTTCTTAATCCAGCGATTCTTACCAAAATTTGCTCTCCTTTTTCGAATGTCCTTTCTTTCGTTCCGGTATTGAGTCTTTTTAAAGTTTTTTCGGATGCTTTTTGTAATTTGTCGTGAATTTCCTCAGGCTGAATGTGTATCGAGTTAAAATGAATTTCTCGCGGTTTAAATCCAGTAACCGAATGTATACTGTTGTTAATTTCTGATACTGCGGTTAAAATTTCCTCGGTTGTATTAGTACCGTTTTGGATTGTAAAAATTCGGGTCAATTCCGAAATTGTACTGTGGGCCCGTTCCACTTGCCCATTTGCTGTCGATCGGTACACCGGTGTTTCAATTTTTTGAATGGCTCTTTTTATACACATTTGTTTGACCATTGCGGTATTTAAGCATGGTTCGTTATCGGTCATAAGTCGTTTGCATGTGGGAAAATTGTTTGTCAGACATTCCTCTAACTTTAGGTCCATTCTTTCTCTGGTGTCGCATTCTCTGATAACTATGTATTTCGAGAATTTGTCTATTAATGTTAATTATGTTCTTTTGTCGTTGAAATACAAACCAGCATGAATGTATTCTCCGGGTTTTCCTGGGATTTCTGAATCTCTTAAAGGCTGTTTAGTTGGGTTTCTTTCATACCTACCGAATAGGCATGCTGTGCATTTTTTGTTAAAAGTTTTACAGTTAGCTTTAACTTCTGGCCAATAGTATTTTTCCATGATCTCTTGGACGTTATTCTTATAACCTCTATGAGCTCTGTTATGAATAGTTTCTATTATTTTCATTTGCTGGTTAATATCTGTTACATCTTCTAATTCGTTAGGAGTTAATACAAATTTGTAGTGAGAAAAAACCTCTGTTAAAATTGGTTTGATTCTGTGTAACAATTCGTATCCTATTTTTACTGCGGTCACTCTATTGGGATCTAAAATTCCTCTTAACATGTTTGTTAGTTGTCGTTCGTCATTAAATTTTATTATGTATCTGGTTTTCTTGGGAAATGGGTTCGTCGTAATAATTTCGTTTTTCTCCTTATCGTAAAGTATCCTTAGTTGTACGCCATATGAATTAAATGGTTGAGTAAGTGTTTTTAATTTTTCATTTGCTGAGCTATCTGTAGAATGTTCTGAGGATAATAATGATGAATTTATCTGTTGTCTGGACAAAGCGTCAGCGACTACATTCTGTTTTCCTGGTTTATATACCAGTTTTGCTCCAAAGTCCTCTATAATTCCTTTCCATCTCATTAATTTATTATTTGGATTTTTATCGGAAATAGCAAAAGTTAAAGATTGATGATCTGTGTAGATCGTAAGGTCAGCTACTCCATAAATATAATTTCTCAATTTCTGTAAAGCCCAAATTATGGCTAGAAGTTCCTTTTCGTTAGTACTATACTTTTCTTCCGTTTTACTGAGTGTTCTTGATAAAAAATGTATCGGTTTCCCATTTTGACTGAGTACAGCTCCAATAGCTACGTTGGATGCATCAGTGGTCAGTTCAAAAGGTTTCTTGTAATCTGGTTGAAACAATTCTACCTGTTCACGAAGGTGTGCTTTCAAACTATCTATGGCTTTTGTGGCTGGTTCATCTAATTTAATTTCAGTATTCTTACTTTTGTTTTTATCTACTTGTGCATTATTTCCTCTTAAATGAATTGTTAAAGGTTTGGCTATGGCTGCATATCCTTTTATAAACTTTCTATAGTACCCTGTTAATCCTAAAAATCCTCTTAGTTCTTTCAGAGTTGTTGGTATCGGATATTTATTGATTGTTTCAACTTTCTCAGGGTTTGTAGAAATTCTATTATGTTTGATAATATGACCTAAATATTCTACTTCAGTTTGAAAGAATTTCGATTTTTCGTTAGATACTTTTAATGTTGCTTTATTTAAAGCTTCGAAAATTGTTCTGATGTGTTGCATGTGTTCTTCTTCAGATGAAGAATATATTAACACGTCATCGATGTACACATATGCGAATTTACCTATGAATTCACGTAATATGTCATCTACACATCTCTGAAAGATTGATGGTGCATTCTTTAGACCGAAAGGCATTCGTACGAATTCGTATTTTCCTCCGTTAACGCAGAAAGCTGTTTTTTCACAATCTTTCTCAGCAATTTTGATTTGATGGAATCCTGATTCCAAATCAAGAGTGGTAAAATATTTTGCCTTTCCTAAGTTTAATATGGTCATGTTTACGTCTGGAATGATGTATCGATCAGTAATAGTATTTGAGTTTAATTTATGGAAGTCTATGACCATTCGTTTCTTCGGTCTGCCTAATTCATCAAAACCTTTTTTGGGTACTGTCCATATAGGTGAGTTATATGGTGAAACACTTCTTCTAATTATTCCTTCTTTTAATAGCTTCTGAATTTCTTTGTTCACGAATTCATTGTCTGCGATAGGATAGGGATATTGTTTTGTCCATATCGGTTCCTCACTTTTCGTTCTAACTGTTGCTTCTATCGTAGTTGTAAAGGGTAGTGGTCCTATGCCATTATTTTCCCTGATTAATCTGTCTACCTCCTCTTTATATTTCTCGTTGCCTACTATGTAGTTAATTCGAGATCCTTTTTCTTCCTTTACTAACTTGAATGTCATATTCTCGGGATCTATCATCCTGCCTAACTTTGTTATACCTTCCCATCCTAATATCATATCATAAATTTCCATTGGTAATTCGTAAAATGTTATTTCTCTGTCGAATATCGGCACAATTCGTTTAGTGTCCAAGTATGAAGTTGCATGAATTGACTTAACTCTAATTGGTTTAATCTTAATTCTATCAGATAATTCACATTTGGGATTAATATAATTATGGGTTGCGCCACTGTCAATCAGGATTTTGAATTGTCTTCCTGATTTTTGACCTTTTAATATAAGGGTGGGCAACCCGTCTACCAGTTTTAAAGATTCGGTCTTAATACTATTTACCGTTTGCTGATCCGGTTCTGGATAAATGCTGCTGTCGTCTTCGTCTTCGTTCTTAGATTGTTGTGACTTGTTGATACGTTGTTGCTTGTGATTGTTGAATGAAGGTGGTTGCCATCTCTTCGTTGGTTGACTCTCATGCTGATATAGAGGTGGCGGTCGATGGGGCTGTTGCCTGAATGGATTTGGGTATCGTCGCATGTCTCGGATAGTTGAGTCGATCTCCATACGTTGTTCTTGCTGTTGCACACGATGATGGGGCTGATGCGACATTGCTCTGGGTTTACTTGCGTGTGGTGCTTTATGTCTGTACGTGAAATTCGGAGCGATGTTACTATATTGACTTGTATGTTGAACAGTCAATGCGATGCCGTATGCTTCAGATAGGGTGGCATTTCTATATGCAAATACTGCGCTTCGGGCGTCGAGATTGTTGAGTCCATCCATGAATACTCTGGCTGCATCTTTTTCTGCCTTTTCTACGAAGGATCTTCTAGTTTCTGCGACTCTGTATTCGGCTTGTAGTTTTGTCACTATCAGGTTTAATGCTCGGTGGATCTCATCGTAGTATGCTGTTAGGGATTTGCTTCCTTGCCTGATTCTGCTCATTTCAGCTTCCAATACGAATAATGGGCGAATGTCACTGTATGTTGCATCCAGTCGATCTATTATAGCATTAAAGTTGATTTTGGTGTTATTATTCTCTAACACTGTTGCAGCTTCTCCAGTTATTTTATTAAACACTATGTTTAGGGCTGCTCCATAAATAGGATACTTCATGAACGGGGTAATGGCGTCCATCAAATTTTTAGCTCTCCTCCGCCATGCTGTGTATTTATTCACATCACCATTAAACTCTGGCAATGTCTCGAACATTTTGAGTTGCACATCTTCGGGTTTGTTAAGTACAATCGGTGTATCTTCGTACTCCGTGATTGAAATTCTTGCTTGGGACATAGAATTCTCGAGCTGCGTCATCAAGCCTTGCATTTGTTGCTGCATTGCGATGAAACCTTGTTTCATAAAGGTCATCTCTGCTTCCATTTTCACTATATTATTGTTGTTTGCCATGGTGCTGGTTGATTTTTGGTTCAAATCTTCAGTTGAATCTTCGTCGGACGAATTGTCGTCAATACGGGGTTGCAGGGGTAGTCTTCTTTTCACTTTCTGGAACTTCATTTAATTTAATCTGCCATGAAGATGTTATGCGTGAGTTAATACGTTAACTTGTTTCCTGTTGTCCGGAACTGGATCAGATATACTAATTTATGTCCGTGGGTTGGTCCGCTCACTGGAGGTTATCGGTTATCGTCTCCCTATTTCTGCATTCGTATGTGCCTTTAATTTAAGAAGATGTGTTGATTTGTTAACCTCCTGGCAGGATCGCCAGTTAATAATAGGTTAATTTACTGGATAGTAAAACAAGGTTATTTTCCAAAGACTTATAGTCCTTTATTGGATAATATAACTTTACCTATCTATCCTAGATTATAAACTACCCTGTTAACTGAATTTCATTCATATTTATACCTAAGTCTAAGTTCGACACATCTCGATACTCCCACGGTTGCTTGTGCGGCTTATCTTTGATGTTCTCATGGTTCGTGTGTGTGCGGCTTATCTTTGATGTTCCCATGGTTCGTTCTTGTGCGGCTTATCGCTATGTTCCCATGGTTATCTGCAAGTGTAGATATTTCCTTATCTTGGGGTTTGTGTGAATCGTTAACTCGCGCGGGTTGCGTTTTTTTTTTTTTTCTTTTTTTTTTTAGTTTCGGTAGGAAGGTGGACATTTTCAAAAGATACCGCTGGTCCGACCGATTCCTGATTGACGGGTATCGCAGGCGGCGGTTTAGGGAGGTGGAATACATTCACCAAGTTCATGGCATGAAGTATCTGTTGCACGTTGCAACCAGTAATGATGAGGATGCTCTGCGTGATAACATGTTTAAATAACTCTCCACCTGTTACACTAGAGGAGTTAGATTGTGTCACAACCGATTAGCTCAGTATCGATTACGGCGAGTTGTAACACAAGGAATAATGAGGTGAATTCAAGAAAAGAACAGTACAACAGTAAGCGATAATAAAAGCAATACAAATAAAGACAATACATCGAACAAAAAGACAAAGTGGTGGCGGTTCTTGAAAGCGACGAAGTGGTTGTTTATTGTCCTTATGCATAAATTCTCATATTCATAGTGAATATGAAGCTTCACGGTTAATTTTCTAACACAAATCAATGTTAACCAACTTGTGGCGTAATTTATAACAGACTTGACATAGTATTTGTTTCCTGAGTTTAATCAGATTGGTATCCGTCGGTTTTAGACAAAAAGAGCTGGTTTGACCCATTCGGATTAGCAAGAACAGCCAAAATTATCAATTAAAGGGAGAAACTGTTTGTAACTCTGCTTGTATTCCATTACTCACGCCGGGGTAGCTGTCCGTTTCATATGTCTCTCCCAAATCGATCGTGCGGTCTCGAATCTCACGCACTCTGTGGGTACGTGTTCCGCGTTCTCCATTTTGCCTTCGCAATAGAAGCAGTATTGGTGATTCACATGCTTATACTTGTGCAAGTATTGCCGAAAGCATCCATGTCCTAATATTAGCTTAGTTAAGTAGTACGAGGGTTGCCTCTTATGTTTCGGGATTTGGCAACCCTAGTGTTGCAATCCGGCAATTGACAGCTCTGTCGTAAAGTTGGACATTTTTGAGGTTATACGCACTCAGAACGTTTTGACATACGAGCGCTATTTGTGCTGTTTACAGTAACTTAAAAGATTCATCTCGGCCCAAAAATGGAATTAAATCGTCAACATTTTCGTGCGATTATTTTTTACAACTTTCGGCGTGGATTAACTCAGCAACAGTGCATGGATGAACTTAATTCAATTTTTGGCGATGAAGCTCCATCAAGGACCAGTGTTTATCGATGGTATGGTGAATTCAATCGTGGTCGTAGTTTACTCCAAGATTAATTTCGTGAAGGTCGTCCAAAATCAGTTGTTGTTCCGAAAACCATTGATGCTGTGGGCGAACTGATATTGGAAGATCGTCATGTGACCTATCGTGAGATTGAGACAACCTTAGGCGTTAGTGGGACCAGCATACATTCAATATTGCATAAACATTTGACTGTCAAAAAAATTTGTTCGCGTTGGATCCCACACAATTTGTCAATCGCCCAAAAAAGGCTCGTGTCAATTGGTCGAAAGAAATGCTCAAAAAATACGGTCGCGGTGCTTCGAAACACGTCTATGACATCGTGACAGGTGATGAATCGTGGATTTACGCGTATGAGCCCGAAAGTAAACAGCAGTCGACTGTCTGGGTGTTTCAAGATGAGCCAAATCCAACAAAAGTTGTTCGCGCACGAAGCACTTCCAAGCAAATGGTCGCCTGTTTTTTCGGAAAAACTGGACATGTCGCAACTGTACCTTTAGAACAACGCAGAACAGTCAATTCTGAGTGGTACACAACCATTTGTTTGCCAGTTGTCTTCCAAGAAATCAGGAAAACCAACCGCCGAAGACGGATCACTCTTCACCACGACAATGCGAGCTCTCACACATCGGCTGCGACAACTGCATTTTTGAGCACCCAAAACATCGATTTGATGGGTCATCCGCCGTATAGTCCTGACTTGGCACCGAATGACTTCTTTTTATTCCCGTACGTAAAAAGCAAACTGAGAGGTCAACGTTTTTCGACACTTGAAGAAGCGGTTGCTGCATTCAGAATGCATGTGTTGGAGATACCTCAATCAGAGTGGCAAAAGTGCTTCGACAATTGGTTCAAACGCATGCAATAGTGTATAGATCTTCATGGGGAATATTTTGAAAAACAATAAAGTGATTTTCGATGATCAATATTTGTTTTTGTTCTCTAATCCCGAAATATAAAAGGCAACCCTCGTAATTCAGCTCGGCATGGTTTTCTTTTTATCCAGGTTTCTACATCAGGTGTCCATCCTTCTTTGGTGGAGATATCCCACCTTCATTGCCACTCTTTTAAGCTTGAAAGCTCCAATTGTGATCACATTTGGTCAGTGCGTATGTGTGCATTTGTGCCGTCTTATACTGTGCGTGCATGTGTGTAATGTGTTAGGAGTCGCCTGTAGGATTCGAAGAGTTCAAAGAAGAGAAGGATCAAGAACACAAGACTCCCGTACAAGTAGGTTCTCGCTGTTCTGAGTGCTTTCGAGGTAATTGTATGCTAATTGTAGCAAGTACTCGTCAAAAAGGTAATGGAGACACCTTCATATAAGTGAGAGTTGGAGTAATAGCGACCGTCAAGCCTTTTAGAGTGGATGGATCTTCTGAGAAGTTTCCTTTCAAAGACTCGAAGTCTTTCCATTTGGGTCGAAGACATACAAGACCATATAGGAAAGGCGTACGATATTCCAGATCAGATTAGCTGCTGGTAGCAGAATTAACTTTGTTGCTCCTCTTCAAGATGTTGTGCGGTTGCTTAGACTGACCAAGGGCGCTCTGAAGAATATGGTCACATGTTTGATGAAATTCATTTTTGTTGTATAAATGACGACCTGTCCTGTGGCGTAATCATAGTACCTCTCATATGTATTCCAATATTCTGTAAATATCGAGAAGTGGGTTCGAAGTGTTAATTCAGGCTATTAAACAAAAAGGTAGTAGATGATGAGTTTCCACTGACCAGATAAGGTGATATGCTAGCCAGCTTAGGAAGCGTAAAGTGTTTCTCCACATTGGATATGACGAGTTAATTCACCAACTACCTTTACATCAGAAATCAACACCTTTGATTGCCTTTTCTACTCACGACGGTCATTATCATTTCAAAATATTACCGTTTGGATTAAAAATTTCAACAAACAGTTTTCAGAGAATGCTATCAATAGGGCTAAGCGGCTTACAAGTTTCAGCATTCCTTTATGTAGATGATATAATAGTCTTGATCGTGATTTGAAAAAGCAAAACAACCATTTATTTTAAGTATAGAAAAGATTGCGTCAGTATAATTTATAATTAATTCCGGGAAATTGTAACTTTTTGAAACCAGAAGTAGTGTACCTAGGTCACCTCATTACTCCAGGAGGAATATGCATTAACCAGTCAAAACATGAGATAATTAGATCTTATCCTATACCAAAAGATGCTGATGAGTACGATGATTTGTAGCATTTAGTAACTATTACAGAAGGTTTTTCAAAGATTTTGGAGACACAGCAAGACCATTAAATCAATTAATAAAACAAAAACAGCTATTCGCTTGGACAGACGAATGTAATAGAGCATTTAACACACTAAAACCGAAATTGATAAAATTTATCGCACCACCGATACTAGCATATCCACATTTTTCGAAACTGATTTTTTGAAAAAATTACAGTGGCATAAAGCCTTAAGGGCATTACTTTTCGACTGACTATTTATTCTCGACTCATCCATTCGCTAGATCCATTCAGAAATTTTGCCGACAAATCACGAACGAATAGTTCCTATGTATTATATTCGTTCCAAGAGACGGTAATCGGGGATTTTACACTTGAAACTAAGTTCATATATTGGGTTGTACCATATTAAATGTCCGATTTTTGCTCAGTCGGAAATAAGAAGTTCTTGAGTGAACATCTGTGCCAGAACGTTAAGTTCTCTTTTTTTATAAAAAACATATGCGTGACGTATGAGCATTTTAGGGTTCGTTACAAGAAGAGCTTTTTTTTCTAGGAATTGAGTACCATGCTGTTGGCAGTTCAAATTTGAACCCTCTTCCTTTATGAATGTAAAATGGGACATAATACGTCATTGGCAATGAAAAACATTAATGACGCATTTGCAGATGTATCGGTAAACGAACGCACTATACGACGTTGGTTTGGAAAGTCCCGTTCGGGAGATTTCAGACTCAAAAATGAACCACGTGGGAAGCTGGAAACGTTAGTTGACGACGATGTTTTAAGAGCAACGGCGGACCCAACGAAATCGTTGCGGGAGATTGCACAAAGCACGGGAGTAACCCCAATGACAATAAGTAGACACCTTTCTCTCATAGGAAAGATAAGGAAACCCTACATGTTTGTACCTTATTAACTGAACGTAAAAACTACGGCGCCTGGAAATCTGCGATTCGCTTAGATTAAGAAACCAAACTGAATCGTTTTTGCATCCGTGATGAAAAGTGGATTCTGTACGATAATCGTAAAAGACCTGGGCCGTGGTTGGATGCAGGTGAAAAACCAAAACACACCCCCAAGCCCGATCTTCACCCGAAATCGGTTATGGTGACAATTTGGTGGACATCGAAAGGACCAATCCATCTTTCATTTCTTCAAACAGGAGAAACGATGAACGCTATCAAATATTCTGGAAAATCGGCACATTGCATGCCGAATTGGCTGAAAAGCAACCTGCGTTGGTCAATGGGCACGGTCCGATCCTTTTGCATGACAATGCTAGACCCCCTACATCACAAGTAACCATATAGCGTTTGAAATAATAGTGAAGAAGATCGTGTAATTCGAACTGACGCTATGACAGTTTGAATCACGAAAAAAAATTTACCTAAGCGTTACCCATCAAGGTACTGACCGTGTTTAGAATTTGATTTTTAAACTCGACTATACTCCACTGATGTGAATTATTTTTGTTATTGCTAGGTATACGGTTCTGATGTATTTTCTTATTCGATTTTCGTTCGGTGTCCTTCACTATTTTTGCTTGTGAATTGTGTGTATCTGTTAGAGATGCCACAACCATATCCAAGAGGAAATTCCTTCTCGGATTTACTGTTGCTGGACGAGCGAATACAATTATTAGATACGGATCTAACTACTCGAAATTGTCTTCGTACAATCGAGTACGATAGCGAACATTATGGACTTGGCGCCGTAATACATGTCCCAAACGAACACCCACTACTTGAGCAGTATAAACAGATACATTCTTTTAATTTCGGAAAAACACACTGGCCGCGCTTTAATCGGATAATAAAAAAAGAAACCCCCCAATGCCGTAGATCCACCAACAGGCAGAAATCTTCATAATGACGAAATTGATCATTATCTTTCGTCGATGAACAACATTGCTACCAATACAATGAATAGTACTATCCCAAAAGTGTCACACATGTAGAGCCATACAAACCGATACAGAAACGCAACGATCGACGAACTATATAGGCAAAAAATTATTCTGCTCTCTAAGTCAAAACTACTCTACAGACAGTTCAGCGATCCAAATACCCAGGAAATAAAAACAATTAAGTCACTAATTAAAAATCTTCGAAAAGTGATCCGTGACAACTATAGATCAGTAATTAATGAAGACTGGAACAACAAAATTCGAGCCATTAAAGCTAGTGGACCGAATATGTTCACTCAAATAAATAAAGTCTTTCGAAGGAAAGATTATAATGACATCCCATGTCTGCGAGTTCCACGGATTCCCGAGAATTGTCAAACTCTGCTGAACGCAGGACTTACCCTGGAACACATCAACTCTAACGAAGAGTTCATAATAGTCGAGGATCCGCAAAAAAAGGCGAACTCAATTGGCGCATGTTTCGAAGCATTGTATAGATTGAACGAATCGGCTCATTCTGACCTTGACCTGGAAAATAGGGCTCTCCAAAAACATATTTCGCTACGAAATGAACTTAACAATTGGCGTCTCTTAAGTCGAAGTTTCACTATCTTTAGTGAAAATAATAGAGTGGATTTCCCACTTACAAATCTAAACACTAGCATATTTGTACACAAGGAGGAACTGACGGACATTCTTAGATCGATTAAGAACAAAAAATCTTCTGGAATAGATAGTATTCCAAACATTGTTCTAAAGCATTTACCTCTTGAAGTAGTGAAGGTTTACACTAATTTGTTCAATAACGCTCTAAATAATGCATATTATCCAACCCAATGGAAATCTGCAGTAGTCCATCCCATCCCCAAAAAGGGCAAGGACAGGAGCAATCCAGCCAATCTTCGCTCGATTAGTTTGCTTCCGAACATCAGCAAGATATTCGCGAAAATTATAAATAATAATTACAAATAATAAAAATATTAATAAAGCATTGACTAAATGGTGTGAGGATAATGGTATTATTCCGGACAACCAGTTTAGCCCGATCGCAAAATGACACAGTTCATGCTGTGACAAAACTTGTTTCCGACATACAGTGGAACAAGGCGTAGCGACAATGCACAGATACCTGTGTGGTTGACTTTGAAAAGGCTTTCGACATCGTATGGTTAGAAGGACTTGTTTATAAGTTATCAAATCTAGGAATACCCGAATATTTATTATACATTATCTACGATATGATAATGGGTAAACAATTTGTGGTGAAATGTTGAGATGCAATCTCTAACAAGACCTTCCACATCAAAAACGGTCTACAACAGGGAGCAGTGAATTCTCCCATGTTATTTAACATTTACACTAATGATCTAGTCGGTTCTCTCAACCATGCAATTGCGTACGTCGACGGCATTGTGGTGTATAAATCTGGAGAAAAGATTGATGTCATCAACAGACTTCTGCAAGATGATTTCAACAAAATCAAACGTTTTTGCGACGACTGGAAATTAAAACTAAATTTCCAAAAAACTGATACTTTCCTGTTCAGAACGCCCCTGTCCAGTGCATCAATGGATACAAAACGGAATTGGAAAACATTTTCATATGCAGGAAGTAATATAATCTTCCCGCACAAGTAAAACCTGTAGTCAGATACCTTGGAATCTGGCTTGATCAGTATCTTTACTTTGATAAGCATACAGCAGCTAAGAACGCATAGGCAATGACAAGGAGTCTCTTCCGTAGTAGTCTTCAGGACCCCAAGGTGAAAATAATTTCATACTCGCCATTCATCCGACCGATATTATTGTATGGCTGCCCGGTATGGTACAACATATCCCCATTCTACATGGAGAATTTTCGGGTGTTCGAGAGGCATTGTTTGCGTTCCTGCTTCGGAATGTACAGAACCCCAGAGTCGGAGTATAAGAAATCATCATCATCGGCACTACAATCGGGAACCGGTCTTGGCCTTATTTAGCAAGTCCCGAAGCTTGTTAAATTTTCCATAATGATTTGTTTTTCCGGGCAAGGTCATTCGTTTTTTTTTTTTTTTTTAAACATTTTTCTTTTGATATTCCTAGTTTCTAAATTACATGCTAGACAAAAAATGCTTAAATTCTAGCTTAATTATCTTATATTATAACTTACTGGTCCTACGCAGACGCTCTAAGCTAAACATTACATAACTATTGTATAATTTGCCTTTCGGCAACAGAACTTTGTTTTTGACAGTACTGATAATTATTTAAATTATTTGAAAACTTTGTGTCGAATTTTTTTTGTTTTTTTTTTTTCTTAAAATTTAACCTACTTTATGTTTTTTAATATTTTATTTAAAAGAACTTAACTTAACTTAACTTAAATCATATATTACCCTACTTCTAGAAAAGCTAAGTCTATGTAAGCTGGCTGATGATACTGTTATTCTATACCGGCTTTGGTATCCAGGTCTTTATATGCCATTCAACCACCAGTACTGTTGACGCTGTCTAATACTATCGTCCCGCTCTCTGTGGGAGATAGCCCTACTGAAGTGCAAGAGCTCTTCTTCGGCGCGCGTTACTTCCCGGTCGTAGCATAATCGCCCGTCTACGGATGATCTACTTACATGATAGATCAGCGGAATTCCGGATCTATCCTGTATACGCCCTTTCATGTCCAAATCAAGGAACGCCTCTGGTGGAACAAAACCGTTGTGACGCACGCTCTCATAGTACAGAGTGTTTGGATAATAAGCCCCAAAAATTAAGTCATTGGAGGAGCTTATTTCTCTCGCAATATGTCCTCTGATTAATTTGATCATAAAATTATACACCTTATTTATGCAGGCTTCATTATATAAAGTCTCAGTTAAGTAGTACTTTTTGTAGTCCGATTCCGGTGTTCGATATAATCTGAGACAACTTCTGAGACACTTCCTTTCGAACACCCAAATCTTTTCCATCAAATTTGCCCCTATGTTAAACCATACTGGACAACCATATATGAGCATTGGCCTGATTAGCGTCATGTAGCATATGACTTTTACCCTGCTGTCAAGTTGGCTACTGTGAAATAGCCACCTTGTCATAGCAAACGTTTTTCTAGCCTTGACCAGAGCAGCCTCTACATGTCTGTTGAAATACAGATATTGGTCTTGCCAGACGCCAATGTATTTAACTAAACTCTTGGTTTCCAGTTTATCTCCATGCGGTCCCACGATAACTAACTTTCGCCAGTTTTTCCTTGTGTCGTTCGTGGGTTTATATAATGGGGTTCTAAATAGGATGGCTTCACATTTCTGGAAGTTGATCTTAAGTTTCCAGTCATCGCAATAGCGCTGCACGTTGTTGAAGTCTCGCTGTATTAACCTATTTATGATCTCAACTTTCGGAGCTGTTCTGTAAATTATGAGATCGTCTAATGTAAATGTTAAAAAGAATCGGAGAGAGTACCGCGCCCTGTTGCAAGCCATTCTTGATATTATACGTTTTATTAGAGGTCACATTACCATTTTTAACAACGAACCTCCTGTCCTTTAACATATCGTAAAGTACATATAGTAGAGGCTTATGTATGCCATGTCTGATCAGCTTGTAATACAACCCTTCGATCCAGATGGTATCAAAGGCTTTTGCCAAGTCGATCGGACAGGCACCTGTGCATTGGTTCCTACATTTATTGCGGCATGTGTGGTTTCATGACCCGCCTTAAAGCCAAACTGGTTATTTAGAATAATGTTGTTGTCGTCTACCCATTTTAGCAGAGCTTTGTTATTAGTCTTTTCAAATACTTTACTGATGCTTGGGAGTAAACTTATCGAACGCATGTTCATTGGGTTTGTACAGTCTTTGCCCTTTTTTGGGATGGGCTGAATGATAGCCGTTTTCCAACGCGCGGGATAATATGCATTATTCAACGCGTTGTTAAACAGGACTGTTTATACATCTATTGCCATTGGGGGCAGGTTCTTGAGTACGATGTTAGGTGCTCCATCTATTCCCACTGACTTTTTGCTTCTTAATGAGTCGAAGATACTCTGGATTCCTTCCCTTGTTATTAGAAGGCTATTAGCCACTACACCATTGGCATTAATGTCAATTGACAGATTATCTTCACTGAATTCGGTAAAACCCGGATTCTCCGATTGCCAATGTGAAATTTCATTTGGAGGTGCAGGTGATTCAGTAGAATTCTGTCCTCCAGTTCGTGATTTCGGCGAATGCTTTCATTCACCTTGTACATTTCCTGAAAGACAGCTCACACAGCGTTCACCTTTTCAAAGGATCTTCGATCACGAAAAGCTCACTATTGAGGATCGCGCTCTCTGTATCTATGCCAATGTTGGTTAGCAGCTGCCCGTTTACATCAGTACGTGGAATTTGGAGACACTGAATATCGTTTTGATTATTTCTCCTGAATATTTTATTTATTTGTGGGAACATATTCGGGTTATTAGATTTTATAGCTCGAATTCTGTTGTTCCAATACAAATTTGTTGCTAATCTATAATTAGCTTTAAATAGTTGTTGGAGGTTTTTTAATCGGGATTTCAGTGATATTATCTCCTGGTCTTGTCTGTCTATAAACTGTCTGTGTAACTGGTTTAGTTTCGATAGCAGTCTGCTCTTTTTCTTGTGGAGTGCCTTTATTGTTGTATTTCTGTACATGTTTATGTTATGTTGTTTTGGGAATTGTTTTGTCCATTGTTCGTTTTACGGTTTCGTCCATTTGTTGGATGTATGTGTCGATTTCGTCATTTGTCAGGTTTCTGTTTACTGGCAGATTAAAGTCATTCGAACGAAGTTCTCTTGTTAATGATCTGGTGAACCGCGGCCATCGCATTGCCCCGTAGTTATAGGGTTGCGGGATCACGAATTCCTCCAGATCTGCGAGCTCGTTCGGAAGCTCTATTACTGCCGTGAATGCACAGTGGTCACTGTCGTATTCAATTGTCCGTAAACAGTTTGTGTTTCGTCTGTTGGTGTTAAGTAATCTCAGTCGTGAGTCGATTAGCAAGATATCTAAGAACGATCTACCTCTGGGGAACGATGGATATTCCGTAGCTAGCAGGTCAATTCTATATTCAGTATGAAACTGATCTAACCAACCGGCCAACTGATTTCCTCTGGCATTAGATATATGATTTCCCCAATTTCTATGCTTGGCGTTCATATCTCCCCCTAGGATGAAGAAGTTTTTGCCCAGGTGCAATTGTAAGCATCGGAAGAGACTCTCGAGCTCTGCTATAAATAGATTATGTTGGTGCTCCTCAAGTGCGTAGACCGCAATCGCATACAAACCCCTTCCTTGCTGAAGGGGTGTGCGTACTATATATTACTTTATGATTGATTCCTTTTTAATAAAGATTGCGGCATCCCCTCCTTGAGTGGAGTTAGGCCGGTCTCTTCGTATAATATCGTAGTTTTTATGCCATATCTTGTGTCTCTGGCTTAACTTTGTTTCCCTCGCCAGGAGTACATCAGGTTGTTCCTCTTGCAACAGGTTGAAAAGATTGGCTATTCTCTCAGTTCTTATTAGTGAATTTACATTCACGACAAGAGCTTTGATTGATGTTTTGGTTAGCGGGTTTATATCGACTTGTTATCTAGACTGGGCAAGTGCGAGTAGATCTCGTTTATTTGACTTTGCAGCTGTGTCATCTGTCTCTGCAGATTGAGCAGGACTGCGAACACGTCTGCTTGCGGTGTTGTTTCAGTCTGTGTGGGAGGATTTGTGGCTACCAGTGTTGTAGCCTGATTGGGTGTTTTCCCACCCGACGCAACGTGCATACGACCGCTGCGATGTTTCGGCCCTTGTTGTTGTACGAGCTGGGCCTGTGTTTTTTTGCCGACTCACAGTTCTTGCCATTGTTTCTCGGAATTTAGGACATCCTCGATAATTAGCGGGATGTCCCTCATTCCGACACACTGCGCACTTTAGACGGGCTTTATTTTCTACCCTTTCTGCCTTATGGTCCTTTCCGCATTTTAAGCAACGGTGCTGCATTTCACAGTTCGCCGCTGCGTGACCAAACCTTTGGCAGCAGACACATTGCAGGATGTCTCTGCCTTTTTTTAATTTGTGCCATGTGGCACAAGGTCATTAGTCTTGCGCCAAGTATAAGAAATACTGTCCCAATAAAGTCCTGTATGACAAATCAGGACTAAACAGAATAGATAACTTTATTATCAAGATTATCCGTGGTCACACTGCAAGGGAAATGTGCAGTGAAAATGATCTCATATCGGGAGCATTCTATCCCAATGATATGTATATGGAGAGTACTCTCCAGAATGGGTTCATTTCCCCAGAAGGGTTCCTTTTCTTGGATAAAAAAAGACTTATCCAAGACAAACATGGAATCTCTATTATTTACCACTTTTGAAGAGTAGTAGAGACGAAGGGAGGATACCACGTGGTTGGATGGACTTGCCCTGAAGCGGCTATGTGATAAAGGTGAGTGATGATGTGCACGTACATCATCAAGAAGGCTATGCAACTTGACGAAATACAAAATGGTGGATGTTCGTCAAGTTCAACCGATTGCATTGTCGCCGTTGTGCGCATCGGATGTACACTAATGTAGAACATTAGATGTCCAACACTTCCCCTCGATGACCGCACCAGTGCGAAAAATTTACATCAGGTTTAAGAGGTCGAGACGCCTCTCGTGCTTCGGTTTGGATAGGGCCTTAGTGAGAATGTCTGCAGGCATTTGTTCCGTGGGCATGTATTCGCCCGAGAGTGTTCCGCTGTCCAGTGTTTCACGAATGAAATGATGTCGGACGTCGATATGTTTGCTCCGGGTGTGGGCTACGGGATTCTCAGCCAGCTTCCGAGCACCGTTCTTGTCGTTGAATAACTTCAGCTTGTCTGGTAAGGCGAATCCCAGTTGACTAATCAGTCTTCGTAGATGTATGGCCTCTTTCGCCAGTTGGCCCAGTCCGCATCGGCGTATCCGGTGAGACATTTCCCGCTCGTTTCATAGGATAACCCAATGTTGGCCATGCCTTTCAGGTAGCGTAAGACACGTTTGGCGGCTTTCCAGTGATGCTCATCGAAACAGCTGTTGAATTACCTCAATCTGGTCATGGCAAAAGCTATATCGGGTCTTGTGCATACTGCCAGGTACATGAGAGATCCAATTAACTCTCGAAACGGCAGGTTTCTGTCGGGTTCCTCCTTCCTTTTCTGTAGCATAGTGCCGCTGTCCAGAGGTGTACTCACGGGCTTCGAGTCGGTCATGTTGAAACGCTCTAGGGCCTCAGATATGTATTTGGTTTGAGTCATTCGCAGTTCTTCCTTATCTCGATGAAATTCGATTCCAAGACAATACTTTATTTCGCCGAGGTCCTTTGTGTTAAATGTTTTTGAGAGCTGCTTCGATACTTCCTCGATTTTGCTGTGCTTTGTGAGGAAACTAAAATGTCGTCCACGTATACAGTGACCAGTAGTATGTCCTTACCTGTTCCTTTAAAGAATATGCATGGATCGCCAATGGACTGCTTGAGATCGAGGCGTTTGAGCTCGCAGACCAGCTTCGTGTGCCACTGTCGTCCTGCTTGGCGAAGTCCGTATAGAGCTCTGTTTAGCAAGCTTACCTTATTCCTCATTTGCAGTTGCGTTAGCATTTGTTTTGCTTTAATGTTTTCTCTGCTTTCTCCGGATTGAATTAATTTCTCCAGGGCAACGTCAGTGTGTTTGGGATCTCCATGTAAATTGTCTCGTCGAGCTCGCCGTTTAGATAGGTGGCGGATGCTGATGTTTTGTTGAGCGGCTAGGGCGGCCGTAATTCGAATGGAGTTCATTCTTGCAACTGGAGTGAACCTCTGGTGGTAGTCAATTCCGCGTACTTGGGAGAATTATTGTACAACGATACGTGCCTTTCTTCGTTCTAGAGTGCCATCGGGATTCACTTTGTTCCGCAAGACAAAGCGGCTGCCGATGACCTTATCTTGTTTCGGCCGATCTACCAGAGTCCAAGTGTCGTTTCTGATGATGGCCTCGATTTCTTGTGCCATGGCATTTATCCACTCCTCGGTGTCTGGACCGCCTGTTGCTTCTTTTATAGGAACTTCGGCTGCTCCCGCGGTCTCCGAAGTGATGTCGCATTCTTGAAATAGTTTTCGAGATCTCCCCCTGAGTCCAGTCCTTTCTATCCGTGGTCTTCCTGGTCCTCTTCTTGTGATGATTGTGTCAGATCTGCTGGTTGGGGTTGTTGGTTGCCCGGTTGCTTCATTTCTTGTCACTTCGAATTGATCATCTCTCGCCATGGTTCCGTTATGTGTTGTATCCGGTGTGATGAATTCGACCGTGGCACGTTCCGTATCAGATTTCTTGTTTGTTGGGCGAAAATCGTTGGAGGCGGGTCTCCGGTCGTTATGTTTTCCGAAGAACTTCACGTCCCTCGCAATTTCGATTCTTCGTTCGTCGGGGAGCCAAATCCTGTACGCTTTCGATTTGTCAGCGTAGCCGACGAAAATCCCCTTTTTGGACCTGGGGCTGAATTTACCTTTCCTTGGTCCTCGTTCTAGCGAGTAGATAACGTATCCAAATTCACGAAAATGGCCTACGTTTGGAGCGTTTCCAGTCCACACTTCGTATGGGGTTCTTCCGTTTCTGATGTGGTTTGCTGTGTTGACTGCTTCTCCCCAAAATCTTGTGTCCAGATTTGCTTGTATGAGGAGGCATCTACCCATATCCACCAGGGTCCGGTTTTTTCTTTCGGCTACTCCGTTTTGCTGAGGTGTGTGAGTCACTGATAGCCTGTGGTGGATGCCGTTTTTCCTTAAGAAGGTATTGAATTTGTTGTTGACGTACTTGGTCCCGTTGTCAGATTGTAAGCTCTTGATCTTCCGTCCAGTCTGTTTTTCGGCAAACGCTTTAAAATCTCTGATGGCGTTTAAGACTTCGCTCTTGCTTTTGATCATTTTCACTGTGCACCACCTAGAACAATCGTCGATGAACGTGACGAAGTATACAGACCCGCCCCATGTTTTGATGCTCATTGGCCCGCAAGTGTCGGTGTGAACCAGGTCCAATATGCCGGTTTTTCGCGCTGATTGCTTCGGGAATGAAAGCCTCGTTGTTTTCCCGAGAGCGCAAATATCGCACTTCATGTCTTGTGTGGGCTGCCTGAAAAACATTCCTCGTATAGTCCCGTTTCTGTGGCTCGAAGTTAAATCCTTAATATTCAAGTGACCCAGTCTCCTGTGCCAGGTTTCCAGTAGTGATACATCCCGGGCAGGTGTAGAGGCGGCTGCGTGGGTTTCTTTCAGGGCTGCTGGAACGAAGTACAGGTCGTTTTTCCTTACAGCCTCGAAGAAGCCCTCCCGTTTTGAGTTCCTTACTTTCGCTCCTTTATTATCGAAAGTGATTGTGAATCCTCTGTCAGCGATTTTGCTCACAGACATTAGATTCGCCCGCAGATCGAAAACGTTTAGAACGTTATCCACTTTTACGTTTCGATATTTGCCTTTGTACTTGGTGATGATGTTTATATCGCTTCGTCCGGTGATGTCGGTTGAGGCACTGTTGGCAAGGTTGAGTTTCATCGGATGAATTTCGTTGTATTCTTTGAATGCCTCGGTGTTACTCGACATGTGGGCATGTGGGATGTGCTTCCGCTGTCCAGGCACCACCTCTTACTGATAGTCGACTTAAAAGCCTGAAATCCGTGTTGCGCTGAGTTGGTGTAAGCTAGTACACTTGTACCGTAGTTGTACATCTTGTTTTCCTTTCCTCGATCTTTAGAAGATCCCGGTACTTTTCTGTTGAGAGAGGGGCACTCGGCGACCTTGTGCCCGGCTTTTCTGCAATAGTAGCATTTAGGAAGGCTTTTGTCGGTTTCTGGGGTGATTGTGTCCATGGCATTTATCCTCCGTCCTCGTGTCGCGTTGTTTGGCGGCCATCGCGCCTTCGGCTTCATGTCGTTCATTGGTGCGCCTGGCGTCACTTTCCTCGATTATCTTGATTCGTAGCTCCTCCGGTGAAGGTAACTCGTCTCGGGATTCTATGTCGCATCTGAAGTTCTCGAACTTCGGGGAGAGACTATATAGGAGCATGATGCATAGCAGATCGCCGTTGATTTCGATTTCCATGTCGTTCAATTTATCGACGGTGTCAAAGAAGTCACTTAAGTGTGTTCGCACGTCGTCGTGATCGCTCATTCGATAAAGCGTCAGTCTCTTCAGTAGACTGGCTTACCTGGCCGGACCTTTTGACTCGTACACGGAGATGAGTTTCTCCCATACTTTTCGAGAAGTTTCACATCCTTTAATGATCTTGACTTCGGATGGTCCGATCGCTAGTATGATGTCTGCCTTAGCCTTCCTGTCTCCTGTTTTCCACTGCTCGGCCACGCCTGTGCGCGCCTCCGTCGATTCAGGTTTCACGATTTCTCCAGTCATATAGCCCCACGCGTCGTTCTTTACTAGGATCGCCTCCATCTGCAGCTTCCAAGTGTCGAAATTATCCTTCCGCTGTTGTTCGATGCTCGCTGTGGATGGCGCCATTTTGTTGATAGACGAGAATTCAGCTTTCCTGTGTTGTTTGTAGGTTTTCCACGCGTTTATCCAACCGTGATTCTATTTCGAAGTGCTCTGGTGAATGCCTGGGCCCCTAACCTTTTGAAGAGTAGTAGAGACGAAGGGAGGATACCACGTGGGTGGATGGACTTGCCCTGAAGCGGCTATTTGATAAAGGAGAGCGATGATGTGCACGTACATCTTCTTGATGAAGATGCAACTTGACGAAATACAAAATGGTGGATGTTCGTCAAGTTCAACCGATTGCATTGTCGCCGGTGTGCGCATTGGATGTACACTAATGTAGAACATTAGATGTCCAACAACCACGCTTTCCGTGGTGCCAGGGATAAAGGAATTCTCCACGATAACGATATCTCTAATATTGCAGATTACCTGCGTTTTAGTATGGTGATCGATGAAAGATATAAGTCAATAAAAGGTCGATCTCATCCCAACTGGTGGTGGATCAGTGATGAAGAAAGGACTATACCCAAACATAGTATGCCTCTCAAGGGCACCGCTTTCTTTCCCCCTATCTGAATTTTTTTTTTTTTTTTTTTTTTTAATTAAATTTTAATTTTTTCATTTTGCTTGTCAACCCCTTATATGTATATGTAATTAAAAAAAAAAATATAAATAATACATGATATAAAAAAAATTGGACAAATTTTAAAAAGAAAACATCAATTATTGTGACATATTATAAAAACATTAGTTAATGTACGCCGAAAGGCATAAGAAAAATGATAATGTATAATTTAGAGCCAGTAAGTTAATGTAAGAATGATATTTGTAAAATAGAGGTTAACATTTACTCTTGAGTATAATATGTAATTGAATTGTTAAATAAATGTGGATATAACACAACAACAACAACAACAAAAAACAACCCAAGTAACGGTGCAAAAACTGTTGCACTTGCGAATTGAAATTGTTAGGCATCCACCATACTCTTCTGACATTTCCCCAACGGACTACCATCTCTTCAGCAATCTGGGTTCACGTTCCCGGCAGAAGATCTTCCGGAACCGAGCATAAAAGCCTTTGAAGATTCCATTGCTTCAAAAAGTCAGCACTTCTACGAAAAAGGAATATTTGACCTTCTATCACGTTGGAATAATGTCATAGATGCCAACGGATCCTATTTTGATTGAATAAAAATTTACGGAAAAGTAATATTGGTTTTTAAATGTTTACTATAAAATCGGACATTTCATGTGGTACATCCCAATATATTCTATTCTATTCAGTAATTGTAATATTTCACATTATTTCTAACAGTTACTTTGTTGTTTAAAAAAGTTAAAGAAAGTCTAATTGATATTAAATCTTTCAATTCGCAACACCAAACCGTCTATATCTTCTAATCACTACTTTCCAATAAAACATATTTTGCATTGCATTGTTCTAACATATTTACCTTAACGGCGACAAACTGGCAGTCAGACCACATTGCGGCATATTTATTCCTTCTACTTTATCTAGCCTTACAATTTGTTCTTTTCTATTATTGGTCCTCCTTCTCTTTGTTTATTTCTTTTCATCATGCGATGATAAACGATCTTTTCTTCATTGTCTACATTTCAAAACAGATCCGCGGACCAGCTGAAAAAGTCCTTGATTGCAACTTAAAAAGAAGTCGCGAAAGAATAACAGGTGACGATCTCAACTATCTTGACCTGGGAATTTGGATGCAGTTAATTAAAGATCAAGCTAACTGCAGGGAATTGTTTGCTTAGACCGAAGTCCAACCCGGATTATAGTGCCACCCACAGTAAGTAAATGTTTTTTTGGTATTAAACCTGCCGTGATTTGTAGATAAAAATTAATTTAAAATTACAGTATATCCGCCACCTTACAAGAATGAATTTAACATGAAGCATTTTTCGATCATTCAACTAATGAGCTCATATTCAATTAAACAGATATTGGAAGTTCTCATATCCTTGAAGTAAAGCTGTCATTCCTATATTTTCAGTGGCGTGCTTCCGCATGGAAGTTTTTCCAATTAATGACCTAAGTCAAATACCTTGGAAGTTAATACAGTAATATTTGAACAAAAATTGACAACACCCACCCCTACTTTAGATTAAATATGCGAATCGGGCTTCAGATGAACAAACCAAAAATTATGAAATTAATCACACCGTACATACGGGTATACCTTCATCTAACGACGACTACAATAAGTAAGTATTCTTCAGCAGTCTTCAGCAGTTGAGGCGCCTTGCCTCCAGTAATTGTGGGAGAATTCGACCCGCATTTACCAATGCGTAATGCGTTTGCTTAACCAAACTCGCGTGCTGCATTTACTTAAACCTGTTCAGCGATTTGTTATGATTTGAATAATTAAGGTAAAGTAAAAAAAAAATCAAAACAAACAAATCACGTATACACCCCATTCCTTTGGGTGCCAATTTGAGCGTAAAACGTCTCTGACGTAACGAAATTGTTGGCTATTTATGCAACACTGTGTGGCGAATGGGTTACAAGTGACCGAGCTCTCCCCATTGCCTTGGTTTTCTTCATCAAAATAATATACGATATCAAATAATAAAACTGTTAACTATTATGAAGCCCTTTATCTCAAAGGTTCTCTGCAAACAATCACTGGTAAGTAAGATGCCACAGCCCATGTTAGCGTGATGAATTGATCTTTGCCATTGAGTTTATTGTGGATTTGGTTGCTCATGTTTTCCATTAGTTTTAATCGATTTAACTCAGGTACATCTGTTGTATGAAAAAGGCGGCGGGTTTTTGATGAGAGATTCACCACACCACAAGGTTACCAGCAGGCACACTTTATGCCATCAGGGACAAGGTCTGCAGATGATGCATATGTTTGGTAATTACATTCCTTTACGAGATGGGGAGCCTTAACGAGAAGCAATACTTACAGTTGGGGTGATTTATTTTAAATTTAAATTAAATTAGAAGCTGGGCTTTGAACTCAATTGACTCGGGTTCGAAAATAATTGCGTATTGCTATTTATACCTGAAGATAAATACACTAACTTACCAAATATACCTGCGGGTTCAAAGTGCGTTTTCGAGTTGCTTCTGGGTCAAGGCTCATAAGATATTTGACCATGAACAATGTTTTCATTGTATTTTTGATTTAGTTTAATCTTCTCTCTTTGTTTTTCTTCTTCTAGAGAAAGAGGTGAATCAATTTGCTTCCAATATCTGAGGGTTTTAATATACCGTCAAAGAAGATCTTTTTGTATTGTTCTGAAAAATTATTTATTAATAAGGGAATGACAAGAAAAACATATAAGCCTAATCTTTTTTAAGCTTCTATCATTCGAAGGACAACTGGTTAGTTTTCTATAAAAAATATTAAGAATTATAAAAGTTATTAACAACTATTCCTCGAGTCCTAAAAAATCACTTCTCATGGACACGATAAATCAAGACATGATCATCTGTAATTAAAAAGCTAAAGAGGTTCCGTTCGTAGATTACTCAATCTCGGGGTTGCGCGAAGAATTTTGGTAAAAAAATTAAGTTTTTTTTAGACAACTTAATAATTTTTTTTATGGAAAAAAATTCTTAACATTAAAATAAAAAATCCTTCCTACGCCCCCGAGTATATCCCACCTAAAAGAAGTGTGATACATTTTAGAAAGATCGATGTATTATTTTTTTATACATCGTTTAAAGTTGTGAATAAAAATAGGAACCGGTTAGAAGAGTGGATCTTAAAAATGCTGCATCTCATTTTATTTTCTTGGATTCGATCCAAAAGTTCGGAGGAACGTTTCTGATATCTTTATTATTTACTGGCCTGTAGGAACCCGGAAGTTCATGACCTCACCGACTCGGCTCCGCCATTGTTCCCTGTCCTGTGCACTCTCCTTCCACGTTCGATCATCCGATCCGATCTCCTCGAGGTCCAATCTAACATTGTCCTCCCATTTCCGTCGCGGCTGTCCTGTCGGTCTCTTCCCCGTTAGTTTACCGTCAAGAATTCTATGCACGGTCCTATCATCGCCCATTCGCGCTACGTGTCCGTCCCATCTTAATCTTCGCGACTTGATTACTCTCACTATTGTAGGTTTGCGGTATAGCTCTTCCAATTCGTGGTTGTGGAGTTTCCTCCATTGTCCTGACTCCTCGTCATATTTACCGCCAAATATACCCCTTAAAACTTTATTCTCGAATACGCGGAATTTGTTCTCTTCCCGTTTTGTGAGCGCCCATGTTTCGCATCCGTATAGAGCAATCGACATGATTATGGTTCTATAGACACGGAGCTTTATATTACGTGATAGCAGTTTGGATTTTAATAGTTTACTGGCTGCATGCCAACTAGCGTTGCCGGAATGTAGTCTTTTGTTAATTTCCTTTGACGTTTCGTTTCTGCTCGTCAGTGTCGTTCCCAGATATTTAAATTCTTTGACATTTTCAAATATCTTGCCCCTGACGTTTATATGTGTTCTCTGAGGTCCACCTGCTCTCGTCGTAATCATGTATTTCGTTTTGTCTTCGTTTATTTCTAGGCCCACCTCTTCTGTTGCTTGCATGATGATTTCACAGTTTTACTTATAGTTTCGAGATTATCGCCCAGAACGGCGATGTCATCCGCATACGCGAGCACTTGTGTGACCCCGTTCAGGGATGATCCGGCCGTGTTGTCGTCTTGTACCTTTCTGATGACATACTCGAGGACAAGGTTAAAAAGGCATGGTGAGAGGCCATCCCCTGGTTTTAGTCCGTCCCGGATTTCGAATGGTTCTGAGAGGTGGTTTTCTATTCTAACTCGCCCTTTGTTTTCGTTCATGCAGATTTGAATGAGGGCGGCATATTATTTCGGGATCCCCAGCTCAACCACAATATGGTAGAGTCTTGGCCTGGCGACTGAGTCGTAGGCTTTTTTGAAGTCCACGAACAGTTGGTGAACCGTCTCTCCATATTCCCACTTCTTTTCCAGCAGTTGCCGCTTGTTGACCGGTTCCGACGGAATCCGCATTGGTAGTCTCCCAATATTTCTTCTGCGTACGGTGTGATTCTTGCCAGTATGAGATTTGTTAATATTTTGTATGTGATTGGGAGCAATGATATTCCTCTGTAATTTTCGCAGTAAGATCTGATATCTACTTTCATAAATATGCGGATGACATAGCCGTTTTGCGCGATAATCTAGAAACTGTAAGTAAAAACAGTGAAGTCATCATCCAAGCGGCAGAAGACGTTGGCCTAAAAATAAATGAAGTTAAAACAAAATATATGATTACGGTGCGAGCAGGTGGACCTCCGGGGATACACATAAACGTCAGGGGCGAGGTATTTGAAAAAGTTAAAGAATTTAAATATCTAGGAACAATACTGATGGCCAGTAACGAAATGTCGAGGGAAATTCACAAAAGACTGCATTCCGGCAATAAAATCGAAACTGCTACCACGTAACATAAAGCTCCGTGTCTATACAACCATAATCATGCCGATTATTCTATACGGATGTGAAACATGGGGTCTCACAAAACGGGAAGAAAACAAGTTCAGCGTATTTGAGAATAAAGTTTTAAGGAGTATTGTGGCATAAATCTTCGTCTTGGTGCCGGCGTTGGCACAGGCTGTACGAAGATTCTCCATCATGAGTTCGCTGGACACAAAACACTGAGCAACGCAGCAAACCGTTCACCAAGAAGAACAGAAATGATAAAACAATGTTTTATCTTCACAATCGAGCGGACACAGGAACAGGAACAATGAAACGCACTATTATGCAAAATTTAGACTTTTATTGGATGTACACTGTTAATTAATTGTGGTATATTCACGACTGTTCATTATAATTTGTTTTATTACACTTTAAATCTCCACTCTACTTATTATTGGTTTTACGGCATTCTAAACTTAATAATGCTTACAATTCACGGAACTGTAGAACAACACAATTGTATCGGAAAAACTGAACTCTAACTATAACTTGGGGGTGGGCGCACCCCCGGGACACGCGGCGGTGATTAAAAGAAGCGACTCCTGTGGCGATGTGTGCGCACTGGTGGTTGGAATAAAACTCCGTGATTCAATCCTCGTTTGAGGTGAGTTTGGTGGTGTGGTGAAAAGGAAATGAAATTTCCTTTGACCAGTGACCAATGGCAGGCGATCTCGGGGACGCGGTGGTGTAGATGTGTGTATGTACACATCACTGTGTTCATCGTTGCGTCATAGGCAAGGATAAACAGAACCTGAAATAAGGAAAAAAAGAACAAAGGGGAAACGACCTAAAGCATCTTTCGGTAATGAGGGTCAGCTGTCTAAATAGCAGCCACTCATTAGATGCTAAAAGGGACTGCGATATTTCATACAATAGAGATCGTATATCGTCTCTCTGCCGACTGGGAGAATCGGATTCTTTTGTTCGCATATGTTTATGCTATTGAATCCGATCCGACGGCAAAACGTGGCGTCGGTTCGTTTGAAGATTCAAACAAAGAAATATTTCCGCGAGAAGTGCTTGCAATTGAATCAATAGTTGCAAGTCTTCGGAAAGTAATTTAGATGGGTACACAATGACGGTTGTGTATACCATCTGTGTCAATTATGTATGGCATCTATGGCGACGGCAGGATCGAACTATAGTGTGAAAATCTACACTACTTGAAAATTCGGTTTCTTGGGTCGCTAATGCAGAGATGCATTGATAATGTATGAATGCCCTTGTAGACGCAATTCTTTTTAGGAATTCTATGTAATGCTTGTATGCATTAATGTCCTTGGAAAGGGAAATATTTTCAGGTGCCAATGCGATTGCATTGGCGGGAGACAATGGGAGTTGAGTTGCGGATATGGGGGGTTTTTCAGGTAAGTGGGCCATGGGGTTTGATGAAACCGCTACAGTACTCCCCTCCCCCAAGGTAGAGCTGGGGGGATGCTCGAATGGGTGGTGGGTGGTGATAGGAGGGCCGTACGCTTGGGGTTCAAGATGACTTTGTTTACTTCGGGTTAGTTATTGGAACTGTCGCGTTGACGAGTTCCTGGGTCATGACTGGGCTTGGGTCTGTATGTCAGATCCCATCAGTGCTCCAAAGTGCCAGGAGATGGGATGGAGGAGACCCGAGTCCATTGGTCGACGTTTTCGTCCATACGTTAGTATGGAGACTTGTTTGCCGATGGTACCTGTGAGGGGCCGGGCACACTTATGAGGTTGTCGACGGCGGATCTCGCTATTTCAGAGTCCTGGGCTGTCAGGCAATTTATGAGGATGTCGACGACGGAACTCGCTATTTCAGAGTCCTTTGACCCTCAGGCAATTTGTGAAGGTGTCGACGACGGAACTCGCTATTTCAGAGACCTTTGACCCTCAGGCAACTTATAAGGGTGTGCCGGCCGTAGCTCTTGGATTGGTGATAGGCGACTTAGGTTACGGGGCTCCTGGTGGATGGCTGGTTGTGCCCAACCCCAGGGCGCCTTAGGGAAATGATGTGCGCTCCGAAGTGTGATGCACCTGGTAAGTGTGAGGCGGCGTAGAGGGGCGTGTATTGCCTATGGTTGCCGCTTAAATTGGCCATGATGGCTTGGGGAACGTCGGGAGTCCCTAGGAGAAACGATCCTTACGTCTGAGTAAGGGCGATGGGACCGGACATCCTAACAGTTGATTGCTACGCGGAGTAGCTGTGATTACGAGAGGAGCTGGCTTTTCTGGAATTGGCTAGAGAGTGATGTGAAACCGGCCGTCCTACTAATTGTATGCTACGCGTAGTACCGAATGTGTAGTGAGGAGCCGTAATTGTAAAAGGAAGATGCCGAGCAACGGCGAGCGGGGTCGCATGAAGTTGTAACCGGTCGTCCTACTGGTAGTTTTGCTACGCGCAGTAGCTGATGTTTAGTGAGGAGCCGAAGTCACGAAAGAAAGGTGTCGCACGGAGGTGGGCAGTGTCGCATAAAACTGCCTTTGGCGAGCATGTGCGCCAATATTTGTAGACGCGGCGGAAAGGTTTAAAGAGGGCGTCAAGAGGAGTCAAGTGAGAGTGGGTGGAGTCGGGTGGATTGGATAAATGGAGTCGAAGGACGACGAAAAAGAGTCGAGCGAAGTCGAAAGGGTAAAGTCGATGGAGTCGAAGAGTCGACTGTGTGATGTGAATAAACGGAGTCGCAATGTGGGTGTGCGGAATCAAATATTGCTGTGTATATTGTTGAAACGGTTGTGCTGTGGTACTGACCCAGATGGGGCTTACAATGCTTATTATTTTATTTTTAAAATGTATAAAATTTTGCAGCAACCGTTTCTATTCAATTAGATATGATGTTTGTTTAGTATGCACTATACTAAATAAAAGAAGGGAAACAGAAATATGGTAGAACGCACCAAAAACAAAATGAGGAAATTATGGTGCCGTGCGCGTGTTAATTTTGTATCCTTTGTGTAATGAACTTTTAACTTTAGGTATATTCCTGCCTGATCGTCGAAATGATTGGATTACAACTTCAGAGTGTTTTATTGATTAACACTAACAACTATTATTGCATATAACATTACAATAATAGTTGTTAGTTTTATGTTTTGTTTATATGCTCTCGACCCATCGCGTCATACAAACTCGCAATAGAGGCGGTAGATAACCTTACAAAGTTAAGCGCCGCAATAGACGATATCGTCGTTCTTGGCGACTTTAACCTGCCCCACCGCCTTCTACGTCTCTAACCCCACTAGTTCTATTGAACGTATTTTTATCAACGGCCTCTCCGACTCAGGCCTCCATAAAATTAGCAATGTCCCAAATCATATGGGGAGACAGCTGGACCTCGTGTTCACAACCGACTCTCTCATGTCCTCAGTTGCCCCTAGCCCACACGCCCTCTCTACCATTGATAATTATCACCCCCCACTGCTCTTATCCTTATATCTCGACCACGAAACCCAGCCCCCTCTACCTCCTGACTGCTTTTCTTACAACTTCCATAAGGCTAATTTCCGCCTCCTAAATGAACATCTTAGCAAAACAGCGTTTCGCTTTGATCATTTGGGTGTAGAAGAAGCCACGGCCACTCTCTATAAGGAGATTTACTATGCCGTCGCCTTATATGTCCCCTATTCTCGCCGCAGGTCATCGGTTTCTTCGCCGCCATGGTACAACCGCAATCTCCGCAATCTTCGGAACAAAAGGAATAACTTATGGAACATTTTCCTCAAAATGCGATCCCTTGAAAACTACTCCAACTATCTCGGGGCCTTTTATAAATTTTCCGAACTCTACAACTCCCTCTATTCCAAATACCTTATTAAAACACAATCCAATTTGATTAGCGATCCCAAATCCTTTTTCCACTTTGTAAATTATAAACGTAAATCCGACGCCTATCCTACCTCCCTCTCTTATGGCGCGACTACGTCAAACGACAACCTAACTATTGCCAACCTGTTCGCGTCGTTTTTCAATAAATCCTTCACAGACTTCCCCTTCGAACCCAATCCGTCGTATTTCAATGACTTGTCCGAATTCTCCCTTGGTTCTTTCTCTCCTCAACTTATTCAGCGTCACGTAGTTGAGGAGAAACTAAACTTACTCAAAGACGAGTTCAGCCCCGGACCTGATGGACTTCCGTCTGTATTCTTAAAGAACTGTCCCACTTCTCTTTCTCTCCCGATATCAAAGATTTTCAACCTATCTCTATCTCAAGGGACCTTCCCTAGTATCTGGAAATCCTCCTATGTCACCCCCATACATAAAAAGGGACCTAAAAATGATATCAGCAACTACCGACCCATCGCCAAACTATCTCATATCCCCAAACTGTTCGAAGGGCTTCTTTACAATGCGTTATCTTTTAGTTGTAAATCCATCATCTCACGCAACCAGCATGGTTTCCTTTCGGGCAGGTCGACCACAACCAATCTGATCGAGTTCTCATCCCATACTCTCCGTGCTTAAGAGAATGGCACCGAAGTTGATGTTATCACCACTGATTTCAGCAAGGCATTTGACAAAATCTCCCATAATCTCATCCTTTTCAAGCTGTCCTCGCTGGGCTTCGAACCCCTATTGATCAAATGGTTATCTTCTTATCTGAAAGATCGATCCTACCGTGTCAAATTCAGATCCTCCCTTTCCGATCCTTTTTTTCCCACCTCTGGGATTCCGCAAGGAAGTCATCTAGGCCCCCTCCTTTTTATCCTAACCATCAATGATGTCGACTCTGTTATTAAACACTCATCCATATCCCTCTATGCTGACGACGCCAAACTCTACAAAACAATCATCTCTCCCCTTGACTCCTCACTCCTCCAACAGGACCTCGACAGCTTCTCAACCTGGTGCCGTAATAACTGCCTTGATCTCAATGTTGCCAAATGTCACTCCATTACATTCTCGTACAAATGTCCACCCCCACCTCCTCGCCCCTACTTCCGGCTTAACCAGCAGATCTCATACGCATCCTCAATACGTGACCTCGGAGCAGCTTCATCCCACATATCGACGATATCATTCTTACGGCCAACTCCGCCCTAGGGTTTGTGAAACGCTGGTCTAAGGAATTCTCTAATCCTTACGTTTCCCGTTCCCTCTACATAGCCTTCGTCCGCCCCCTTCTTGAATACGCCAGTCAGGTCTGGTCTCCACATTGCTCGTCCCATATCCGCAGAATCGAAAGCGTCCAACGTCGGTTTCTGCGTTTTGCCCTCCGTGGACTGGACTGGGAGAATTATCGGATTCTTCCCCCATACACAAGCCGGCTCCATTTGATCAACCTCAGTACACTTGAGGAACGCAGAACTCTTGCCGATATCCTCTTCATCCACCGTCTCCTCTCCGGCACAATCAACTGTCCTAGCTTGCTTTCCGCCATCGCACTCAACACCAACCCCCGCAACCTACGAAAGCCTCGTCTCTTCTATCTGCCCTCCCACCACACTTCCTACGGCTGTAATGAACCAATTTCACGAATGCTAAAGCGGGCAAACTCTTAGCCCACCTCCTTCGATTTCTACCTCACTTCTATTGCTCTCAAACGTCGTTTTCTGTCTTTCCCCTCGTGACCTTGCCCCACCCACTATCTACACTCTTACTACCCGTATACATTCCTATCACCCCGCCCCTTTATCCTACTACCCGGTCTTCGCCACCCCATCACGTGCACAGCCACCTTCCCACCTTATTATCTTCTTACTTATTCGAAAGTAATTTTTGTAATCCTAGTTCTTAAGTTAGTTCGTAAGTTTTTTTACTTTTAATTTCTTTTTTTTTTTGTTTTCTCTCTAACGCTTGTACTAAGTGTAATAAATGAGGGTTCTACTCTCACTAAACTCTTGATAAACTAGATATATTCGCTTTAGCAACACCGTATGCACATTGGCCAATTAAACAATCACGCACTCGAATTAAAGTAAACAGGGTCTTACACAAACTGCACACGTTTTGAAACTTGACTTTAACTAAATCCACTCACTCGGATCTAAGTTAGAAAACTCCAGGACGCCTCGGTATTTGAAATTTTCACTCCCAACCCGTGGTGCGTGTGCGCACTTCGGGTAAAGAAATCTGACTAACTATTGGATGTCTCTTTACAGACATCCAACAAAAACGAACCTAAGGGATTCGCCGCCGAAGGGCAGCCAATGGTGAAGGTCAAAAAAAGGGAAAATAGGAAAATCTCATGTTGCAGGTCAAATCTGCTGCTACATGTTTGGGCAAGATAAACTGCCGCCATCCCCAAGGGATAGATTCTTTGATTGACGTTAGTCAATAAAACCCTTGCCGAAGGCAGGAATCTATTTTGGGATAATGAATCAAGCATTGGGTATGGCCGTTGCTAGATCGTTTAAGATAAACATATTTCGGTGATGTATGATTCGATGCATGTTGTTTTAGGGATATGTTAATCCCGTTGTGGGTACTGTCAGGCGAAAGTATCCGCTTGGGTGTTTATTTTGTGTAAACGAAAACAGCTTCGATAGCCAGCGTGAGAATCGTGGCTACTCGTTGCCTATGTAAATATTGGTGGTCATGACCGATGCTGGTGCTCGTTCCAAGAAACGGCAACGGATCATAAAATCGGTCATGCTGATAACCAAGCAAATATGCGCGCCTGAAAGGCCAATGTTTAATTTGATCTTCTCTACTTTATGAAAGATAGATCATATAACATGCCGTTGAAAATCTGGCTTGCAGATGTCCAAGCAACCCGAAAGGACGATGGATGGGTACAAAGATAACACACGGAAAGATTAGCGTGTGTTGGTGGATATGTGCCATCCATTGTTCGGTCGCGGAAGTTCGGTTGATGCTGAATTGATGTCATGACAAGATGATAATCTAGCCATGAATTATGCTTTCAGGAATGACCGTGGAGAAGAGGCTTGGAACAGCCCCCCCAAAAAAGGTAAGCTGCCTAATATGTATTTATGTCGGTTATCCGTAGGGATAACCGAATTGATTCCAGCTAATTGGGTGGCGGTTAATGCCCTAGTAAGATTGTACAATCTTGCCGAAATTTCAACTTTAAGGTAAGTTGTATTGCTGGTAATGGTGGGGATCAAGCGATGCGTGGCTCTTCGGGCCCTGAAAAGCCCCACAAGCTCACGAAAAGAAGCAATAACGCTTGGAAAATAGAATAAAAAATGAAAGGGAAAAAACCTGTGTGTCCAGCGGTGGTTGTTGAATGGTGGTATCTGCTGATGTTGTTCCGACGATGGTATATGGTGCTGGTGTAGAGTTGGTTAAAATTGGCGTAATTCGTTGGAGCACTGGTAGCTCTTGATAATCTTTAATTTCTACACTTGCCACTGTCACTGTATTGTTATGTGTTCTTTTTGGAAACTGTGTCTTTGTTTCTGACTCCGGATGCGAAGGTTGCGCATTTCTTGCACTCGCGGGTCACCAATGTGGCATAAATCTTCGCCTTGGTGCCGGTGTTAGCACAGGTTGTACGAAGATTCTCCATCATGAGTTCGCTGGACACAAAACACTGAGCAACGCAGCAAACCGTTCATCAAGAAGAACTGAAATGATAAAACAATGTTTTATCTTCACAATCGAGCGGACACAGGAACAGGAACAATGAAACGCACTATTATGCAAAGTTTAAACTTTTATTGGATGTACACTGTTAATTAATTGTGGTATATTCACGACTGTTCATTATAATTTGTTTTATTACACTTTAAATCTCCACTCTACTTATTATTGGTTTTACGGCATTCTAAACTTAATAATGCTTACAATTCACGGAACTGTAGAACAACACAATTGTATCGGAAAAACTGAACTCTAACTATAACTTGGGGGTGGGCGCATCCCCGGGACACGCGGCGGCGATTAAAAGAAGCGACTCCTGTGGCGATGTATGCGCACTGGTGGTTGGAATAAGACTCCGTAATGTAAAGTTTGACCTTGAGAAGATCGGATCGGATTGTCAAGTGTGGAAGGAGAGTGCACAGGACAGGGAGCGATGGCGCAGCCAAGTCATTGAGCTAATTAACTTCCGGATCCCTAAAGGCCAAAAAATAAAATAGAATATATATACATCTTTGCAAAATTGAGCATTTATTGTGGATACCACAAAAAATAATAGAAATAAATAATAGTAACTTTCATAAAAAAAACGTATTACAAATAAAATGAACTCTTTTGAAAATGATTACTATATATGCCCCAATAATCGAAATTTTCTCATGCTGATTAGTTTGTGCTTGGTCGGAAGGGCGGAGTTTAAAAATGCTACATCTCATTCAATTTCCACCGATTCGACCCGACATTTCCGGAGAACATTTCTGAGATATTATACTCTCATAAAAACAAAAGAATTTTTTAAATCCTAATTACCAAGCCAACTGTAAACTAATTTATTTACAGCAACTGACTAAAGAGATCTTTCATACGAAATTCCTTCTGCCGTATAATTAAAAATGTTTAGAAAAGCTTATCGTGAATCGAACTATGCGATTGGTAAAAATTGTTCAAGGAAAGGCGTGAAGTAATCGTAAATTTGCCTAGTCCCAGGCGGCCTTCAACGTCCTCCACTTAATTTATTTTTTACTTTTTATTACACTTCTCTCGGGAGAGGCGAACATATAGGGCCGAGTGGGCGCCCCGAGATGCCGTCAAATAACAGTTGCAGGTTGTAACGCTCCGGGAACACTCGCGTGGGAAGGGAGTTCCACAGCTTCCGCGCTCTCTAACGGAATGTGTTCTGATCCAGGACTGTTCGTACCGTCGGGAGATGAACCGCAAACTGGTGCGATCCGTCGAATTGTCTTGTAGAGCGCATATAAGCCGAATTGCGTGGAACAATACCACGAATCTCCGAAGAACAGTACCCGTGATAATATCTGTAAAACAGACATCGGTCGGCTACGCGCCTTCCATGTGATAGCGGCTGTAGTCCCGCCGTTAGCGGGGAGTCCCCGATCAGGGGGATTGCTCGTCTCTGTATGCTCTCAAACAGGTCGAGGGTATATTTAGAAGCCGAGCTCCAAACATGAGAGCAATATTCGAGCGCGGGTCTAATTTGGGATTTATATAGGAGAAGAAGTTGAGCCGGAGTAAAATATTTCTTGGCTCTAAAAAGATAGCTCAATTTTCTTGAGGCTGACCTGGCGATGCTTGACACGAGTTTCCCACAGACCGTGACGCCGAGCGATTCCAAGCTTTCCCCAGCTTCGAGGGCCCGGCCATTAATCATCAGCTGTGGAACCGATGATCCACTTTTCTTTGTGAATGTTGTATATTGTGTCTTCGCTGTGTTGAAGTCGACGAGATTGACCCTTCCCAACTGCAGGACCTTACCTAGATCCTGATTCAGAGAGTCAATCTGTGCACCAATCGGCCGAACACTCGAAAAGGAGTAAACAAGCGTACTATCATCCGCAAAACTGAACACTTTGTTATCCGTTGTCTCCAACAAATCATTTATGTGAAGCAAAAACAAGGTTGAAGCCAAAATGGAACCTTGGGGCATCCCCGAATTAGCAGGATATAGATCCGAACACTCTCCGTCCACAACAACCCGGATCGAACGATTTTCAAGGAAGCTCTTCGCCCAGTCGCAAAGCTGTTGGGAAAGTCCATATGAACGAAGTTTGCTCAGCAATGCCCCGTGCCAGACGCGGTCAAAAGCCTTGGAGATATCCAATGCGACCGCCCTTGACTCACCATGCCGTTCAATCGCAGATGTCCATATATCGGTTATAAGTGTCAAAAGGTCTCCCGTGGACCGCCTGTCACGGAATCCATATTGACGATCATTCAGAAGTCCGTTGCACTCCAAATACTTTGTAGCGGTTCCGCCAAACCCCACGGTCCACTTACCTAAAAAAAAACCCATATATATATTGCTAATGCAACAGTATTAGTACCTGTAAATGCTTCACGCATTATATAGATCACCATCTATAATCTTCAAATCCCTATAAAGAAAACTTACCTTTTCATGCATCCCTTCGCATACAATTTTCCGTAAGATTTCTTTCTTTGCTTATCTGGTATTCTAAACCAATTCGGTACCAGACAAATTCCTGTAAACAAAATGATTCGGATTGCATTCAATGTAACCGTCATGACAGGGGCCATAAATATTGCACCGTCTATTTTCCCAGCCGCGTCCTGTACCTTTTCATACACATTGGCTGGCGACCTTTTTTTTTTTCTCATCAATAAGCAACCCAAGGAGCTGCATATAATTAGCGCAATAGACGCTGAAACCAAATTCTCCGGCATTTCCTAATACAAACATGAACCCGGTTTCTACTGCAGCCAGAGATGCCATAAACATCCAATTTGCTTTTAGCACCTTTTTTTTCCCAACGTCGATAATAGCGACGAGGCATCGCGTAACAATGACCCGCATTACCAACGGCGCGTTTGGTCATTTCTCCCTTTTGTCTTATCCGCCTGTCTGCTTCGTTTACCCATTGCCCTTGAGCATGTGTAAACCACACAGATCCGAACGATCGCACACATACCACCAAGAGAGACTTTACCTTTCTCTGGTGGTAGGTAAAAACGATATCCTTATTGGAGAGGATATCTACCTCGGCACAATAAACTCACCCCAAAAATGCGAATCATCGCTGCACGAGATGATTATCGTTGGGTCGAATCCCATCCACTGGCCGTCATGGTCATGCGATCTCCCGCTCACCGGTGCAAACGGTGACGCGAATAAAGTCGAGTGTGAGTCAAGCGAGCCGGCTGTGTGAACAAATTTTAAAGTGCACTTTAAAATGACTTACCAAATTATAATAAAAATGTTATCTAAGATCATCGTGATCTATTCAACTCAGTAAACATAAGAAACATTAAAGTGAAATAAATTCTTAAGCAAGGATCAAAAATAAACAAGAAATTAATTACAACAAGTTCAATGTGTTTTCGTCATTGTTGTTCCCTCGGTGCTCGTGTTTTCGGTTTACGGCAGACAATTAGAATTGTGGAGACGAGGTAGAACTCTCGCTCGTGCGGCATCGCAATCTCGTCCCCCACAACTTAACTAACTCAGTATTGATGACTTTTTCCATCACCTTAGATAAAGTAGACAGCAATGCTCTCGGACGGTAATTTTGTGGGAGACACTTTTTCCCGGCATCTGGAATTTAAGATTCCATTATTTCATCTATTTATATACTTTAAGACCGTCTAGAACAACATAGCCAGAGTAGAACTATATAATGCAGTGAGGGAAATCGGGATTCCAAACAAATTGATACGACTTTGAAGGTTGACCATGACCAACGTAATTAGTCAAGTAAAAATAGCGGGATTGCTGTCCAAACCAATAAACATCTTTAACGAACTCTGAGAAGGGGACGGTCTGGCCTACCTCCTTTTCAACCTGGCGTTGGAAAGAGCATTCTGTGACTCTGGCGTTACAATTAAAGGGATTATTGTCACCAAGTCGAGCCAGATATTTGCCTACGCAGATGACATCGACAACATCGGTAGATCCGATTCGGCTGTACAGGACTCCTTCACCCAGATCGAACAGGCGTCGCAAAAACTGGGACTGCACATTAATGAGGGGAAAACTAAGTACATGGTGGCAACTTCTGCGAAAAGAAGACCTAACGTTGGTCAAACCCTCAGGGTAGCGGAGCACGAATTTGAAGTAGTGCAATCCTTTAACTACCTTGGGTCAATAGTATCAGCCAACAATAATATGGAAGAAGAAATACCCGGACGGCTGATCAATTCTAACAAAGTCTACAATGGTCTATCAAGGCTCTTCAAATCCCGAAATTTATCCAGAACATCCAAGCTGCTACTGTACAAGACCACGTTCTTACCAGTACACATGTATGGATCCGAGACCTGGGTGCTCTATAAAAGGCACTCTGAACTCTTAGCCGCGTTCGACCGGACCTCGCTCTCTACTTTTCTCTATTTCACTCTTAGGACGTGTCCATTTCTCTTCTACGTCCGGCATTCTGGCCCCAGGTCTTACTGTCCCTTCATCGAGCTCTTCGAGGGCGTTCACAATGCGTAAGCCAGCCGTGTTGATCCTAATCTGATCCGCGGATGCAATACGTCTCCGTAAAGCAATACACGCCCGGAATACTGTACCAACAAGATAGTGATCAGAGTCGACTTTAGCACCTTTAGTTCATGCGGTCGTCATACTCGTGGAGTGGCGGCGATCTATCAACACGTGGTCAGTTTGGTTGCGAGTGGCTTCATCAGGTGATACCCAGGTGGTTTTGTTGATGTCTTTACGAGGAAATATGTTTATTAAACACGTGCACTCCCGCCCTGTCTAACACTCTCGTACCGTTTTTTTCTTCTTTTTTTTCATTTGTGATTAACGTGTATACAACGTCCTGTTATTTCCTCTGAGAGGAGGACGCACACACGCACAGGTGTACGCGAACAGTGCTTCTAATATTTTTTTTGTTGACGAGCGACGATCGAGGTAGCTCGTTCAATGACTTTTCAGGTAATGTTAATGCGGAGTGTGCACGTACAAATGTTACGAGTATTCAGTAACAATTTAAGTACGATCGGAGGATCGTTCCGGGGTTTTTTTTTTTGTTTTCTTGTTTCTTGTTTTCACTATAGTGATGCCAAAGTTTTCCTAAATACGAGATCTAATTATTCGGCTCATAGACAAAAAACCCAAATTTATGAAGTGATCGATAATCCAACAATTAAAATGAATAATGAATCACAAAACGGAATAAGGGATCGTCCATAAACCAAGTAATATTCTTTCGACATTTTTTACTAAAAAACTTGGATAACGATGGTTTTGTCGATGTTCGCAGAAGAATAGAAGCCATTTGGTTTTAGCCACTCAATTGCGTTTTGTGTTGGCAATTGAGCGGCCAACACGTAGTTTGATCTGCGCCGACCGAGGAATGTCGTCGGAGAAGATCTCTATAATTTCCGCCGATCGTTGAATGTCGTCCGGGAAGATTTCTATAATTTCCGCCGGCCGAGGAATGTCGTCGGGGAAGATTTCTCTTTTGTTCAAAAGTGGTGTCTCCTGTCGTGCCGCGATGTTAATTGTTGTTCTGAAACACTGATAAATGCAAATGGTTGAAACAGGAAAGGAATACCTAAATGTGGATATGCAGCAATCCCAGTAATGAAATAATCCTCCTTCGTGGCAAATAAATCGATATGATTATACTATTAGAATTCTATATTACTTTATTTAGCGGATGAACTAAATTTTTATCGATTTACAAATGATGTACGAAGATTGGGTTTATTGGACATCCGACCGTCAAGAGAAGTTAACGAAGAAGAAAGAGTTTTGTTTACTTTTCTTGACAACCAAAGAATTTATTGTCTGTCAGCTGGTTGTTGACATTTGTTATTCTTTGGTTGCTAAAGGCTGCATTCAGTTGCGAATTCGTTGGTTGCATCCAGTGCGAATCCGCCACGTTTGTTTGTAGTTGCGAGTTGCAAATTTCTAAAAGATGTATGTGTAAAGTTATAATTACAAATTAAATAATCTTTACTTTTATTTCGTGTTATTATCTGTCGAATAAAACTGTCAAAGCTCCCAACGGATATCCGACTAATATATCTCTGGAATTCTTTACCTCAGACGGTACTGTAGGTAATGTAGATAGGCTGTCGACACGGACATTGTTTCACCTACATTCCACGTGATTGTTTCAATAACCAACACTCAAAGTCAATTCACCTACACATCACGAATAGAAATGTTTCTCCTTCTCTGCAACGATGACACCAATTAAAACACTGGAGGGTTTTAGTTTCTTAGCTTTTTTATTTAACTTCAGGGGTTATTAACATCACCACTTTATGATACATTTTCAAAGTTATTAAACATCACCACTCTTATGATATATTTCGTTCTAGTTTCTAAGAAAAACGACCAGCAACGCGATTTTCTTTTACTTGATTCTAATTCGACACTTTAATTTGAAACGCACACGAACTCCACGAAAATGTTAAAGTCCCGACAGTACCTCACCTTGGTATTCGCCTGGGAACGAACTCAACTCCCTGAGATGTTAAATTTGACTCTTCAAGAGGAGGTGCATACACCGTAAAGGTTATTATGAGACTCAGGGAGAAATCGTCCTCAACATTTCTTGTAGTATCGGATACCTCTGGTGTACCAGGGAAATTCCAATAGACATCTGGTAAATAGAGACTGGCAGAAAATGTAGTCATAAATCATGGGAAGGGTTTTCCCATGATGTTGATATAATATCAACAGAAACCCAAGGCTGTCTGAGAGCATGTATCTTTTCGACTACATTATTTGTGTAGCAAATTGCCGCCTGGACGAAAATGTTTTCTTTTGTCTACATTGGATAGACAGAAGTGTTTCGGGTAGCATAAAGGAACAATGCTGGCGCCGGCAATTGGGTCTTCTGTGATGTAAAATTCACAGAAGATCGCTCGCCATAGCAACTAGAAAAAGGTTTATTGGGCTTTGGGATATTGGTCTTTTTATTATCCCGCTCATTATGTCCTATTGCAGGGCTATTAGAAATCTAGCTTGCAGATGTGCAAGCCGGCAAATAGCCCGGCATGTATTTTTGGACGCTAATGGGCATGGTGACGGTGTTTGTATACCCTTTGCTCTGCTCAGACTGTAACATCCCATCTGGTCGATGGGTCTGCAGATAAAAGGTAAGTATGTCATTGCCGCGTGTAGAGGAAAAACTCCTCGGCTATGTTGGGATATTTATGACGGTTATCCAAGGGGACAACCGAATTGTTTCCAGCTATTTTAGGACAGTGGTGAATGCTATGGCAAGGTTGTGTGATCTTGCCAGAGATTCGACTTAAGGGTAGATATGGGGTTTATTAGGATTTTTGTGGGGTTAACAATGATGCGAGGTTCTTCGGGCCCTGAAAAGCCCCACAGTACCATCATGATGTTTTCCCAACTTTAGACCTGGCTATCCGTTAAGACCTGAATACCAATTTTTTCGACGGGTCTATCAGCCAAGTCTGGCGCAAGACTAATGACCTAGCCCGGAAAAAAACAAATCATTATGGAAAATTTAACAAGCCTCAGGACTTGCTAAATAAGGCCAAGACCGGCCCCCGGTTGTAGTGCCAATGATGATGATGATGATGATCAGCCAAGTGCCGAAATATATCCAAGAATTTCTTTCAATCCTTTCGCAGAGCCTACAGCTTAACAGGGTGGTATTTCACCAAACGTCTGACCATTGGAATCCAACATACCACGCAGTGTTTAGTTACTTTTCACGACAAGTTGCGCTAGCTGTAAGTGAATCCTAAAGTTCACTCACAGGACTTTTGCAATAAAACCGTCACTGAAGTATAAAGAGGCGAGATATAGTACTGTATCAATCACGGTTTTCCACTAGAATAAAGATTCTGACCATACCATTCTTGAGTGTAATACACATACCGACAATTCAGCTTTGTGTCTGCACTCGAAAGATCGACCTTTACGAATGCTTCCTATATTTAATCCCCTATAATAATCTTTTTATATTATTCTTGGATAGTTTCAGAACGTTTAAGACCATAAAAACCCAAAATCGAATAACAAGGTCACGAGGTGAAATTACCCATTAATGATTTCAATCGATCCTTCGCCAAATTGAATGATCATGAAATTACCATACACTATTATAGTTCCTAATTCAGGTCCTTAACCTAATATTTATAAGCCCATTAACACCAATTTCATGTGCAAATTAAATTATATTTTGGAGTAACACTTAACGCATACTGAATCCGCTCTTCAACAGCTACCGGCCAAGCTAACAGCAACAGACTCGCATGTACCTTCTAGCCATTTCATCGAATAGCTTCGTTAAAGTCCTACCTTAATAATAACTCTCATTGAATTGACTTCATTTCGATTGTGTGTCGTTATGCCGATGAGGCTTCCTTCTCCGGAAATCGCCGGCGGTGGCTTATTGAACTACCTTTCGCTTTTTGTTGTTCACTTCGCCGCACAGCATCCGTACCTGGCTTTCCTTTATCACCTTAGGTCTGGCAAATTACGTAATCAATTCATTTTCGAACTTACACTTTTGCCACCAATTCCCAACTATTACTGATCCTCACTGCATGAGCAGAACGCATTGCACGATCAAACGCTTTAGCGGCTTTTGACAACGAAATTAGTTTAACGATTCGGTGCCGGTTGATGGCGGTGGTACAACTGGGATTCTGTGATGTCGATGACGTCGGTGATCCTCCATCAATTCTCTAACAATAAGTATTGAGATTGTTGGGCACGACATTCGTACTGCGCATACGTGGAATTTAGATTTCGTCAGAGTACCAATCCGACGCGTTTCTTTGGCGATATGCTCTTAGGAATCATTGCAGGGATCACAGGTCGAGTCTCTTTAAATTTAAGGAGACGTTAAAATCATCTGATTGACGGTATTGAGTGATCATTTGGCAATGCGTATGAACCGCAGAAGATACTCATATACAGATGTAATAAACTTTATAACTCAAGAAGAGAAATTAGTGCAGGGGGTATTTACTTCACCGGTATACTGTGGGTTTAAACAAAAGGGGATTAAAAGTAGTTTATAATTAATGGAATTAAAGAAAAAATAATTTTTTCGCAGCATCCCGATTTCCTGAAATAAACGCTATCTTGAGTATTTTACGAACTTTTCACAGAAATAATTGTTTATAGTTTGGTCCTGTGAGTAGGGCGTTAGAATATACTCACAGCTAGGCCGGGTTGTCGTAAGAGGCGACTAAAGGCCGAGTGGTAGCCGGAGTCCAACGCCCTGTGCGCCCGGTGAAATGCAACCCCATCAAGCTTTAGGCTCCATAAAATGGTCGGAAGAAATCCCTGGCCATCTTTCGGAGCTTGGCTGATGGACCCGTTCGAGAAAAGGTTGGTTAGGTGGTAGTCGGTCTCAAAGTGAGATACCACCCCGTCACGCTGTACATTCTGCGATATCGTCGAGAGAAATCTTCGACGGTGTTTCGGATGTGTGGCTGATGGTCTGGACTGACACGGGGATAAGTCATGATGGTGCCTTCTGATATAAAGAATTCCGGAGGTAAACTAGTCTCCCATTCGTATCTCCGTGGGGGGCAATGTCAGGGGGAACATCATGCAGATATCATGATGAATAGCGGAACTTTAAGAGGTTCGTCACCGCATAATCGGGCTCGCTCTCGAGGCTCTGCCCGCGCTCGACTGGTGACGGCATTTTGTAACATCGTGGCATCGGTTTCACCAATACGAATGTAAACGCCGTCCACCAATATTTGCAAACAACGAAACCTGATATATATCCTTGCCCTAACTGAGACCTAGGTCGATTCGTCAACTGACTCGACATATCTTCGTTGCTCAGGATACGACTTACATTCGAGATTCCGTTTTAAGGGTGGAGTCTGCGTCTTCGCGCGGTTCGATCTGGCTTGCCAGAGGATGGAGGCGTTGGAACCCAATAATATGGACATCATATGGTTGAGGGTCGTGCTGAGGAATTCCGTTAAATTTCTTTGTTGTCTTTACCGCTCCCCGAATGACGATCGAGTGGCGACATTTTTCGAACATCTTCCACATACCGTCGACTGGATACAGATCAACCACCCAGCTTCTGAAATTGTTGTCCTTGGTGATTTTAATGTGCACAATTCCGGCTGGTTGTTACATTCTAACAGAACCGACGAGGCTGGGAGGCTGGCGGAGATGTTTGCTGTAAGCCACAACTTGACTCAACTCGTGGAGGAGCCGACGCGAGTGCCGGATGCCCGAGGCGATTGTGCGAACACCCTGGATCTGTTTTTGACATCCGAACGCGGTATTTATACCGTAGAGGTTTCTGCGCCACTGGGAAACTCAGATCATTGCTTGGTATCTGTCGCGCAACCACTTGCATATCAAGCGAATAACCGGCCCAGGCAACTTCGCTATGTATGGAAGTATGAGGCTAACTGAGACGTTTTACGAGATTTCTTCGCATTCTTTCCATGGTCCGAGGCGTGCTTCGAAAACTCCTATGTTAACGCTTGCGCGGTGTCGGTATCAGAGATTATTCTTCTGGGGATGGAGATGTATATTCCACATTCCATCAAACGAAGTTCATCTGATAAACCTTGGTGCTACATGAAGCACGCGCAAAGAGGTTAGTGCGGTAAGATGGATAAGTTGGTTGTATGAGGGCGAAGATAAATGACCAAACCGATGGTTTAATATAAGTATGGTAGTGTACCACATGAAATATCCGATTTTCGCGCAGTCGGGAATAAGAAGTTCTCGAGTGAATATCTGTACCAGGACGTTAAATTTTCTATTTTTATAAAGTAAAGTGGTACGTGTGCTTGGCGTGTGTGAATTTTAGGGATTTCTTTTTCTAGGAATTATTGACCATGCTGTCGGCATTTCAAATTCGAACCCTCTTCCTTTATGAATTTAAAATGGGACATAATGCGTCATGTTGTTTTAAGAGCAACGGTGGAAGCCGACCCAACGAAACCGGTGCAGAAGATTGTTGTTACGCGGAAATTTCCCCCGCCGCCCTTGTCGCAGCGAGAAAGGAACAAGAAATTAACCGGCATATTAAACAAATAAGCGTTAAACAATTCCAAACCAAATTTACGGGCAATATTGTTAAAATTAAATAAATACAAACACCACGTGCATTGTGATTAAATAAAAACATTTACAAAACAAATTAAACATATTAACTTAAACGTTTTTAAACATAAATAAAATATATTGAAATTGGTATAAGACACTATAACCAAAAACATAGCAGGTGTATAAACCCAGCTCTATTAGGCGACGACGGCTTCGAACAGTTTCGGAGTTGAACGTGGCCGGATTTCTTCGCCGAGACAACGGTACCAGGGAACCGAGTGGGTAACGGGAGAGGATGGCATGTTTTTTGTCGGGAAGAGAGAGTTGAAGTTTGGTCTTGGTAGAGGTTGCCGTAAAACGTTCGAGAGTGCACCGTAAATTGCGAAGACAGTTTTTCTTCTTGTTCTACCGGTTTTGGGTGGAGGCAGTCAGTGTTCCTTTTCAAGAAAGAAAAAGTTCCAATTCTAAATGTACAACAAATCAATTATTGTATAAAACGTTTTGTAAAAGACGAAATCTATTAACATTTGTCATTAAAACCTTTATTTGTCAACTTGTAAAACATGGAGTGGTATTATTAAATGGAGCACAGGAGGAGAGGAGTGTGCTCTCATAGGAGGCCGGAAGACATAGCCACTTTCCAGGGATATTCATATGAACCCATTGCACCGGAACCCAGGGACCAATCCACTTTTCATTTCTTCAAACTGGAGAAACGATAAACACTATTAAATGTTATGAGGAAATCGACAAATCGACTTCCGCATTCACCGTACACTCCTGGCATTTCCCCAATGGACTACCATCTTTTCCGCAATCTGGATTCATTTTGCCGGCAGAAGGTCTTCCGGAACCGACCAGAGGTCATAAAAGCCTTTGAAGATTTCATTGCCTCAAAACGTCAGAACTTCTACGAAAAAGGAATAGTTGACCATGTATCACGTTGGAAGAATGTCATAGATGTCCACGGATCCTATTTTGATTGAATAAATATTTACGGAAAAATAATATTGGCTTTTAAATGTTTACTATAAAATCGGACATTTCATGTGGTACGATCCAATACAAATGCGATCACCGAGGATGAGGGAAACTCCCAAGTGCCCGCGGTAAGGGTGGTCGAGCCGTTCGTACCAAACACATGGTTGTCCTGCAGTTGGTTGATTACAAGAGCTAGGGCATGCACTCTACCTCGTATACATTGTAAAAGAGAAGACTCAATGGCGGACACAAGTCAACATTGGCGGTAACGACGAGAAATGGAAGTCCAAAGATGTGAGCCAAAGGAAATCCTGAGGATGTCCTCATCACCTGGAAAAGAAGGAAAAAGAATTGTTGCTGATGTCGTTGTTGTTTTTATTTCCTATATAAACCAATACATTCAAATTTTACAATAAGTATGATAGACACTATAATATAACTTCCCCCGTTTGGTAGAACCCTCGACCCGGTGCGAGGGCTTAAATTACAATGAGTCACTCAAGCTATGCTGATGGAAGCGTATGCTTCCAGTAGGGCCACCCATGTCAGACAGGTTAGCGAAAAGTAACACACAAATATCTGCCAGCACTAATCCAGGGTGTTACGCGTCACCGTGCCCATTGGATGGTTTGCAGCCAGGGGTTTACCGGCTGTATTATAACGGCACCTCTCTGACACCAGGCGAATTGAGCAGTAAGCAGACCTTACCATATCAAAGAGGGGCTCTGATATGGCGGACTATCTGAAACCCCACGAGTCGGGGGAACCAAAATGAATAATCAATATACAAAAAACAATCTCACGACAAACCCGGTAAGCGTAGGTGTGATGAGCTAACACTACCATAAGGGAACAAATCATCAAGAAAACAGCGATTCGGTAAAAAGAAGACGTAGGGAAAAACGGAAAAAAGTGGGATATACGCGTCGGTACATGGAATGTTCGAACGTTATATAAACCAGGCACGATACAGATGGTCGTAGAAAACGCGACATCGTCGCGCTTCAGGTGGTCCGACTCCCACATCAAGTAATCGAAACCAACGTTTACACTGGCATGTGGAGGTACCGATACACATAACCTGGCAACTGGCTTCATCATAAGCGAGAAGATTACGCCATGTAAAAGATGTGATATTTATTAATAACCGAGTGTCGGAGCTGAATATCAAGACGAACTAATGAATAGATTTAGCATTCTAGAAAATGGGAACAGTGAGGAAGAGGAAGCCAATAGTGTGGATACTAAATGGAAATCGACAGAGACACAATCAAACAAACAGCTCAAAAGGTATTAGGATTTAAGAATACAATAAAGTCCAAGCCATGGTTTGACGATCCAGGGCGAAGATCGAAGAACGTAAACGCCTCAGAGTGATCCACTTAGAAAGATATGATGAAGTCAACGCAGAAAGATACGCAACGATTCGGAAAGAGACAATGAGACTTTTCAAACGCAAAACCGCGAATGGGAAAAGACTCAGATCGAAAAATGCTAGAAAATGCCAGAGCAAAGAACATAAGAGGAATGTATGCCGGCATAAATTCAATTAGAAATGGCTACCGAGGGAGAGCCCGGAAATAATTCGAGACGCATACGGCTGTCTGCTGACATAAACAAACAATATCGTGACAAGATGGCAGTAGTACTTTGAAAACCTGCTCAATGTGCGCATCCATCAACCACAAATAAACGCACCAGACTTACAGCCGAGCCTCAGATCCCAGAGCCCTCTTTCAACAAAGACGTAATAAATAAATGTAGACGCAATAAATCGATTGAAAGGCAACAAGGCTCCCGGGGTCGGCTGCATACCGGCAGAGCTTATGAAGCATGGAGGAGAGGTAAAGGCTGGAATGATCCACCAACTAACCAAAACAATATTTGATAACGAAGTCACTCTGGAAGAATGGAAAACCGCAATAGTCAAAATAGGCGACAGATCTGCGAAAACTACAGAGGAATGTCATCGCTCCCAACCGCATACAAAATACTAACGAACGTTTCACTGCCGAGAAACACACCATATACAGAAGAAATACTGGGATTCGTACGCATTCCATAGGAACCTGTAGCGTCCTACGAACGCACAATTCCGCCCAGGTAAGGTTCCAAACCTTCAAGGAACTGACTTACCTTATCCAGTACACTTGCCCACAGACACGTGTCCCCAAAGCTCATTAATCAGGCCTGTAACAAGGGCATAGGAAGCTGAAACAATGTTGAAATCGACATCAAAAAAACAAGGAACTTAACGTTCAAAAAACTTTCAGCATCGAGTCAACGCATCCATTCATCGTATGCAAAACCAATCCCAGAATACAGGTCATAAATCTTCCATCCTAAACATCAACGCGAGGTTTCCCAAGGAAATACCATTTTCGGTAAATAGACCGAACGACGGATGCATACGCTCGTAGCTAAATGCAATTAGCGCCTAAACTAGGCACACTTGCGCAAACAATCAATTCGTTGCGCCGCTGATTAGCAGGCGAACAATCTTAAACTCTAAACACTATCCCAGATAGATGTACGATGGGAAAGGCAAACAAAGCCTTACATCCCATAATCCGTGTACACATCCGAAATGCAGGCGAGCCTTTGCCGCATGCCAGATGTGCGGCATCCGATCCGTAAACAAAGGAAGAAACGAGATACCGACCACCAGCATCGAATGGTGATAATGATGATGATTAGGTAAGATTTCTCCTTCCAGATCCTGTGGGGAATTCTCCGTGTGAGATGAAAAGGAAGATAGTATGCTGCTAACAGATACAGTGGAAAATTCTGTTAGCAGATGAAATGGGAAATTTTCTCCGGTGCAGATACAGATGGGAAATCTGAATCGGGATATCTTTTTGGGCAGACAGTCAGTCGATATTGAACTTTCGAGCGGTGGTGACCAGACAGTCGAATAGCGAGGGAGATTTTCGAGGAGGAAATTGCGTCGCTTTAACGTGAAATTCACCGTGATTATAAACTTAGAACGAATTAATGTGTGTTGTCATAGCTAGTATGTCCGTAAGACAATATATTATATTATGTTAAACTATTAAATGCGAGGACTAAGTGAATTGTTAATTAATACTTGTGTGACATTCACATCATCGAGGATTCGTCCTGCTGTAAATCAATAAAACGATTAGTGCAAAAAAATAAAAATAAAGTAAAATTCAAAGACGATTTCCGTGTTTTATTAGTGACGGCATTCGCTCCAGTGTTCATCGCCTTTTCCGTGTTACGTACTTCATTGGCCTTCGATAAAGGTAAATTAACACATCACCAAACTGGTAACAATTTGCCAAAAACCGGTCTACGAGCGACCAAATGTTCACAGTAAAGCAATTGCTGAAAAAAAAAACTGGGAATATGGAGAGACGATTCCCAACTACAAAAAATCCTACGACTCAGACACATTGTAAAGACTGTACCATATTGTAGTTGAACTGAGAGTCCCGAAATAATATGCCGACCCATTCAAATATGTACGAACGAAAATAAAAGGGCGAGTTAGAACGGAAAACCACCTCTCAGAACCATTTAAACTCCACGACGGGCTGAAGCAGGAGGATGACGTTGCACCATGTTCTTTTAACCTTGTGCTTGAGTATGTCATCAGAAGGGTACAAGACGACCACATGGCCGAATTATCCCTGAACAGGTTCACATAAGTGCACGCATATGCGGATGATATGTCGAAGGAAATTAACAAACGACTGCATTCCAGCAACGCTACTTGGCACGCGGTCAGTAAACTACTGAAATCCAAGCTGCTATCACATAATATAAAGCTCCGTGTTTATAGATTCATAAATATGCCGATTGTTCTATACGTATACGAAACGTGGGCTCCCAAAAAACGGGAAGAAAACAAATTCCGCATATTCGAGAATAAAGTTTTACGGGGTATCTTTGGCGGTAAATATGACGAGGAGGCAGGACAATGGAGGAAACTCCACAACTACAAATTGGAAGAGCTATACCGCAAATTTACAATAGTGAGAAAAATCAAGTCGCGAAGATTAAGATGGGCCGGACATGCGGCACGAATGGGCAACGATAGAACCATGCGTAGAATTCTTCACGGTAGACCAATGGGAAAGAGAACAACAGGGCGTCAGCGATGGAGATGGGAGGACAATGTAAGGTTGACCTTGAGGAGATTGGATCGGATGGTCAAACGTGGAAGGAGAATGCACAGGACAGGGAACGATGGCGGAGTCTAGTCGGCGAGGTCATGAACTTTCTGATTCCTATAGGCCAATAAATAGTAATAGTATAGGATCATAAGCATGCCGATTGTTCTATGCGGATGTGAAACGTGGGCTCTCACAAAACGTGAAGAAAACTAATCCCGCGTATTTGAGAATAAAGTTTTAAGGAGTATATTTGGCGGTAAATATGATGAAGAGGCAGGACTATGGAGAAAACTCTACAACCACGAATGGGAAGAGCCATGCCGCAAACCTACAGTAGTGAGAGTAATCAGGTCGCGAAGATTAAGATGGGCCAGATGTGTGGTGAGAATGGGCAACGATAGGACCTTGAGTAGAATTCTTGACAGTAGAACAATGGGAAAGAGACCGGCAGGACGACCGCCACGGAGATGGGAGGATAATGTAAGGATTGACCTTGAGTGAGATTAGATGGGATGGTCAAGCGTATAAGGAGAGTGCACAGGACAGAGAGCGATGGCGCGGTCGAGTCGGTGAGGTTCCGGGTTCCTATAGGCCAATAAATAGTAATACTAGAAATAGTATGGTAGTAATAGTATATTTAAGTTAATTCACTTCCTTCCTCATCAATCGCTTCCTCTACATGCATCACGGAGAAGAAGGTATCGGCAGTTGAATAAAGGATGGAGCGCACACTGAACCACGGAAATAAAATGCACAGAAAGTTGTTTAGTGTACGAGGGTTGCCTTTTATATTTCGGGATTAGAGAACAAAAACAAATATTGATCATCGAAAATCACTTTATTGTTTTTCAAAATATTCCCCATGAAGATCTATACACTTTTGCATGCGTTTGAACCAATTGTCGAAGCACTTTTGCCACTCTGATTGAGGTATCTCCAACACATGCATTCTGAATGCAGCAACCGCTTCTTCAGGTGTCGAAAAACGTTTACCTCTCAGTCTGTTATTTACGTACGGGAATAAAAAGAAGTCATTCGGTGCCAAGTCAGGACTATACGGCGGATGACCCATCAAATCGATGTTTTGGGTGCTCAAAAATGCAGTTGTCGCAGCCAATGTGTGAGAGCTCGCTTTGTCGTGGTGAAGAGTGATCCGTCTTCGGCGGTTGGTTTTCCTGATTTCTTGAAAGACAACTGGCAAACAAATGGTTGTGTACCACTCAGAATTGACTGTTCTGCGTTGTTCTAGTGGTACGGTTGCGACATGTCCAGTTTTTCCGAAAAAAACAGGCGACCATTTGCTTGGAAGTGCTTCGTGCGCGAACAACTTTTGTTGGATTTGGCTCATCTTGAAACACCCAGACAGTCGACTGCTGTTTACTTTCGGGCTCATACGCGTAAATCCACGATTCATCACCTGTCACGATGTCATAGACGTGTTTCGAAGCACCGCGAGCGTATTTTTTGAGCATTTCTTTTGACCAATTGACACGAGCCTTTTTTGGGCGATTGACAAATTGTGTGGGATCCAACGCGAGCAAATTTTTTTGACAGTCAAATGTTTATGCAATATTGAATGTATGCTGGTCCCACTTACGCCTAAGGTTGTCTCAATCTTACGATAGGTCACATGACGATCTTCCAATATCAGTTCGCGCACAGTATCAATGGTTTTCGGAACAACAACTGATTTTGGACGACCTTCACGAAATTCATCTTGGAGTGAACTACGACCACGATTGAATTCACCATACCATCGATAAACACTGGTCCTTGATGGAGCTTCATCGCCAAAAATTGAATTAAGTTCATCCATGCACTGTTGCTGAGTTAATCCACGCCGAAAGTTGTAAAAAATAATCGCACGAAAATGTTGACGATTTAATTCCATTTTTGGGCCGAGATGAATCTTTTAAGTTACTGTAAACAACACAAATAGCGCTCGTATGTCAAAACGTTCTGAGTGCGTATAACCTCAAAAATGTCCAACTTTACGACAGAGCTGTCAATTGCCGGATTGCAACGCTAGGGTTGCCAAATCCCGAAACATAAGAGGCAACCCTCGTACAAAGTTTTTATTGTCGACGGCTTTAATTGTATTACATGATGTATTTGATTACATTTTGGGTCCTTGCTGGTTTAACACTTTGTTCTAATTGTTCATGACTTGTATTGGAAAACTACTCTACACACTTTATTCTTAATTGTTCATGAATTGAATTGGAAAACTACTCGACACACTTTATTCTTAATTGTTCATGAATTGAATTGGAAAATTACTCGACACACTTGCGACTCTGGTTATACGCCTCCCCCTGCGCGAAACGGGGGGGGGGGGGGGGGTGAAGCGGATCGGCGACCGGCTCGGTCGGGTGATGGAAAACGACTCCTCGAGGATAGAACTCTGGTTTGAATTCCATCCTCGGTTAGGGTTAAGGAACGGAAGAGAGAGAGAGAAAATGTTTCTCTTAAGGGTGTGGCCACCAAGGAAACGCGATCTTTTGTTGCAGTGGTGTGTATGTGTGAACATACACATCACCGTGTTTATCGATGCATTCCAGCAAGGATAAACAAAACCTACAGCTAGGGAAAAAGAACAAAGGAGAGGCGACCTAATGCATCGGTCTGTGATTAGAGACAGCTAAATAAATAAGCTGGAACTCATTAAATGGGAATTGCATTTGGGATACCGCAAACGATGTGGATTGTTTATGGTATCGCCAGAAAACCTTTGAAGGACAGCGTTCTTTTGTTTGCACATTGCGTGCTAAGGAAATTAGTTTCAGCGTCTATTGCGCTAATTATATGCAGCTGCTTGGGTTGTTTATTGTTGGGAGAAAAGATCTCCAGCCAATGTGTATGAAAAGGGATTTGTTGTACACATGATGGAGCTGGGAATAGGCGACGCAATGATCATTATCCCTGGTTGGGATGGTTACATGATATGTGAACCGAATTGTTTGTTTTCAGGGATATGCTGTTTAGAACAGAATTCTTAAGCGGAATTTTGAAGTCAAATAAATGAATGCAGGTAAGAGTTCTCTTAAAGGAGCTTTTAGGTAGATACATTTGGTGAATTTTGTTGCGTGGAGCATTTACAGGTGCTTAATGCGATTGCATTAGTAGAAAGCTGATACAGACTGGGTTGTAGGAATAGGAGTTCTTTAGGTAAGTAGTCAGTGGGGTTTGGCGGAACCGCCACATATCCATTGTAACTAAACTTTTTTGTTGTTTTTGGGTATCGTACAGTTCATGGGGTTCCCACTTATCGAGTTTTTTTACCTTTCCTATGAGAAAAATATGTCGACTTATTTTTATTGGGGGTACTCCCATGCTTTGTGCAATCTCATGTACCGATTTCGTTAGGTCCGCATCCACTGTTGCTCTTAAAACATCGTCGTCAACTAACGTTTCCGGTTTCCCATATGGTTCATTTTCGAGGCTGAAACCTCCCGAACGAAACTTTCCAAACCAACGTCGTATAGTGCGTTCGTTTACCGATACATCCTCAAATGCGCCATTAATGTTCTTCATTGCCAATGACGCATTATGTCCCATTTTATATTCATAAAGGAAGAGGGTTCGAATTTGAACTGCCGACAGCATGGTAAACAATTCCTAGGATTAAAATAACTGTACTTGTAACGAACCCTAAAATTCTCACACGCCACACACACGTACCACGTTACGCTATAAAAAAAGAAAATTTAACGTTCTGGCACGAATGTTCACTCGAGAACTTCTTATTTCCGACCGAGCGAAAATCGGACATTTCATGTGGTACAACCCAATACTCTTTTGGCGACTTTCTGTGTATGAATTACGAGAGGAGTCCTAGAATTAATGACGCATAGATGGCGGTAGTTATTAAAATATAATGACTGTGGGAGATAGTACCAACCTTAGAAAGATTAAGTTTCAATTTTGAAGACTCTTCTTTATTATTTGTTTGGCAGCCACCAATAGTGAACGCTCTCAGTGAATTTGTAAATATGGAAAAAATTCAAACATCCGTTATTGCCACTGAGCCATTTCTTCAAGTTTGGAAAGTAAAAATAATCCGAGGGTGCTAAAGAAGTAATTCGTATTTCGAATCATTAATTTTGGCCACTGCAATTATGGATGTGTGAATTTTTTCCATGTTTACAAATTCACTGACAGCGTTCACTATTGACGGCTGTCAAATAAGTAATAAGCAAAATAGCGTATTCAAACTTGAAACTTAATCTTTCTAAGGTTGGTACTATCTACCTCAGTAATTATATTTTAATAACTACCGCCATCTGTGTGTCAGGCCGATTAATTCTGGGACTGCCCTCGTGCAAGGCCGGTATTGAGGCAGAGCTGGGGTTGGGGATCACTGCAATATTCTAGCAAGTCAGTGTAGTTTTTTGTTCGGAACGATTTTTCACTTAGCGGTTTCGTATTCTCTATTTCTAATTGAGAAACTTTTCAACGTATTTTGAGTATAACCGTTGTTTTCGAAGGAGAATTCCCAATAATGGGTTGGTGGCCAATTATACTCTGAAAAGTGTGACGTTTTTTCCCGCTTTTCTTTGCCTAAAGTAAAGCCGATATCATTACCTTATGGCGCAACATGTATAGTAACTGTCACCTATCGCAAAAAGTCCCTCAAGTTATGAGTAAAATCAGAGACTCAATTCACATTATTTATGGGAATGTGCAAAAGGGTGTGTTGTGATTCTTGTATCAATTTCTTTCGTCTGAACTGTTTTAAAAAAAAGCTGTTGCTGGTCACGTTCACGATATCTTTATATCAACCAACGTGCGCAGTGATACTTGCTGCAAATATAGAAGTAACACTTATGGATTTTTTGCTCAAAGTTTCAAAAACTGGCAAAACAATTCATGGACTGAAACAACGACAAGTACTGGACATTCTCTTGTTCAAAACCCATTCACGAAGTCGAAAATTGAATTCTTCGGCTTTCACGCAGCGGGCAGCACTACTTTTGCTTTCTACGGTCAGATTAAAACAAAAGCGAAGAAAAATTAACAACAGAAATCATTGAGATATTTGGCCATCGGAAGACCTTAGCATCGCATGAGGATCATTGGAGCATTATTTTTGGCTCGTCACTCTGATGTTCACATAACTCGTGATGGCCATTAGTGATTGACCTCCTCTTTTGCGAAATCTTAATCAAACATCTCCCGACGGCTGAGTGGTCAGATAAAGTCATTGAGAAGTGGTAAAAGTAATGAGCCGAATTTAGAGTAACGTTGCCGTTGCTCATAGGCAGCACCAATTGATGGTTATGTGGGCTGATTTAAGTATTGAAAGCACTAAAGGTCAGCTTACAGCACCCAAGCACATGTAATGAAGGAAATTATTGGAATTATTCAATTCTCGATGAACTTGTGCCAAGGGAATGAAATAAAATCCAATGTTGAGCACGGTATTTTTGACAACGTTGTTAAATGGAGTTTTAAAAGGGGAATCAAATCTCAAGTAATTATCATAATCCGTGTGAAGTCTAAAATTTTTATTAGCCAATATCTGCCAGAAGAAATTAATGTTGGAATCGTTTAAGCGTCCGGCTGACGGCGGGCTGACGAAACGTAAATAATAAATGAGCATCTCCAGCAGGCTCATCAACTGCATTGCTCTGTGAAGCGGATGAAGATTCATGTGAGGAGCACTCTCTAGTTGCGCTGTAACTGCGCCAGCCTTTCGACAGGCTTCCTCCAATCCACTCTAGGGACACCAAAGCAAATGAATGTGTAGCAAATGTAAGGAATTCGGTGGATTACTCAACAAGTGGCTTAGAGGAGTAATCCAATTACATCACGATCTTGTTATGAAGTAGGTGAAACACATCTGCTGCAGACCTACTGCCCCATAAAGTGCACGTGTGTCTTTTTCGGGTGGGTAGACCAGGAGGCTGAAGTACCTGATACAATGCATTAAGACATGAGTAATCATCAGGTGCAGTGAACGGAAAAGATACCCAACGGCTTGTGGTAGAAATGCTAGTTACAAGAAATGCAAATCATGTTTACTCACTTGTAACTGCAGGTGAATTGTTGAATCCAGTTGTGACGGCTCTAAAATGGATCACATATGTTGCACGAATTTGATAGGTGATTTCTTTATGGAAACTGCTGACACTTGTTGGCTGACTTTGACTCTGACCTTGGGATTAGGAAGACATCCATCTCTCAACAAGAAACCACAGTAGAGCAACACTCTAGCTCCATCCAATTCATTTCTTGTCTTAAAATTGTACGAAATTGAATCGAGCCAGTGTGCTTGTTTTCAGCAAAAACTGAAGTCTAATCTATTCTGTCATGACAACTTTAAAAACAAAAAAAACGATTTCTATTCAAATTTCATTGATATCTCAATTGTATGCCATTTTTCAGCTTTAAATTGATAATAATATCTCTTATTCTCATTATAAGAGTTACAATTATCAATAAATTCATAGTTTTCTCAATAGATAGTAATGTAGGAAGTACCTTTATAACTTGGCAACAATTTAAAAAGACTGTTAATTTTGTTAGTCTTACTTGTTGTTGCTGTTTGTTTTTATTATACAATCAAATACATTCCAGTTTTACAATAAATATATCAGGTGCTATCGTCGTAAAAATATTGTGACGCATACGACAAGTACTAGAATATTCTAGAAAGTCCAAAACAAAGTACAAGAATATTCTAGAAAGTACTGGAAAACTGGAGACTATGAACAGTAGAAAATTCAAGGCTATGGAACGGACGGAAACGAAACACCGAATCAGAATGAGGAAACGGTATAAATACGTCACACGCAGATAAGAAGAAGTAGTAGTAAGTAAGAAGTAAGCAGTAAAAGACGCGATAAGTGCGGAAATCGTTAAGTTTACGGTAAAAGTAACGGTTGTTATTAACGGACTAATAAAGTGTTACATTAATTCAAAATCGATTTAACGGCTCTTATTTATTAAAAATAATTAATCCAGCGAACCCTAAGCTCCCTAAAATATATACAAATCGAAGACATACAATTAAACAGAAAAAACAGAGGTGAATGCCTCTTCACATTGGCTGAAGTAGTAAAATTATCGGTTTTTAGGGTGGAATGATCATTGCAGATTCAAAGAAAAATTTATCTTGTACATTAAAAAAAAATATCCAAACATAATTCATTTAAATCGGCAAAGCAAAAATATGTATTGGTATAAAACTCGTATGTTCAATTGTAGTATCCCACTACATAATCCCATTTAGCATAATTCAATTACCTTAATATTAATATAATATTAATTCAATTCATATGGCACGGAATGTGCTCTTAATCGCCTTCTCTTTAATTGCCTACACATAACGCGCAGTCGTTTTCCACTCAAGCTACACGCTATAGAATTACGAGCACATTTTTTACACCGTATCGTATATCGTCATTCATGTCCAAAAGCAAACACCTGGCATGGGACATTCCCTGGTTATTGCTGGCGCCTGCAAACATTTAACGCCTATAAACATGCAACGCCTGTCAACATGCAACGTCAGCAAAAATGCAGACGGTAGATGAAGAGGATGTCAGCGTGATTTCTTCGCGCTTCAAGAGTGGTAAGGTTTATTAGTTTGAGACGACTTGTATAGGGGGCAGGGATGGGGGGTTTTCCCGTCTTTGGGATTGGCTGATCGAGCGATTTTTCAGCAGGTTGCAAAGGTCCTCCGTGCATAAGATAGGCGGAAGAGTCTGCCAAGAACCGGTGATAGTTCTGGAGCACAGTTCTTAAAGACTATTGCTGGTATTCCGTCCGGGCCGGTTGCCTTCCTACACTCCAGTTCACGTAGAATGCGTTGAATAGTGCGCGGACGGAATCTCACATCCCGCATCGAAGACCGTACCGGCGCGATCACAGGTGGCTCCAAAAAACCGGGATCGAGGTTTGAATTCGTGGAAAATAAATTCACGAACGCATTAGCTTTATCCTTTGAATTTGTGACTAACGTCCCACTGTCTGTCACCAACGGAGGGAAATGGGTGGGGGGGGGGGGGGGGGGGGGGGCGAAATTAATGCTGACAGCTTTTGCCATTGACCAGAAGGAGCGCGAACTAATCGGGCACCAAAGGAGTTTATTGATCACTCTGTCGTTATGAGCTTTTTTCGCAGTATCAATGGCCTGGTTGCACGCGTTTCTGATTCTAACAAAATTCGTTCTGTTAACATCGAGGGGATTGTAGCGCCATTGCTTAAAAGCTCTATATTTTGCCGCTGTAATCTGCTCGCTTTTTTGTCAAACCACGGTCTTCTATCAGGATCAATCGCCTGTGTAACCCTTCTCTCTTCTATCCCATTTCATACCAATCCGCGTAACCCACGAAACCCTTGTATATTGTATCTACCAAATCATCACACCTCATAAGGCTTTTACGAACCGATGTTATATAATTAATATCAATTAATTATGACCCCCTAAAATACATTTAAAAACCTGGCCAATGCATCATCATCATCATCGGCACTACAACCGGGAGCCGGTCTTGGCCTTATTTAGCAAGTCCTGAGGCTTGTGAAATTTTCCATAATGATTTGTTTTTTCCGTGCAAGGTCATTAGTCTAGCGCCAATGCATATCCTTTCCAAATACCAAAACATCACATTAACAGTACAATAACATGTTCCCACCAACCAATAGACAAATTTTTAAAATAAAATAACAAATAACAGATTGTAATGTAATGATAGGAGTAACGCCATTCAGTTGTCTATTGCATTCGCCATGCAATATGTAGGTTGTAGTATTTGTTTGTTTTTTTGTCTGGCCATGTAATGTATGGCAAGTAATATTCAGTCTGAATAATAACTGACTAAAAGCCCTATTTCCCCAATTGTGCTGTTTAAAGTGCAGCTCGCTAAAAGTTCATGGCGAAATCGCCGCAGTTATTGAATCAAAAACGGATTAGGTATTTGATTGCCTTATTCTTCAAAATGCTGGGGTATTTATACTCCCAATCAATCACTCAATTATTTACAAATTTCTTAATTCACTCATGCAAATTTTGCTTAACAAACTATTTTCAATCTTAATTGATAATTCACTCAATATAATTCTGCTTACTGTGCTACTTTATTTCCTATCACCAGCTTGGCGCATAGTGTAAGAACAATGACACGATTTGACCCAATTAATTTGTGAATCACTTGCTAGCAGCAAGCTCGCAAGCGGGTGTTATATGATTCTTTCAAATCGTAACTGGAGCAATACGTTTCTTTTACTCAATGAAAAGAATCGACCTTGAATTATTGTCGGCAACGAATGCTGGTTACGTGAAACTTGCTAATTGTGACAAGGGCAATTGATTTATTTGATATGATTCTTCATGGTCATTTCGTGGGTATGTTGTTACACTACAAGGTAATTTTTGTTGAGCCATAAGGTCCCAAATATTATACACTGAATACAACAACAGTTCCGCCAGTAAGTTTCATCACAATGTCACATAACGGTGCATTGAAAAAGGAAACGACATGAAAAAAGATATGAATTGGTGGATACGAGGATTGAGCTCTCTTGGAATATTGTGCTAGAAGCGTGCGGTTCGTATAATAGCAAATTAAAGTAATAAGAATTAATTGTTTTAACAATTAACAAAGGTTTTGGAACTATACAGAAAATAAAAATTAACTGGAATTGTGTTTTAACAATTAAATGGTGTTTTAAGGCAATTAATTTTGACAAAGATAAATAAGCGGGAATTGGATTGGGAAAACTATAAAATTACTCATCGCCCAGTAATTCAGCTCCGTCCTTTGGTGGCGTTGAAGACATTTCCGAGGGTTATTGGATCCGCCCCCGACAACGGAAGCCACCGGCCCCGATACTTCTATCAGGTTGAAACACGGGGTAAATTTTGTAACCACACAAAAATATAGCAATTATAAAGAGCCTAAAGCTCAGCATTTTAATCAATTTCTATTTCGACTTGTCAACGTATTTTTGAGAATTTTTTATCGTATTTTTGAATAAATTTTTTTTTTTTTTTTTTGTAGTTTCTAAAAATACAAATAGAACATTTTTTGAATTCCGTAATTCTTTTTTAACCAACCTCATTTTGTTCTAATATCTTTTTACCATCTCATTCCTATTTCATTTTTATTAAACTTTATTCAAATTTTAAAACCTCCAAAGTAAGATACAATGGAGCTGCGCACCTTCTCCATTTCTTCTCCTATATCGCGTAAAATACGATTCCTTTCGTAGTTTCGAAATATGTTTCCGCAATACGTTTGGCAATGTGTTTTATAATTCATGGTTGCCTGATACAATGTGTTTGACAAATGTCTCTTTACAGTCCACAATATATATGCTTGTCGTGTTTGTGTTAATTTGATTTAACCAACGTTTTTCTTATAAAATGAATAAGTTCATACGGTAAACGCACCGTAAACATTGGTCCATTCGAGCCGGATTTGTAATTACAAAAAAAAAAAAAACACGTGATTCAGTGCGGACGAGCGTGAAAAAAAACTAACCAATCTAAGTCAACTTATAAGCAGTCCTGACCAGCGACATGAAGCCCAGGAGCATCGAGATCCAGGAGAAGACAACCAACGTGGGAACGCCAGCGTGGTAAGAATTGCGACGCCAGAGCGTTTTGGCCAGAAAACGCAAGTTCAGGTGAGTCACTAGTGTTAAAGATCATTAAAGGGCTACCTAAAAAATATTCCTAAAAAATAACGAGTTTTTAATTGTTGTTTTTGACTCGTGACCCTCTCCACATTGTTCTTTTATTTGCCCTCCTCTATTACTACCTTCCTTCCTTAAGTGTCCAAAAAATTCCTTCTACTCGTGCATAACCTGGTTTTCCAACTCGTGTCGCGGTATTAATTTCGTAAAGAATGGCCGAAGAGCAAATCAAGGCATTAATCAGCAAACGGGCTGGTGCCAAACGATACCTAACTAACTACATAAATTTCTTGGACAAATTCAATCCCGAGACTGATTTGCTCGCGCTCGAAAAGCGGTTCTCGGACATGGAAGGGATTCACGGGAAGTTTTTGTCGGAAGCTCTGGAAGGCTTGCTAGAGCATTCTGAGGAGCTTTTTGAGCATACCAACGCCTTTGAGGAATTATACTACAAGGCGTATGGTATTGCTGCAAGACTTCTAGCCGACCATGCAAAGAAATCTGTTCCGGCATCTGTCGAATTGTCTGAACTAATAGATGTGAGCGTGGCTGACAGCAAGGCTATCGCCCAAGACCACAATCCTCCTGTCGTTACTTCTCTACCCATTGTCGTCTCCTTCCGGTGATCCTGGCCCACCGGAAGCCCTAAAACCAACGGTGGATAAGGCACAGGACATTAAAAACCTGAGCCAACAGTTAATCTCTAAATTGTCGCGAAATTTGGTCGAAAACTTACAAACGTCACAGTTACCAACCATATCGTTGCCATCGTTCGAAGGGTCGTACGAATCTTGGCTAGGATTCTACGATCTGTTCAATGCTTTGGTCCACCAGGACAACAAAATCGCCCCAGTAAAGAAGTTATTCTTTTTGAAAGGCTGTTTCAAAGGTGAAGCAGAGGAGGTTATCGCATCCATCGAATCTTCCGATGCAAACTACCAGGTCACTTGGGACCTATTGAAGGAACAATACGATAATCTAAAAAACATACCATGCCTCCCATATCCAAGGACTTCTCCTTTCAATCTTTCGTCGACAATCTACAGAAGCATTTGCGAGCACTCCAAACGTTAAAGGAGTCCGTTGAGTCTTGGGACGCCATACTAATCGTGATCCTTCGTGAAAAACTTAACCCCTCCTCCCGGGAGCGATGGGAAGACTGCAGTAGCAGTATAGCTCAGCCCATCATAAAAAACCTTATCGTTTTATGAAAAGGCGCGCTCAAGCAGAAGGCGTTCGACCGAAACCCATTTCTAGTTCACCAGCTGAAAGGTCCCTTACTCGTCGCAACCACAGGCCCCAACAGAGGTTCGTGGCGGCGACTCGAATTTGTACCTTTTGCAACACTAGTCATCAAATTTACACTTGTGACAAGTTCAAAGCGTTAGCCCCACAAGCGCGTTTCGAAGCCGCCAAGACTAGCCAGTGATGCATACAGTGTTTAAGGAAAGGACACCGAGTTTCGGGTTGTAAGGCACAGCCATGCCACAAGTGCAATCAGCGTCATCATACCTTATTGCATTTTGAAAAGGCAAATAAGACCAATACTTGTCAAAAAGCCTTCTAACATTTACGTCTCAGGAACCCACAAAACTGCGACGACGGTTACGCATTCGACTCGGGCAACATTACGATCGCGGGCCACCAATTATGAGAAATCTATAGAGTTCTTAATCGTACCACAGATCGGACATTCAATGCCTTCGACTTCTATCGATCAGAAAATTCTTGATCTGCCAAGAAACCTTCCACTAGCTGACCCTGAATTCTTCAAATCATCACAAATTTATGCGCTTATTGGCGTCAAATTGTTTTATAAGTTACTTTGCATCGGCCAAATATCATTGAGGAGTCAGCCAAATGTAGTATTGCAAAAGACGCAATTAGGGTGGATTGTTGCGGGAGATCTCAATCTCAATCATCGGGCAGCTAACGTGTCCTGCCATCTGTCGATACAATCTTAACCCCCAGATGTGAATTTAACTCGATTCTGGGAATCTGAGGAGATCTCAAGTGAGAAAACTCGTTCACCTCTAGAATTAGCTTGTGAAGATCACTATGCTCTTTACACCACCAGATTTCCTGATGGGAGATATCAGGTAAAATTGCCGTCATTGGGACACATGTCGCTTGCTTTGAATCCAGAGCCCAGGGGCCTTTTCCTTCCTCATCGCGCGGTAGTGAAGGAAAGCAGTCTAACAACCAAGATTCGGGTTGTGTTCGAGTAAGATTAGAGAGAGAGTCGAATAAGATTGGAGATTAAAGATAAGAGATAGAAGACGAGAATAGAATACAGAGTTGAAGAAGTTATTAAAACAGAGTTGTAAAAGGAAGTTATTAGAACGGAATAAAGAAGAGAAAAAAAAAGAAGACATCAACAGATTTATTAATATAAGAGAAAGAAGACGGACAGAAAGACGAGATGAAAGTTTATATAAAAGGTCCACGCTCTTCCCTCTAACGAGGAAGCACGGCGTCCCGGACATACAACACTGGTGGCAGCGGTGGGATCCAACCGAAGGATCCCATAAATAAATAAAAACAAAATAAATAAGAAGAAACTAAAACAAAAATAAAAAAAAAATAAAAAAAAAATAAAAATTTCAAGAAAAAAAAAGTAAGCAGCAAAGACCAGGATGAGCAATTATAGGGCGTGAAGTCTGCCTGGCGGTAATAAAAAAAAAAATAAAAAAAAAAGTGTGAAAAAAAAGAACTCAAAGACTATAAGCTGTGGAAAGACAAGAAAGACAACAATAAGAACAAACAAGACTTCTATCAACATTTCGTAATAGTAAGAAATTTTGTTTTGTCAAAATATCGACTTTTCTCTCTTCCTTTTTAGTAGGAATAGGAATATTCTCGACTTGGAAATTTTCCTTTTACAAAAAAAAAAGTTTTTTTCTCGATAGACAAATTTTCTTTGAAAGTTCTCTTTTCAGTTTTTCCGACGACATTTCCTTTTTTTGTTTTCTCTTCGAAAATTTTCTTTCTTTGCAGCTTCTGGGACAGCAATTTATTTTTTCCATCCATATATACGAGGGTTGCCTCTTATGTTTCGGGATTTGACAACCCTAGTGTTGCAATCCGGCAATTGACAGCTCTGTCGTAAAGTTGAACATTTTTGAGGTTATACGCACTCAGAACGTTTTGACATACGAGCGCTATTTGTGTTGTTTACAGTAACTTAAAAGATTCATCTCGGCCCAAAAATGGAATTAAATTGTCAACATTTTCGTGCGATTATTTTTTACAACTTTCGGCGTGGATTAACTCAGCAACAGTGCATGGATGAACTTAATTCAATTTTTGGCGATGAAGCTCCATCAAGGACCAGTGTTTATCGATGGTATGGTGAATTCAATCGTGGTCGTAGTTCAAGATGAATTTCGTGAAGGTCGTCCAAAATCAGTTGTTGTTCCGAAAACCATTGATGCTGTGCGCGAACTGATATTGGAAGATCGTCATGTGACCTATCGTGAGATTGAGACAACCTTAGGCGTTAGTGGGACCAGCATACATTCAATATTGCATAAACATTTGACTGTCAAAAAAATTTGTTCGCGTTGGATCCCACACAATTTGTCAATCGCCCAAAAAAGGCTCGTGTCAATTGGTCGAAAGAAATGCTCAAAAAATACGCTCGCGGTGCTTCGAAACACGTCTATGACATCGTGACAGGTGATGAATCGTGGATTTACGCGTATGAGCCCGAAAGTAAACAGCAGTCGACTGTCTGGGTGTTTCAAGATGAACCAAATCCAACAAAAGTTGTTCGCGCACGAAGCACTTCCAAGCAAATGGTCGCCTGTTTTTTCGGAAAAACTGGACATGTCGCAACCGTACCACTAGAACAACGCAGAACAGTCAATTCTGAGTGGTACACAACCATTTGTTTGCCAGTTGTCTTCCAAGAAATCAGGAAAACCAACCGCCGAAGTCGGATCACTCTTCACCACGACAATGTGAGCTCTCACACATCAGCTGCGACAACTGCATTTTTGAGCACCCAAAACATCGATTTGATGGGTCATCCGCCGTATAGTCCTGACTTGGCACCGAATGACTTCTTTTTATTCCCGTACGTAAAAAACAAACTGAGAGGTCAACGTTTTTCGACACCTGAAGAAGCGGTTGCTGCATTCAGAATGCATGTGTTGGAGATACCTCAATCAGAGTGGCAAAAGTGCTTCGACAATTGGTTCAAACGCATGCAAAAGTGTATAGATCCTCATGGGGAATATTTTGAAAAACAATAAAGTGATTTTCGATGATCAATATTTGTTTTTGTTCTCTAATCCCGAAATATAAAAGGCAACCCTAGTATTGAATATTAAAATAAAGGCCTTTTATCATAACCAATATTATTAAAAAGTGATAGCAAATTTTCTGCCATACATTCTTCTCAAATTTTCACAATTTCGAGTCCTTATTACACGAAACAGGCGGCTAGGCAGGGGGAAGAACAAATCCACTCTCAACCGATACACAATAACCCCCCTGAAATGGCTCTCTCTGTCGGAATTTCAGATGTTTTCAGAATCGTCCCTACCTTTGACTGGAAACCCTGCGACCTAAACAAATTTATTTCCGGGGGAGAAGTTTTGTTTAGATCCATTAAAAAGGCAGACCCTGATATATATAACACATTTTTAGAGCTAGTCAAAAATAGACTAGAGGGTCCTGCATATGATCTAATTAGGTATAGCAAAATCACTAAGTGGGTAGATATTAAGGAAAAGCTGGAATCTGAATATAAAGAAGAGCAATTTCGGTCGACGGCACACAATGAGTTGATTTCTCTGAAACAACTCTTCAGAGAAACCGTTCGGGAATATGGAGATAGAGTTGCAAATGCGCTGAGGACTCTGAACTCTGCCACGTGCGAAATAACAGCAGGCGCGGTAGTTAGGGATTTCTTGATTGAAGAAATCACGAAATTGGCCGTACAAATATTTGAGGACGGATTAAAGAACGAACAACTGAAGATAATAGCTAATGTCCATGGGGGAAACAATTTAAAGCAGTCGATTGCCCATGTAGTAGCGCATGCTGCTCGAATGGATAAATCTCCCAAGTCGTATCATTATAATGAAAATCCCCACAGATTTAATCGTATAGTCTGCCAAACCTGTGGTAAGCCAGGGCATTCTCAGGACACATGTTATCGGAACATGCAGTCCAACACTTTTCCGAATAGACAACCCATAAAAAGGGAATACAACATTACCTGCAATTTCTGTGGACAGAATAATCACACAGATAACGAGTGTAGATACAGGTTATCTAGGAATGGATCGTCATTACCAAATTTCCATCAAGGTACAACGCGTAACCCATTTCGAAATAATCCTGCAAACACCGAAAATCGTTTTGGTGAAATTTCTAGGACCACAAATAGACAAAATGTTCACTTTTCTCGGGTGCAAGAGTCGGAAAACGAGGCCTGACGCCAACCAAATTTTTTAGAAGACAAACAGCATTTTTCAATTTATAGCATTAGATCTTTGGCAATAGATAACGACAATTTTAATTCATATAACTCTAGGAGTGAAGCTCCTAGCCAAATTTACCTTGAGCCAGCATATGATTATCCTAACCATATGACTAATTCTAATAAAGTTATAGATATAAAAGAAGATAAACCAAACACTAATATAATAACTCCGATTCAGACTACAATTCTGGAAAATAATTCAGCAACAAAGACTGAAAATTCGAAATTTTCAGCAGTAATACAAACTGAAATCCCCAATATTTCGGCTATCCCAATTGACAACCCAGACACTTCAGCAACCAAGACTGAAAATTTAGCAGTATTAAAGACTGAAAATCCAAAAGTTTCAGCAATTAAAATTGAAACCCAAGTCAGTTCAGCAGCTAACACTGAAGAACAAAACTTTTCAGCAGCAAAGGCTGAAGGACTGAATGTTTCTACAGCAGATAAAACTGAAGAAATAGTTCAAACAGCAAATAAGACTGAGAACCAAGATGTTCTCGCAGCTAATAAGTCTGAAGAACTATGCGAGACAGTAAATAAGACTGAGAACACCAGCAACACCTTGGGTCATGCGTTAAGACTCGCCCTCGAAGAGCTCGACGGAGGGAGAGTAAGTCCTGGGGCCAGAATGCCAGGCGTAGAAGAGAAATGGACACGCCTTAAGAATACTGTCATTAGTACTGCCAACTCCATCTTAGGCAGTAGTCGTAGAGATCGGAACGACTGGTTTGATGATGAGTGCAAACTAGCGACTGAACGTAAGAATGCTGCATACCGGGCAATGCAGCAGTCTCATAGGACGCGGGTACGCGAGGAGAAATACAAAGAGCTCAGAAGAACTGAAAAAAGACTTCACAGACAAAAGAAAAGTGCCTGGGAAAAAAATCTTGTCTGTGAAATAGAGAAAAGTAGAGAGCGAGGTCCGCACCAGGCGCGGAAGTTCTACCAAATAATCCGCAGTATGACGCGGTACACACCACGCTGCACTTACTGCAAGGATAAAGAGGGTAATCTGATCACCGATCCTGAAGGCATTCTGGAGCGATGGGAAGTGCACTTTAATGAATTGCTAAATGGTCAGCTCACAGAAGAATTGGAGGCTCCACCAATGCAAGACCAGGACCAAATGCTGCCGCCACCAAGCATTGAGGAAACACTAAAAGCCATTAGACAGCTAAAATCAAATAAAGCCCCTGGAGCTGATGGCATACCAGCTGAGCTGATCAAACAAGGAGGGACAGCGTTACATCACGCAATTCACGAGATCGTGGTGCACGTATGGGAGCAAGAGGAGATGTCGGAAGATTGGCGTCGTGGTATAATTTGCCCCATACATAAGAAGGGAGATATCACACTGTGCAGCAACTATAGGGGTATAACATTGCTGAGTACCGCCTATAAGATACTCTCCACTATCCTACAAGACCGGATATCCCCATACGCTAAAGCCATCATTGGTCAATATCAGTGTGGCTTCATCCCGCGCAAATCAGCGATTGATCAGATATCCACCCTTAGGCGATGGAAAAATGTCTGGAATTTAAGATTCCACTATATCATCTGTTTATAGACTTCAAGGCCGCCTACGACAGCATAGCCAGGGTAGAACTATATAATGCCATGAGAGAATTCGGCATTCCAAATAAATTGATACGACTTTGTAGGTTGACCATGATCAACGTAACTAGTCAAGTAAAAGTAGCGGGATTGCTGTCCAAACCAATAAACATCTATAATGGACTCCGACAAGGGGACGGTCTGGCCTGCGTCCTCTTCAACCTGCCGTTGGAGAAAGCAATCCGTGACTCTGGCGTTACAACAAGAGGGACTATTGTCACCAAGTCCAGCCAGATACTTGCCTACGCAGATGACATCGACATCATCGGTAGAACCGAATCGGCGGTACAGGAATCCTTCACCCAGATCGAGCAGGCGGCACAAAAACTGGGACTGCGCATTAATGAGGGAAAAACCAAGTACATGGTGGCAACTTCTGCGAAGAGAAGACCTAACGTTGGTCAAACTATCAGGGTAGTGGAGCACGAATTTGAAGTAGTGCAATCCTTTAACTACCTTGGGTCAATAGTATCAGCCGATAACAATATGGAAGAAGAAATACGCGAACGGCTGATTAAATCCAACAAAGCCTACTATGGTCTATCAAGGCTCTTTAAATCCCGAAATTTATCCAGAACATCCAAGCTGCTACTGTACAAGACCACGTTCTTACCAGTACTCATGTATGGATCCGAGACCTGGGTGCTCAATAAAAGGCACTCTGAACTCTTGGCCGCGTTCGAGAGAAAGGTCTTAAGGAGAATTGTTGGCCCCGTATGTGAGGGAGGACGATTCCGGAGACGCTACAACCATGAGTTGTACGCAATCTACCTTGAAGCTCATATTGTAAGAAAAATCAAGCTCGGTAGACTCCGGTGGGCGGGACACCTAGCTCGAATGAGCGAAGAGGACCCTGTCCGGAAAGTCCTTTGTGGCAGGATGTATGGAAGGAGACAGCGCGGCAGACCTTGTCTGCGATGGAGGGATGGCGTAGACCAGGACGTCCAGAGCCTGGGAGTGCTAAACTGGATGACATCGGCTCGAAATCGGGACCGGTGGAGAGATTTGTTAAATAAGGCCAAGACCGGATCCCGGTTGTAGTGCCGATGATGATGATGAAATAAGACTGAGAAACTAAATGGTCTAACGGCAGTGGATAAGACTGGAAATGTAAACGTTCTAACAGCAGTTAAGGCTATGGAAAATAAAGACATTAAGCCAAAAACATTAAATATTTTAAACAACGATAATGAACATAAACACTTACTCAAACACGAAATAATAAAAAATGAAAATAATAATTCAACTAAAATAAGTATTGAAAAGAAAAACTATATAAATACATTACAATTTTTTTTAACAACAATAAACATTTATTCAAACACAAAATACAAAAAAATAAAAGTTACACAGTCATTTAAGATATTTGAGATCATTTCTTAAGAAGACTTTTGGTAATATTCATCTTTATTCAATCATCTTAGTAATAGGCCCAAAACGGTTTTGGAAAATTTTCCATAAATTTAAAGAAAAGGTACACACCTAACAAATGGCCTTTGGTTTTTTTAAAATATATATGGAAAAATCAAACAATTGTAGAAAATGAAAAAAAAAAAAAAGTTAAAGAGGGGGAAGAAAGAAAGAGAATTTTCATAGAGTTAATATATGTATTGGAATTTTTGGAATTTTTATAGAGTTAATATATATATTGAAATTTTTAACAGAGTTATATATATATTTGAAATTTGAAATATATAGTCGAATGAAAAAGAGAATTTTGAAACATAACTTTTTTAAAATAATAAAAATTTTTTTGGATGAGAAAAGAAAAGGTTCCAAGGAGAAATATTATAAATAGAGATTGTTAAGTAAAATTTCATAAGATTAATTGTAATTTTAGTTAATATATATAATGTAAATAGACAATTTTTATAGTGTTAACAACTTTTTGAAATTTAATTATTGTAACAATGTATAAACCTTTGATGGAAAATTAATTTTGAAAACCAATTGTAATTGAACGAAAACCCAAGTCCTTAATTAAACTATAGTTACAAAGAAAATTATTCTCTTCAAGGGTAATTTTCTTTCTCGAAGAAGGGTGGGATGTAGTATTCCAGAATACTATTGTCCTTATAATTATTAACTTTAACACTCAATCTCATTATTTATCTAACACATCATTAAAACATTCTCTTAATCCACTATATTCTATATCAAATCAGTTTCAGCACACTTGATACATGCCCATTTTTCATAACATGCCCCTTTTTTCATTTGAAACATGGCTCTTTGATTTTCGTTCAAAGTTTGCTCAAAATTAAAAGTCACAATAGATTAACCCTTTGCACTCGCGCGTTTCGTAGCGCTTTTTGGTGCATTTACTATCTCTGACGTAAAATGATTACACACAAAGTAACACACAAATCTTTTATATATTAATGTTTAATGTATCTTTACAGTTTTACGAAGATAATATCTTAAGCATTAGTCCTTGAATTTAAGCTTTTTATGGTATTTTAGAAAACAATTGCCGAGATGTATGCCCGGCTTTTCGAGACAAGTATCACAATAGTATGTAGTTTGATATGTAGCGGTTCTTTAATACATTCCCAACCGTCCATCCTCTTAAATGAACCACCTTCCAAACCCACCATACCTACCTGCAATTTTGGGGCAGCGTAAGCTACCCTTCATTCTCTTTCACCTGAAAGTTAAATCTTAAGGCATGCATCACATTGAATTTTTCCGTTTATGATCTATACCATATCTCCATCGGCTCGGCGTGTCAGCAATTATAATAGATAAATACTAGCTGGCCAGCGTAATTGTTGACATAGCTGAAGCCAATGGTTTCTTGCTACGGTTCATATCCATTTATTGCCCCAGTCCCAAGGTTCGCAACACTTGCGACCAATTTCCTTTGTCGGTTATCTACCGATCATGGGACTTGGGCACTAATATGATTGACGTTAGACAATCATACCCCAGATAATGCCGAACGATGCTCCGGCCTGTAAAACAAACAAAAGCTACCATAGCCTAGGCCATAGGCGAACAACCCTCGGTTTGCTTATCGCCACGAAAAATCTATAGCCTACAATGGCATTACCCATGAACGCCTAAGTAAACACGATGTGCAGATCATCGTGACCCTTGAAATAGCGTTTTTGTGTATCTTGAAGCAAAAACCTATTTCGTTCTCAGGCGCAGGTCATCTAAGATTTATGACCCTCGAAATAGCGTTTCTGTTTATTTAAGACACAACATATTTCTTCCTTCGGCGATTTTTCGCCATCGCTTATCTCAACGACGCCTGCAGCTCCCAATACCAATTCATTACACCAGCCCATGTTTATTTAGGACACAGGAAACTATTTCTCCCTTCGGCGACTACGCTATCGCGTACCTCATATTGCCTGCTATTCATTCCATGTGTATTCAGGTCTTTCTCGTCGTTGCCGATGTCCAGGCTGAAGGGCAACGTACTTGTGCTATACGCACACATACACAATCCTCCCCTATTGATGAAATTCGCGGGCATCGAACTGATAAATGTAAATTACATTGGAGTCAGATGTCAGTCTTTATAGAGGACAGTCGCGCCCTTTTAACGTGAGTTTTTATCACTCGTCTGGTGCAATACCGTATGAGAGAAATTCGTTGTGAGTTAACGTTAATTCAAAAATACCCATAATTTATACGCGTGATTTTATTTACCTTTAAATACCAATTTCTCGTCCGCGTACTAATAACTGTTGAGCGATTGTATTCTGACCTTTCAGCTAAGAAAAGAAGTAGTGTAAAATCTACATCAAATAATTTAACTGACTGCAAATAATTTAACTGGCTGTGCAAATAATTTAACTGACAGTGCAAATAATTTAACTGATACGTGCTAACGAATCGAGCATCTGTGACTAGTGAACCAACCAACAATTTTATAAATGACCAATAAAGATTTAACGAAAAACAACCCAATAGTTTTATTTCACTGGCTTCTGGTGACCGTTAGTTTCGGCAACAATTCCACTTTGTTTTCTTCGCGGAACAATTTAGTGTTGTGGGGTATTTGACTGGACCCGCGTTCGTGTTTACGCATAGCAAATACCACCCACAGATATCTTTTGCCATGTTCAGTCCTTTTAGAACACACTTTGCAATCCTTCCTAACTCCTGTTAGGATGATATGCAACTTTCCATCTAAGCGGATGTGTTCGGAACTGGAGGTTAATGTTGATGATCGAGGAGGTGTCTGACGAAAATCTGCCGTCAATTGCTGAACTAAAGTTTTCGCATACCGCAAGTGACTAAGCGGCTGTTCTGCTCTCTGTTGTTTAGTCATTTTATAGAGTATATATGAATTTATTGAGCAAATCTCCAGACCCCAAAAAAACAGTTTACATTTCAATGATTTTCGTAAGAAACAGTACGTTCCGGCCAATTGATCTGCACGATCGACACCACCCATATGTTTTATATAATTTATTACAACATTAGGCTTCTTGACGGTAACTTCAACACCACCTCGTAACATTTTTCTCACAGAACTCATTCCTGCATTGTTCCAATTCGTCAAGCACGTGACAACCCTCTTGTCTTTCCATGATAAAACTAAGTTATTTCTTTTGCGGAATGCTAATGTTGATTTCGTACCAAATTTTGGTTTTTTATTTGGTTTGGCAAATGCTTCCTATTCGTTAAGATTGTTCCTGTCAAGTGGCATTTCAATTTGAACAACTCTTCAGCCAATATAAAGCTGGTGTAATATCGATCTGTAAACATATGGTGTCCTTGGCTACCAGGCAATTTTTCCAGTAGCATCGTATAAAGGTGCAGCGGTATTCTTGTTGATATCGGAAGGTCGGGCCTGGTCAATTTCTCCGTGGTAAGACTTCCATAATAGGAAGATATAGCCAGTATTTGAGTCTGCCATTGTGTAGACTCTAATACCCCATTTAGTCGATTTTTTCGGATTACATGTTATAAATGAAACCCGACCTTTGAATTTGATAGTGGACTCATCCACACAAATTTCTTCTACCGGTGTAAAGTACCTCAAAAGTTTGGAATTGATATAATCAAGAAAGCAGCTTACTAGCTGCAAACGTGTTCTTCGACCTGCATCTGTTGTTTGGATTGTTTTTAGATGAAGCATCCAAAAATCTGGCTGAATCTGTCTCTAGTGAATATGTTTGAATAAAAAGGAATGTAACTGACATCATTACGTGACCAGTACTCTTGCAAATTCGGCTCCTCGATAGTATAGTGGTTAGTATAACCGCCTGTCACGGGTTTCGATTCCCCGTCGGGGAGCCTCTGGCGCAACACTAATGACCTTGCCCGGAAAAAAACAAATCATCATGGAAAATTTAACAAGCCTCAGGACTTGCTAAATAAGGCCAAGACCGGTTCCCGGCTGTAGTGCTGATGATGATGATGATGATGATGACTCTTGCAAATTCGCCAACGGCATTGTCCCCATATTTATTATGACTCCAATAAATGCCCACATTTCTTCGGTAGTCACATTCTCCCAGTTTCGCCATATCGAGTACTGTGATAGCGTCCTGTTCTGTAACTTTCTTCTAGCGTAATTATTTGTTTCTGTAACTATTTCATTCACGAGTTCATCGGTAAAAAACAGTTTGAAAAAATCCAACGGTTCTTTCTTGTCTCCGAGTACGTGCGGTCCTACAGGAGTGTTGCCGGCTATAAACGGTATTCCCGAGGGTATTTCTTCTGATTCTGGGCAACTGACCCATTCTGAACTGTCGGATCGTGGGTCCTCTGCAGCATCACTATTACTGTCACCTTCGCTGTCTATTACTCTAATCTTTCGACTTCTTACACCTCTTACTTCATCACTATCATCATCACTGCTTCTGTTCTCTCTATCGTCAAGCTCTCTGTAATTTCTAGCTGTAATTTCCTCGTTTAGCAACTCTAAATCAAACTCATCTTCACTCGAACTTATTTCACTACTACAATCCATGGTAATGGGGATCAGAAACTTAAACTTTTTTAGTGTTTTTGCCACGGCTGTCAAGTTCGAACTGAGGCCGAAAATACCGTCCGCTTCGTAGTTGTGTACTAATTTCAGATACGAAAGTCTTATATCTGTTTGAAGGGACATCATGTTACACTTCATAAGATTATACAAAACGAGCGTAGGAATCCGCGTCGAAGCAACAAAACGTAAACAGTTACCGTCGCGGATCGAGTTACCGCAGCGAACGAAGTGGTGAGCGACAGTCAGCGCTCGAGTTGTGGCATCAAACCGCGTGGTGAGTGAGACTCACCTCTCGAGTGCAAAGGGTTAAATAATAATTTGATAAAATTGATTTTTTTCAAGTAATAATTTACAGTAGATTAGAACACAAAGTTATATAAGAAGAGGGAAAATTTCATTGTAAAGTTAGTTGAGTTAAGAGAGCGAGTCGAGAAGAAATAGAGATACAGAATAGATACAGAAGAGTCGAGTAAGATTAGAGAGAGAGTCGAATAAGATTGGAGATTAAAGATAAGAGATAGAAGACGAGAATAGAATACAGAGTTGAAGAAGTTATAAAACAGAGTTGTAAAAGGAAGTTATTAGAACGGAATAAAGAAGAGAAAAAAAAAGAAGAAATCAACAGATTTATTAATATAAGAGAAAGAAGGCGGACAGAAAGACGAGATGAAAGTTTATATAAAAGGTTCACGCTCTTCCCTCTAACGAGGAAGCACGGCGTCCCGGACATTGGCTATAAGGACGTTGTTCAGATTAGCTGATGACGAAGTACGCAAGTTTCCCAAAGCTGCTTAAATATTAAGCAGGGACTTCTATGTAGATGATTTACTTACCGGAGCTGAGACTTTAACTGAGGCCATACGAATCCGTGATTAACTCCTGGCCCTGCTCAAGAAGGGAGGTTTCTGCCTGAGAAAATGGGCGTCGAATCACCCAGCACTACTCGTCGAAGATCAAGAGCATCCGCATAGTTCGCACATGTCACTAGATCCCGATGCAGACACAAAAACGTTGGGAATACGCTGGAATTCCCGCAAAGACTATTTCTTTTACGTTGTCAATGTCGATAGTCGGAATAGCAATACAAAAAGAGGCATATTATCTCAAATTTCATAATTGTTTGATCCTATGGGACTCCTTGGCCCCATCGTGGTATATGCTAAGATACTGATTCAGCTGTTATGGAACGCTGGAGTTTCGTGGGACGAATCTGTCCCTATGGAGATCCATTCAGCATGGTCGACGTACCAGGAACAGCTCCACTTAATTGAATATCTTAAGTTTCCTCGTGGAGTAACCATACCCAATGCAGTTAATGTACAACTGCATGGATTTTGTGATGCCAGTGAAAAGGCTTATGGAGCTTGCTTTTATTTAAAATCTGTCAATCCCCAAGGCCAAGTGCACATCCGTTTGATTGCATCCAAATCGCGAGTTGCTCCTCTCAAACCCCTAACAATTCCCAGATTGGAACTCAGCGCAGCGGTACTACTGTCGAGTCTTTACACCGTCATACGAGCAACTATCTCAACTGAGATAAATGCAGTCTACGTCTGGTCGGATTCCACCATTGTATTACATTGGATAAGCACTCCTCCACACAAGCTAAAAACTTTCGTAGCAAATCGTCTGTGTGAGATACAATCTAATGTATCCGAGTGGTATTGGAATCGGCTCTCCTCCCAGGACAATCCAGCAGATCTCGTTTCTCGTGGTCAGCTTCCCTCTGAGTTCGTGGGAAGCAGCCTTTGGTTCAATGGTCCTTCATGGCTAAAGGATCATGACTCATCATGGCCAAGACTCGTTTTGGCTAAAATAAAGGTTCCGGATTTGAAAGCCATGATACACACGGTCGCTTGTATGTCACTCGATTCGAGAAACGGATATACTTGAACGCTATAGTTCGTTCAGCAAGTTGCAACGTATCATTGGATATGTGTTCAGAATCGTCCACAATGCCAAAGGCATTCCCCAAAGCAATAGTGGCCCATTGCGAGTTGACGCACAACGCCATCATCAGGCTCGTTCAATCTCAGTCGTTCAGGCGCGAGATTGAACTATTAGCCGCCAGCCAACCAATCCCGACATCAAGCAAATTGATACCACTGAATCCAATTTTGGATTCTGTTGGTCTAATACGTGTCGGAGGCAGGCTTGGTCACTCGTCCTTATCCAAGGAGCAACGTCACCCCATACTGTTGCCAGCTCAGCATCATATCACGAAGCTGATTATACAGGCTGAGCATATGAGGCTTAAGCACGCTGGTGTCCAAACCACTCTCTATTCAGTACGCCAGCAGTATTGGCCGATAAGCGGTCGCAATGCAACTCGCCGCATCCTTCATAAGTGCATGCCCTGTTTCAAAGCCAAGCCGATTCGCGCCGACTACCCGATGGGCACTCTGCCCAGACAAAGAATAACATCTGCTCGCCCGTTTCTACGTGTCGGAGTAGATTATTGTGGGCCTTTCTATATAAAGAAAAGGCGTCATCGGAACAAATGTCGATTAAAAGTCTACGTAGCCGTATACGTCTGTCTGTGTACAAAGGCTGTGCATTTAGAGTTAGTTGGTGGACTATTCACCGAGGATTTTATTGCAAGCCTGAAGCGCTTCTTTTCGAGAAGGGGAAAATCTGTCGAATTCCATTCTGATAATGGAACTAGCTTCGTCGGAGCAAAAAACAAGCTTCACCAGCTCTACAACCTTTTCAAGTCCAAGGAGCACCAAAATGTTATCTCTAAATTTTGTAGTGATCAAAAGATCGTTTGTCACTTCATACCGCCAAGAGCTCCTCACTTCGGAGGAATCTGGGAAGCCGGAACATATGAACGATTGGAAACATATGTTGTCGAAGTAGAAGTAATTTTGAACTCCCGTCCCATATCCCCTATGTCGTCAGATCCCAACGACCTCGAACCCCTAACTCCCGGCCATTTCTTAGTAGGTAGCCCTTTAACCTCCTTTCCACAAGTTGACTTCACAGGCACACCATCTAATCGCCTAAGCGCCTGGCATCACGCCCAGCGATTGGAGCAGCATTTTTGGCGGCGCTGGCACAAAGAGTACCTGCACCAGCTTATTCAGTTCAGCCGCTCACGCCGTCCCGAGCTCCAGTTAAAGGAATGAGCTTTAGTGCTCATCGCAGAAGAAAACTTACCACCACTAAGATGGGCACTAGGTCGCGTCGTAGCTATACACCCCGGCAAGGATGGAATTGTGAGAGTAGTTACTCTCCGTACAAAAGATGGCACATATGATCGTTGCGTCAAAAGGCTCTGCCCTCTTCCCATCGACCAGCTACAGGATCCGAAAACACCCCAACAACGTTGAAACTGACGTTTCATTGTGGGTGGCATGTCGCGTCTCGCTTAACAAAACAGCATGGCCAGCATTTAACTGCCAACATAAATCGAAAGACGACGACCATCAAAAATTATATTAACACCTTAAGTGTTATAATCTTGGGGGGAACGAAGTAGGGTGTGCCGGCGTACGGCACAGGGTTCACTCCAGTACCCATCTCTATGCCACCGTACTGTTCACACCGAAGAGAATGGAGGCGGGCAAACGCCCAGGACGCTGCTGCACGGCGAGGAAGCGAAACCGCGGGAATAAAACACACAGGTGTAGTTGGTTTACGAGTTGCTTTAATTGTTCACTTAGGTTTATTTACAAGGAGAGTTGCTTTAATTGTTCACTTAGTTTTATTTATGAGGAGTTTGGTTGCCCGCGTTCCGCGACGCCGCTTATTGTTCGTGTCGTACGCTACCTTTACACTTAATGACAACCGCCGAATAGCTGGACTTTAAGACGCACGACTAAATGACTCCTAACTTAGGGAAAGCGAGCCCGACACACGACTTAATGATTTTCGTTTAGAAATCAGGGCCCCGGCAAAGACACGGCGAGCTGGGTTGCACACTCGGGGCTTCGCGCGCCCCCCAGCCCACGTTACGGGGGGCTGAACCTCGACCTGATGTGTGCGCGTTGGTAGTTGGAGCACGACTGACTAATGAAAGCCAAAATTCATCGCGTTGTGGCAGTGGGGTTATAGCTAAAGTGAGCTCGCTGTCACTTACTAGGAATTTGTGGAAGAGTTGCTATGCCTGCATAGGAATTTAGTTCCAGCGAATCCTTGCCGTATAAGCTAAGTAGGATTCGTTGGTTGGGTGTACCGGGAAATTGAAATTGCTTGGGTGCAAGCAAGGAATATCGTTAAGATAGGAACCGAAGTCATTTCGGGGAAATGTATGCGGCTTGGTATAGTTGTTAATGTTCCGTTGTGGATTTGAGTATGCGTTTTGTTACGGAATATGAATTTCGGTGAAATCAAGATTGCTTGGTCACAAAGAGGAAATATGAATTAAGTGGAGAATTGACCGAAGCAATTTCGGGAAAAATTATATGTGGGGTGATGTAATTGAGGGAGATGGTTAATGTTTGTTGTAGATTGGAATATATGTTTTATTAAGGCATATCAATTTCGGGGAAATTGTGATTGCTTGGTCGCAAAGAGGGAATGAGAATTCAGTAAAGGATGGACCGAAGCAATTTTGGGAAAATGAATGCGGGGATGATTAGAATATATTCTGTTGAATTATATTCTGTTGGGAGTTTGGAAAATGTTTTTTTATTGCAGATTGGGAGATGTATGCTATTGTGGATTTGTTTTTGCATGTTTACAGGTTAGGATTGTGGGTTGGTTCTCCGTGTGATATAGAGAACCCCACAATCTCACGTCAAATCATCGTTCAATTCGTCTAGTTTTCGCTGGGCAGTCGCCATTAATCAACCTCGTAACCATGATGGCCTCGCCTACTTCCGTTCACCAAGGGACGCCTGTGGGGGTAAGAGTTTTATGCCAACGTATGGCACAGGATTCACTGTAATCCCCCAACGATGATCCGTAGAAAGAAATGAAAAAAACACGTTTTTATTTATTTAATTTTATTTCTGGTGAATGGCACAATATCGATTGAACTTAATTACACAGCTAAAAATTGGTCTTAATTGTATTTGCCAACATGAATCACAGCCTCACTGGATTAATCAGAATATCTATGATTTACTATTTCACTTCTGTCAAGCAGGGAATGCAGTACGCGACGGAAACGCCAGACTGTTCAGCTGGTCGGTCGTACGCAGATCGCGAATATAGGTGAACCGCCTAAACAGGCTTCGGGAACTAAAAAAACTTTACCTGTACACCAACTCTATCGAACGACTCCTTGGACTTTTTGTTCCGTGAACTAAGCGAACTATCTCATCCGCAGATACAACCAGGTTCAGATACAAATAGCGACTAACTCTATTTAGGGTGGAAATCGTAATTTCTGCTTTTTTACACATTGATCTGCCAATGGTAATCATGCTCTCTTGTGTGTTCCCCAACTCACCACACTCATCCAGGTCGAAACGTACTTGTGTATTCGTTCGACGTCGATGGGCGTAGTCAGAATGGAGAAATCAAAAGGGAAAGCACAATAACCCAGGGTGGATCTGGCTAGGTGTGTGTGCGTCAATGCCGTGTATACGGCTGGTCTACTGACCTAGTGACAATCTCTTAGGTCAACGTACTATAGCAAGACAGAAATACGAGAGAGAGGGCAAACATAGCTAAGGTTATTCACCAGCAAAAAGAGATCATTGATCCCAAGCGAATGGGTGATCTGGGAAAAGTCAATAGGACGCCGCATCGGCTGGTGATATAATACCATTCTGTGGAATGTTCAGTAAATACCCAAGCCTATGGACTATGACGCAACCGCGTCGCTTGGTTTGACTTGGTTGTTGCTAACCAATACGAATGGAATTTCCGGTGGAAATCCCATGGTTAGCGCAATAGTGTTGCCGTATGTCGTTGATTGTAGCTAAACTCAATTATGCATTATCTGCATAGAATAATGAGTTTAGCTATGCGTCCCTTTGACATGTTTTACAGGTAAATACCTATCAAGGAAATGGGTAGGTATTGTGGTTGGAATTGTGGGCTGTTTCTCCTATAGGATAGAGAAACCCCTACACGCCTTCGTTAAGTTGCAGCCATTAAGGATTTCAACGGCGAAATTCCTTTACACTTCTTTCACTTCGTCGTCGTCCTCAACTCATAGCAGCCGCATTTTTTCGTATCGTTAATCACACTTAGTGTTGGGACAAACAATCTATCGCTCGTTTTTAATGTATTTCTTGTCAACCAGTTTAAATCTACTTCACACTGCAGTATTTTCCTGTCAGTTTTTGTAAGAAGAAATCTTTGTCGTGTAAATTCTGTATAAGCAATAAATTCGTTTACAGTCAACAATATATATGCTTGTCGTGTTTGTTTTAATTTGATTTAACCTACGTTTTTCTTATAAAATGAATAAGTTCATACGGTAACCGCACCGTAAATATTGTGGTGGATTTTTGACGGCGTCATTAGTTCGGGTACGATGACATCCCTAATAACACCAGGTTTCCTGGTGGAACTGGTGTCTTGTTCATTTCTTCTATTCTGCTTATAAAATAATAAAACTTATAAAAATACAAAAACTCAAACACGCTCCACGAACGAGAGACGAATAAACCAAGCTGACGGGAAAGTAGATCACACAGTTGAAACAGCAAGGTCGTTTTAAAATACTTCTCAAAAACTCCGTCTTAATCAATAAATAAAAAATAAATAAAACAAAATGTTAAAATACCCATGAAACCACACAAGAAAACTCCTGAATTTCAAAACACTAACAATAGAGATCTAACTACAGGGATCTAGTTAACTTGCAATGAACTTAGTTAACTACATATACGGTTATTTGATTTGTTCATAAAACGTTTCAACTTTAACCCATTCCACACTTTTAACTACTTTCAGTGTCTTAAAACTCATACCGTGGCTTAATTGTTGGCTATATATAAAATTCTCCGTGGCACTAATCGAAATGTTTTCAAAGTGAACGGCATAGACGAAATTTCAACCGCTTAAGGTGTCGAATACATGCCGTTCAAATGTACAGTAGTCGCTATTCAATCACTCTTGGGTTCTAATTAAATTTAGTGTGATTGGGGAAGATGTAGCAACCCACAGCCACGCAGACCTTGTCCATCGAGACACGCAACAACACCAAAGCAAAGTTAATCAACGACTGATGGCTGCCGATTTTATGACGTTACAGAAAAACCACAGCTGGCTTCGAACACTTGTTCTAATTACTTCACAAATCGTAGGTTTTAAGACAAGTTATGGCTGCCTGAACTCTTACATTTATTGCCGTGAAACAGCAGAGGGAATGAGCTCTATCAATTAATCTTGATGAAATCGTTTAATATTAAACTTATGCAGCTGATGTTGCGTGTAAGCACTTGTGTAGCATCAGTAAGTGCTCTGTACGTCTAGGAGGAAAGTCTTCGAAGATGAAGTGGTTAATAATTCAGTAAATTACATGATTATAGCTTGAACTATAATTTATGAGTACAAGTGCGTTATTATATGATGTTGTTTTTTTTTATTCTTACATATCCACAAAATAAATGAGTTTTTTTTATATAATCCTCGCGAATTAAACGGCATGAGAATGAAGGACTTCACCATTTCCAGTTGATGCTCCTCTAGCCGGGTTAAGGGTTCAAGTTTTCTCTAATTAGGACTACCATGTAAAATGCTTCTTTGAGATCTCCTGGTTTCGCTCCGAGAACGCTTTGAGTGAAAGCTTACTGTAGAGCATCCGATGCTCGACTAACCCCATCAACGTAAATCAATGTTATGGTAGAGCCCACTAACCTCGTGGAGTTTTCAACAGATACGCACGATACACAAACCACAGTGAAGAACAACGCAATCAGCGAAGCCGTTTACCATAACAATTAGCGTAGCAATATACATCAATACAGAGTAGCTGAGAGCAAGAATTCATTTCCTTTGCGCGGCATTGGTTTGAAGTGTTGAGGTTTTGGTTCTATTTTTTACTATGATTCGAACCATCATACCATTGCTTCGAATTGCATTCTCGTGATAAACATCTCAAAACGTGGTAACCTCACAGAGAAGCCTCTCTGGAATCTCCCTTTCGCATATAAGGATCCAACTATTCTCCAACAGGTTTCCCTCTCGAACCGGACTAATGAATGTAAGGGACTTGGAAAACTTTAACAAACCTTTTCCTTCATCCTATAGTTTCACCGGTCAGCATTAATAAGCGAAGTTAGATGAAGGAATCAACTATTTCCAGACTCTTTTCTTATACTACAAAAATGTAAGAACTCTTCGCTCCGTACTCTAGTAATCGCATGCTAACTCTTTTGATGTTCTTGCGCTAGTTAGCATCCTACATTAGTCACGAACCATAGCATAGCCTACATGACTCAAAAGTCCAACCACATCATCATTATCATCGGCACTACAACCGGTATCCGGTCTTGGCCTTATGTAGCAAGTCTCTCCACCGGTCCCGATTTCGTGCCGATGTCATCCAGTTTCGCACTCCCAGGATCTGGGCGTCCTAGTCTACAACATCCCTCCATCGCTGTCTCCTTACATACATCCTGCCACAAAGGACTTTCCGGTCAGGCTCCTCTTCGCTCATTCGAGCTAGGTGTTCCGCCCACCGGAGTCTACCGAGCTTGATTTTTCTTACAACATTAACTTCAAGGTGGATTGCGTACAACTCATGGTTGTAGCGTCCACCCTCACATACAATTCAACAATTCTCTTTAAGACCTTCCTCTCGCACGCGGCTAAGAGTTCGGAGTGCCCTTTATTGAGCACCCAGGTCTCGGATCCCTACGTGAGTACTGGTGAGACCATGGTCTTGTACAGCAGTAGATTGGATGTTCTGGATAAATTTCGGGATTTAAAGAGCCTTGATAGACCATAGTAGGCTTTGTTGGATTTGATCAGCCGTTCGCGTATTTCTTCCCCCATATTGTTATCGGCTGATATTATTGACCCAAGGTAGTTAGCGGATTGCACTACTTCAAATTCGTGCTCCACTACCCTGATAGATTGACCAACGTTAAGTCTTCTCTTCGCAGAAGTTGCCGCCATGTACTTAGCTTTTCCCTCATTAATGTGCAGTCCCAGTTTTTGTGCTGTGCCGCCTGTTCGATCTGGGTGAAGGAGTCCTGTACAGCCGAATCGAATCTGTCGATGTCATCTGCGTAGGCAAGTATCTGGCTGGACTTGGTGACAATAGTCCCTCTAGTTGTAGCGTCTCCGGAATCGTCCTTCCTCACATACGGGGCCAACAATTCTCCTTAAGACCTTCCTCTCGCGGGCGGCTAAGAGTTCAGAGTCCCTTTTATTGAGCACCCAGGTCTCGGATCCCTACATGAGTATTGGTAAGACCATGGTCTTGTACAGTAGTAGCTTGGATGTTCTGGATAAATTTCGGGATTTAAAGAGCCCTGATAGACCATAGTAGGCTTTGTTGGATTTGATCAGCCGTTCGCGTATTTCTTCCCTCATATTGTTATCGGCTGATATTATTGACCCAAGGTAGTTAGCGGATTGCACTACTTCAAATTCGTGCTCCACTACCCTGATAGATTGACCAACGTTAAGTCTTCTCTTCGCAGAAGTTGCCGTCATGTACTTAGCTTTTCCCTCATGAATGTGCAGTCCCAGTTTTTGTGCTGTGCCGCCTGTTCGATCTGGGTGAAGGAGTCCTGTACAGCCGAATCGAATCTGTCGATGTCATCTGCGTAGGCAAGTATCTGGCTGAACTTGGTGACAATAGTCCCTCTAGTTGTAGCGCCAGAGTCACGGATTGCTTTCTCCAACGCCAGGTTGAAGAGGAGGTACGTCAGACCGTCCCCTTGTCGGAGTCCATTAAAGATGTTTATTGGTTTGGACAACAATCCCACTATTTTTACTTGACTAGTTACGTTGGTCATGATCAACCTACAAAGTCGTGTCAATTTGTTTGGAATGCCGTACTCTCTCATGCATCTCACCCAAAGTCTATAAGTAGATGATATTAAATTCCTGACATTTTTCCATCGCCTGCCTAATGGTAAATATCTGATCAATCGCTGATTTTCCTGGGATAAAACTACACTGATATTGACCAATGATGACTTTAGCGTATGGGGCTATCCGATCTTGTAGAATAGCGGAGAGTATCTTAGTTATATTAGAGAATCGATGTTATACCCCTATAGTTGCCGCACAGTGTGATATCTCCCTTCTTATGAATGGGACAAATTATACCACGACGCCAATCTTCCGGCATCTCCTCTTGCTCCCATACGTGCACCACGATCTCATGAATTGCGTGATGAAACGCTACCCCTCCTTGTTTGATCAGCTCAACTGGCGTGCCATCAACTCCGGGCGCTTCTTTTGATTCGAGTTGCCTTATGGCTTTTACTATTTCCCCAATGCTTGGCGGCGGAAGCATTTGGTCTTGATCTTGCATTGGTGGAGCCTCCAATTCTTCTGTGAGCTGACCATTTGGCAACTCATTGAAGTGCACTTCCCATCGCTCCAGAATGCCTTCAGGATCGGTGATCAGATTACCCTCTTTATCCTTGCAGTAAGTGCAGCGTAGGGTGTACCGCGTCATACTCCGGATTATTTGGTAGAACTTCCGCGCCTGGTGCGGACCTCGCTCTCTACTTTTCTCTATTTCACAGACAAGTTTTTTTTTCTAGCCCCTTTTCTTTTGTTTGCGGTTTTTTTTCAGATCTTCTGAGCTCTTTGTATTTCTCCCCGCGCACCCGCGTCCTATGAGACTGAGACTACATTGCCCGGTATGCAGCATTCTTACGTTCAGTTGCTAGTTTGCACTCATCATCAAACCAATCGCTCCGATCTCTACGACTACTGCCTAAGATAGAGTTGGCAGTACCAATGACAGTATTCTTAAGGCGTGTCCACTTCTCTTCTAAGCCCGGCATTCTGGCCCCAGGACTTACTCTCCCTCCGTCGAGCTCTTCGAGGGCGAGTCTTAACGTATGCCCAAACGTGCTGCTGGCGTTCTTAATGCGTAAGGTAGCCATGTTCATTCGAACCTAATCCCCGGATGCAATACGTCTCCGTAAGGCAATCCGCGCTCGAAAAACTATACCAAGAAAGTAGTGATCCGAGTCGACGTTGGTACCTCAGTACGTTCGTACCGTCATCAAGCTCGAGGAGTGGCAGCGATCTATCAACACGTGGTCAATTTGGTTGCGAGTGGCTCCATCAGGTGATACCCAGGTGGCTTTATAGATATCTTTACGCGGAAACCTGGTACTCGCAATGACCAAATTCTTTGATGGTGCCGGTTCGATGAGTCGTAGTTCATTCTCATTAGTGTTCTCATGTAAGCTACGGGAACCTGTGTAGTGCCTGAAAACCCGCTGCCGACCTATTTTCGCATTCAAATCTCCAAGAACGATTTTCACATCGTATCTTGGGCAGGTATTGAGGGCCCGTTCGACGTTCTGGTGGAATAGTTCTTTTGCATCGTCTGGGGGCTCCTCTGTAGGTCCGTGAGCGAATATGAGACTTATGTTCTTAAACTTGCCTCGCACGCGAAGAGTGCATAGCCTTCCGTTTATTGCATTTAAGCCGACAATGGCAGGCTTCAGTTTTTGACTGACTAGAAAGCCCACCCCGAGCACATGGTGTTTTGTATGACAGATGTAATAAATGTCATACTCGTTTCTTTGAATAACACCTCTCCCCGTCCATCTTATTTCTTGAAATGCTGTTATGTCAGCTCTCTGTGAAATGATGCAGCAGTTGCGACGTGACGAGCGGAGTAACAGGTAAATTCCGTCCCGCCCCGTGATGGAATATCTAAAAGAAAGTTCCGCGGGGATCTTATGGGGATGGATGGGGATCTTATTTCTTGTAATGCTGTTATGTCAACCTTATATTCGGACAGAGCATCGACTAGCTGCTGTGCAGGTCGAACTAGGTGCATAGTGAGCTGACGTTCCATGAGAAAATTCTCAAATCATTTAGCCATTTCCGTTTCCGTGGTCGTCGTCGTGTATCCGGTCCATATCCGGGGCTTGTTAAATTTTCCATAATAATTTGTTTTTCCGGGTAAGGTTATCAGCCTTGCGTCAACCTTTCTCAGGATGTTGCTGCATGCATTGGTTCACTACTTGGCAGGTGCTAAAATAGCTTTCCAGGGGTGTCACGTGGAGACTGCATGTCAACTTGGATTGAACAGGGACAAGGATCCTCCTGGCCTTCGCCGGGTTGAAAGCAATCAGTGACTTTGCCCTGTATGTTCGTTTCAATACCCCCATCGATAAACATAGCCTACATGAATCATTAAGCCGACCATGATAAACATATATTACCCTTATCTCCGGAAAATTCCATTTCCGTCATTCCATTCGCACCAGTAATAAGCTTTCCTTGTGAAGGTAATATAGCTAGTATAAATAAGATGAAAAACCTAGGGTAAGTACTTCTTCATGTTTGTAAATGAAAGAATAAAATAGGTCAGGCCCTGGGTCTGCTGGAAAAAGGAAGTATATTTTTTTTTCAATTACTTAAAGGGGAAGATAGTAACTCGCGCACTAATTGAAATAAGAACGGTAGCGTTTGCGGTGGTTGTGTTAACGTCTCTGTACCGTTTGCTCCGACATGAACAGTGCAGAGGAAATCACAACAAACAGTAGAATATTAAAAGGCAAAATAAGCCTATTAAAACTCTCTTTGTGCACCAAACCGAAATTAAATGCGGCAAAAAAATCAAAGAGAGCGAAATAAATAACATTTTTGTTTGTTTTATATTCACATTTATTTAACAATTCAATTACATATTTTACTTCAGACTAAATGTTGACTTCTATTTTACAAATATCATTCTTACATTAACTTAGTGACTCTTCGCAAGCACTTTAAATTATACATTATCATTTTTCTTATGCCTTTCGGCGTACAATCACTAATATTTTTTAACATGTCACAATTATTGATATTGTAGCGAGCTTAGGTTTCGCTGGATTAATTATTTTTAATAAATAAGAGCCGTTAAATCGATTTTGAATTAATGTAACACTTTATTAGTCTGTTAATAACAACCTTTACTTTTACCGTACACTTAACGATTTCTTGACTTATCGCTTACGTACTTATCGCGTCTTTTACTGCTTACTTTTACTTCTTGATCTGCGTGTGACGTATTTATACCGTTTCCTCATTCTAATTCGATGTTTGGTTTCCGTCCGTTCCATAGCCTCGAATTTTCTACTGCTCCTAGTCTCAAGTTTTCCAGTACTTTCTAGAATAATCTAGTACTTTGTTTTGGACTTTCTAGAATATTCTAGTACTGATTGTCGTATGCGTCACAATATGTTTCCTTTTCTAAAATGTATTCTATTGTTTCTATATCATGTATTATTTATAATTTGTTTTATTTTATTTTTTAATTACATATATAGGAAGTTGACAAGCAAAATTAAAAAAAATATAAAACAAAACAAAACAAAAATAGGTATTTATATTGCTATTTTGTTATGTAAAAATTATGATTTTTAGGGTCACAATAGACCATCTCCAAAACTTCCTCAAAAAAAAAAATTGTTTTGTCGTGTACTGTATATCTCGTGACTGAATTATCTGAAATCAAAAAATAAAAAAAAATTCGTTAATTTATAATATTATCTAGAATAAGAAAAATATTAATTTTTAATGCAATGGCAGCTCCTTAAAAAAAACTTCAATTTTTAATGAAAATTTTGACCTTAAATTCTTTATACAATGAAAACTATTTATTAGAATTGAAAATCCTTCGATTAATTATTAAAAAGTATACGCAAAAAGTTGGTGTTAAAATCTGAAATCGATCGGTTCAATCGTTCTCGAAATATTGTGTACCGCGATTTTAACAACTGGTTTTGAGAAAAATGGATTTAAAGTTTCAAAACCATTTTACATATGCAACAAAAAAATGTTGTGCTCCAGTTAACGCACGAAAAATATACCAAAAATCAGAGAGAAATAAAACAGAATTATGAAACGAGAAATGAGCAATACAAGAAAGTAATAAGAGGGGAGCTGCAGGTAGGCAGACGCTTAACCCTACTCTATAAACTTTCACTCGCGCAGAGGCGTCTATACAAATATGAATATAACACCCACAATATTTGTCGGATCGACTTGAAATTTTGTGTATAGAATCTTTAATATATGTTCATTCAAAAAATGAAATTAAAAAATCGATTTTTTTTTTAATTCTAAGTGCGTATAACCCCTTGAGGGAGAGCAGTTGTCGTGAGTGGTTTCAAAAGTTTAAAAACGGTGAGTTTGACGTGAAAGATAAAGAAGTGGAAGGCCGAAAGTGTACGAGGACAAGGAATTGGAAGCAATATTGGAGGAAGATCAATCCCAACCGCAAAAAAACATGCACGTACATTAGATGTAACTCTACAAGGGATTTCACATCGATTAAAATCGTTGAGGATGTTTCAAAAAAAAAAACAATGAAATTGGGTTCCATACCAACTGAAGCTGAGAGACGTTGAACGCCGACTTTGCATAAGTGAAATGCTACTTGCCGGGCAAAAAAAAGAGTTTTTTGCATCGTATAGTCACTAGGGATGAAAAATGAATCCACTACGATAACCCAAAGAAGATTAAATCATGGGGTCTGCGGCGGTTCTCGTGAACGCCACTGCGTATCCATTCATTACCACCAGGTATGCTCCCTCGCGTGCCCTATATCATGAAAAGCGTGTACTTACCCCATAGGAAAAACCCTCTAAAACAGCAATGATTGCGGATATAAAATGCCACCAGCAACAATGCTAGATATCTAGAAAGCAGTTTGGTCGCATCATCACGCGACCAACATGAACCCAACCAAATACACAGTACATGTCTCGGGTCGCATTCCTCTACATTGAAGCGTAATTTGGTGTGCCTCTTGGCAACCAATATTGCCTGTGCAATTCTGCACGATACGAGGGCTGCCTCTTATGTTTCGGGATTTGGCAACCCTAGTGTTGCAATCCGGCAATTGACAGCTCTATCGTAAAGTTGGACATTTTTGAGGTTATACGCACTCAGAACGTTTTGACATACGAGCGCTATTTGTGTTGTTTACAGTAACTTAAAAGATTCATCTCGGCCCAAAAATGGAATTAAATCGTTAACATTTTCGTGCGATTATTTTTTACAACTTTCGGCGTGGATTAACTCAGCAACAGTGCATGGATGAACTTAATTCAATTTTTGGCGATGAAGCTCCATCAAGGACCAGTGTTTATCGATGGTATGGTAAATTCAATCGTGGTCGTAGTTCACTCCAAGATGAATTTCGTGAAGGTCGTCCAAAATCAGTTGTTGTTCCGAAAACCATTGGTGCTGTGCGCGAACTGATATTGGAAGATCGTCATGTGACCTATCGTGAGATTGAGACAACCTTAGGCGTTAGTGGGACCAGCATACATTCAATATTGCATAAACATTTGACTGTCAAAAAAATTTGTTCGCGTTGGATCCCACACAATTTGTCAAACGCCCAAAAAAGGCTCGTGTCAATTGGTCAAAAGAAATGCTCAAAAAATACGCTCGCGGTGCTTCGAAACACGTCTATGACATCGTGACAGGTGATGAATCGTGGATTTACGCGTATGAGCCCGAAAGTAAACAGCAGTCGACTGTCTGGGTGTTTCAAGATGAGCCAAATCCAACAAAAGTTGTTCGCGCACGAAGCACTTCCAAGCAAATGGTCGCCTGTTTTTTCGGAAAAACTGGACACGTCGCAACCGTACCACTAGAACAACGCAGAACAGTCAATTCTGAGTGGTACACAAGCATTTGTTTGCCAGGTGTCTTCCAAGAAATCAGGAAAACCAACCGCCGAAGACGGATCACTCTTCACCACGACAATGCGAGCTCTCACACATCGGGTGCGACAACTGCATTTTTGAGCACCCAAAACATCGATTTGATGGGTCATCCGCCGTATAGTCCTGACTTGGCACCGAATGACTTCTTTTTATTCCCGTACGTAAAAAACAAACTGAGAGGTCAACGTTTTTCGACACCTGAAGAAGCGGTTGCTGCATTCAGAATGCATGTGTTGGAGATACCTCAATCAGAGTGGCAAAAGTGCTTCGACAATTGGTTCAAACGCACGCAAAAGTGTATAGATCTTCATGGGGAATATTTTGAAAAACAATAAAATGATTTTCGATGATCAATATTTGTTTTTGTTCTCTAATCCCGAAATATAAAAGGCAACCCTCGTATTCGTTTGCACGCCAGCCATACACCTGCAGGAATGTGTATCTTTCCTCTACATAGCATGCCCATATCGATCGGTCATGCGACAGACCAAGACATGAGGCATCCAGCTGACGCCCACTACATACGTTAAGTTGCGGAAGCGATTATCGTGTGTGTGTATTTCACCCCTTTTCTTGTTGCTTGACCAAAAAGCTTGATCGCACCATATATGGGCATCGAAGCGATGGATGGAATTTTAGTGTTCTCTCGTTTCGATGGCCGAGGCCAATCTCGATTCGGATTCCGTGAGGGCAGGTCGCGCCCTCACGCTAATTTACAACCCTCTTGGGCCGTCACAAGGGATTTATTTAAACAGTGAGTCGTGGAGAGAAATTGAAAAGGTTAAGCTAAAACAGTCGTGGTGCGCCATATACTTTAAAATGAATATCTACAGTGTTATTCTGTAAAAATAAGAACTATAACGCATATTGAATAGCTACAGTGTTCTTCTGTAAAAATAAGAACTATAACGCATATTGAATAGCTACAGTGTTCTGTTTAATGAATTTTTTTCTGAGTTATACATTAAATCGAAAAATAGGAACTACGACGTATATTGTATATCTATAGTGTTATTCTTACTAAAGTTATTCTTCCTAAGTTATAATTGTAAATAAAATTAATGAACTTTTAATTGAGACTTACGGAGTTTTGTGAACATATTCGTCCTAAGCCTAGTTTGACATTTATTTGGATAAATAAAGTTCGGTTAAGAAGACGTTTCATTCCTTGTGGAGTCAGATACTGAACGGAACCAGTGGGCGGACGTGGTTAACCTGTTCCCCTGTGGCACCCTATGTTGACACACCACGTAACAAATACCCATAGGACCACCTGACCATGTTTCAACATCGACAGCAAAACCGAATATTCATCGGAAAAAACTTATGCTGTGTATTTGGTGGGATCAGATTGGTGTCGTGTATTATGGATTGCTGAAACCGAGTGAGAAAATCACTGGAGGTCTCTACCGAACACAATTAATGAGATTGAGCCGAGCACTCAAGGAAATATGCGCCCATTACTACTCCAAACACGACAAAATTATTCTTCTCCATAATAATGCTCGTTTAATTTAAATATCTGGGAACAATATTGACGCCCCGTAACGAAATGTCAAAGGAAATTAACAAAAGACTACACTCCGGCAACGCTAGTTGGCACGCAGTCAGTAAACTACTGAAATCTAAACTGCTATCACGTAATATAAAGCTCCGTGTCTATAGAACCACAATAATACCGATTATCCTATACGGATGCGAAACATGGGCTCTCACAAAATGGGAAGAAAACAAATTCCGCGTATTCGAGAATAAAGTTTTAAGGAGTATCTGTGAAGGTAAATATGACGAGAAGGCAGGGCAATGGAGGAAACTCCATAAACACGAATTGGAAGAGCTATACCGCAAACCTACAATAGTGAGAGTAATCAAGTCGCGAAGATTAACATGGGCCGGACACGTGGCACGAATGGGCAACGATAGGGCCATGCATAGAATTCTTGACGGTAAACCAACGGGAAAGTGACCGACAGGACGGCCGCGACGGAGATGGGAGGACAATGTTAGATTTGACCCCGAGGAGATCGGATCAGATGGTCGAACGTGGAAGGAGAGCGTATACGACAGGGACCAATGGCGGAGTCGAGTCGGCGAGGACAGGAACTTCCTGGTTCCTACACCAATAAATAGAATAGAATATACAATAATGCTCGTCCTCCCGCTTGGTAGAAACCTTGACGTGGTGCGGGGGCTTAAACTACAATGAATCACTCAGGCTATGCTGACGGAAGCATACGCTTCCTGTAGGGCCACCGATGTCAGACAAGTTAGCGAGGAGTAACACACAAATATTTGCCACCACTAATCCATGGTGTTACGCGTCACCGTGCCCATTGGATGGTTTGCAGCCCGGGTATACCGGCTGTATTATAACGGCACCTGTCTAACACCGGGTCGAATCAGAGCAGTAAGCAGACCTTGCCATATCAAAGAAGAGCTGTGATATGGTGGACTATCTGAAACCCAAGACTCGTGGGAACCAAAATGAATAATCAATATACAAAAAACAATCTCACGAAGAACCCGGTAGGCGTAGGTATGATGAGCCGACACTACCATAAGGTAACAAATCATCAAGAAAATACCGACTCGGACAAAAGAAGACGTAGGAAAAAACGGAAAAAGTAGGATATACGCGTCGGCACGTGGAATGTTCGAACGTTATCTAAACCAGTCGCGATACAGACGGTGGTAAAAAACCCAATACAATATAAAATGGACATCGTCGCATTTTGGGAAGACCGACTCCCACACCAAGTAATCGAAACCAACGGGTTTACACTGGCGCGTGGAGGTACCGATACACATAACCTCGGAACCGACTTCATCATAAGCAAGAAGATTAGGCCCCATGTAAAAGATGTGAAACTTACTAATGGCTGAATGTCGGGGCTAAAAATACAGGGCCCATGGTACAATTATGCGCTCATAGACGTACACACCCCAACAGAATCTATGGACGAAGAAACAAAGGACACGTTCTACGAGACCCTAGAAGAAGTATTTGATGGGATCTCATCATTCGATGTTAAAATCCTCCTCGGGGACCTCAGTGCAAAAATTTGAAATGAAGATATCTTCCAACCAACTATAGGTAAAGAAAGCCTACACGACGTTTCAAATGATAATGAAATTCGAATTATCACGTTCGCGGCGTCCAAAGATCTGGTAGTGAAAAGCATGATGTTCAAGCACAAGCAAATCCATAAAGCCACATGGATATCACCCGACGGCGTAACACATAAGCAAATAGACCACTTCACCTAGACAAAAGACACCACTCGAATATCATTGGCGTAAGATCATATAGAGGAGCAGATTGCGACTCCGATCATCTTCTAGTGATGGGGAATTTTAGGAGTCGGCTCGCAGCAAACCCACATGGGCTGTCACGGGAGACGAGCAAAAAGTTCGACATTGATAAAGACGAACTAACGAATAGATTTATCGTCCTAGAGAATGGGAGCAGTGAGGAAGACCAAGTCAATAGTGTGGACACTAAATGAACATCGATCAGAGACACAATCAATTAAACAGCCCAAAAGGTATTAGGATTTAAGAAAACAATTATGTCCAAACCTTGATTTGACGATGAGTACAGAGCGAAGATCGAACAACGTAAACGCCTTAGAGTGATCCACTTAGAAAGATAGATGAAGTCAACGCAGAAAGATACGCGACAATTCGGAAAGAGACAATGAGACTTTTCAAACGCGAATGGGAGAAACATCGGATCGAAAAAATGCCAGAGCAAAGACCATCAGAGGTATGTATGCCGGCATAAATTCAATAAGAAATGGCTCCCGAGCGAGAGCCAAAATAATCCGAGACACAAACGGCTGTCTGGTGACAGAAACAAACAATATCGTGACAAGATGGAAGCAGTACTTTGAAAACCTACTCAATGTGCGCACCCATCAACCACAAATAAACTCACCAGACGTACATGCAGTTGAGCGTCAGATACCAGAGCCCTCTTTCAACGAAGATGTAGATGCAATAAATCGAATGAAAACAACAATGCTCCCGGAGTCGGCTGCATACCGGCAGAGCTTGTGAACCATGGAGGAGAGGCAACCACTCGAAAGATCCACCAACTCATCAAAACAATATTTGATAAGGAAGTCACTCCGGAAGAATGGAAAACGTCAATAGTCGTCCCCATTTTCAAAAAAGACGACAGATCTGACTGCGAAAACTACAGAGGAATATAATTGCTCCCAACCACATACAAAACACTAACAAATGTCATACTGGCAAGAATAACACCGTACGCAGAAGAAATATTGGGAGACTATCAATGCGGATTCCGTAGGAACCGGTCAACAAGCGACCAAATTTTCACAATAAGGCAACTGCTGGAAAAGAAATGGGAATACGGAGAGACGGTTCACCAACTGTTCCCCGACTTCAAAAAAGCATACGATTCAGTCGCAAGGCAAAGACTCTACCATATTGTAGTTGAGCTGGGAATCCCGAAATAATATGCTGTCCTCATTCAAATTTGCATGAACGAAAATAAAGGGCGAGTTAGAATAAAAAACCAGATCTCAGAACCATTTCAAATCCGGGACGGACTAAAACGGGGCGATGGCCTCTCACTATGCCTTTTTAACCTTGTGCTCGAGTATGTCATCAGAAAGGTACAAGACGATAACAAAGCCGGATCATCCCTGAACGGGGTCACACAAGTGCTCGCATATGCGGCTGACATCGCCGTTCTGGGCGATAATCTAGAAACTGTAAGCAAAAACTGTGAAATCATCATGCAAGCGGCAGAAGAGGTGGGTCCAGAAATAAATGAAGACAAAACAAAATACATGATTACGGTGAGAGCAGGTGGATCTCAGGGAACTAGTGGCGGTTCCGGCAAACCCCACGGTTCGCCTTCCTAAAAAATCACCTGTAACTCCATCCAATCATATAATTTCGCTAATGCAATCGCATTATCACCTTAAATGCTTTACGCATCTAGGTTTATCTAAGGTATAATCTAAAAAGTCCCTGTAAAAGAAAACTTACCTTCATGCATCTCTTCGCATATAATTTCCTGTAAGATCTCTTTTCTATTTTTTCAGTAATCTCAAAACCTACTCGGTACCTTCGGTTCCCAGGCAAATTTCAATTTCCCACACTTGCACCGCAATCTCCATCCAGCATACCTGAAACATTTCCTTTTACAAGGACATTTAATGCATACAACGCGTTAGATAAAATTCCTAGAAATAATTCTTTAAGCATCATGAATCCCAAGTCATTCGGCATCCTTTGTCTGTGTTAAAATCCTATGTCGGCCGCCAATCCCATTAGCACCTTTTTCCCAACGTCGATAATAGCGACGACGCATCGTGTAAATAATGAACCGCATTACCAACGGCGCATTTGGTCATATCTCCCTTTTGTCTTTGCCGCCTGTCTGCTTCGTTTACCCATTGCCTTCGAGCACTTGTAAACAACTCAGATCTGAACGATCGCACACATACCACCATGATCTTCATTACAAGATCTGGTTTCCTATTTCACCAAGAGAGACTTTACGTTTCTCTGGTGGTAGGTAAAAACGACATCCTTAGTGGAGAGGATATCTACCACGACACCACAAAGTCACCCCATAAGCGAATCATCTCTGCTCGAGATGATTATCGCTGCGTCCGTTTCCATCCGCCGGCCGCCATTGTCGTTACCGCTCCCGCTGTCTGTAGCGGCGACTTCGTACCCCATAAACACACATAAATCAATCTCCTAGTGTACACGTCATCCAAAGGCCCTAAACTCGCAACAAATCTACTCAACCGTTACTTGGACGAACTGTGTCAGTATTACAGTCGATAGAAAATTCGACTTAACCCATCCAAAGCAGTAGCCATAATTCTGAGTAGTAAACACTTCCAACCTGCTTCTCGATATTCACAGAATATTCGAATAAAAATGGGAGATACTACGATTAGACCACAGGACAGGACGAAATATCTTGGGGTCACTTATACCCCAAAAATGAATTTCATCAAACATGTGACCCACATTCTCCAAAGGGGCCTCGGTCGGTCTAAGCAACTGCACAACATCTTGAAGTGGAGCAACAAAGTTGACACCAAAGTTGAGCTTCTCTACTATAAGCAGCTAATCCGATCTGGAATATCGTACGCCTTTCCCATATGGTCGTGCATATCTTCGGCTCAAATGGAAAGACTTCGGGTTTTCGAAAGGAAACTCCTCAGAGGATGCACCAATCATTCTAGAAGGCCTGACGGTCGTCACTACCCCAACTCTCACCTATACGAAGGCGCCTCCATTACCCCTATCGACGAGTACTTGCTTCAATTAGCATATAAGTACCTCGAAAACATTCAGAACAGCGAGAACCTACTTGTATGGGACTCTTGCGTTCTTGACCCTTCTCTCTCTCGATCTTTTCGGATCAAACCCCCACAATTTCTTCGTCAGTACAAAACTGAAGAAAGCACCCTTCCCAACAACATTCCCCTCTATAATAGAGGATTCCTGGATCCATCCCATAGGGTCTACTGTTAACAAACCACACACACACGGACGTACAGTACAAGATGGCGCAAACACACACACACACCGACCAAAGCGCAGATCATTTGACGCCAAAGACGTGATCTACGTTTACTACCGCACCCAAGACCTACCGGTCTTGTATGATTTCTTTCCCACCATCCCTCTATAAAAGTAGTTAGAGAACACCTGGACTAACATTATCCACACTATCCTTGGATACCCCCTTTTTTCTTGTTTTTTCAGATATCGCGAGACCGAGCCCTTGTGAGTAGGGCATTAGAATATATTCACAGCTAGGCCAGCTTGTCGTAAGAGGCGACTAAAGGCCGAGTGGTAGCCGGGGTCCCAACGCCCTGTGCGCCCGGTGAAATACAACCCCATCAAGCTTTAGGCTCCGTGAAATGGTCGGGAGCAATCCCTGTCCATCTTTCGGAGATTGGCTGATGGACCGGTTCGAGAAAAGGTTGGTTAGGTGGTAGTCGGTCCCGAGGTGAGACACCACTCCGTCACGCTGTACATTCCGCGATATCGCCGAGAGAAATCTTCGACGGTGTTTCGGATATGTGGCTGATGGCCCGGACTGTCACGGGGATAAGTCATGGTGGTGCCTTCTGATATAAAGAATTCCGGAGGTAAACTAGTCTCCCATTCAGATCTCCGGGGGCACTATGTCAGTTTCTATGCAGATATCATGATAAATAATGGAACTTTGAGAGGTTCGACATCGCATAATCGGGCTCGCTCTCGGGGATCGGCCCACGCTCTCTGGTGACGGCATCTTGTAAGATCAGGGGCATCGGTTTCACCAATACCAATGTAAACGCCGTCCACCAATATTTGCAAACAACGAAACCTGATATCCTTGCCCTAACTGAGACCCAGGTCGATTCGTCAACTGATTGGACATATCTTCGTTCCTCAGGATACGACTTACATTCAAGATTCCGTTTTAAGGGCAGAGTCTGCGTTTTCGCGCGGTCCAATCTGGCTTTCCAGAGGATGGAGGCGTTGGAACACAATAATATAGACATCATATGGTTGAGGGTCGTACTGAGGAATTCCGTTAAATTTCTTTGTTGTCTTTACCGCTCCCCGGGTGATGATCGACCGGCGACATTTTTCGAACATCTTTCATATACCGTCGACTGGATACAGATCAACCACCCAGCTTCTGAAATTGTTGTCCTTGGCGACTTTAATGTGCACAATTCTGACTGGTTTTTACATGCTAACAGAACCGAGGAGGCTGGGAGGCTGGAGAAGATGTTTGCTGTAAGCCACAACTTGACTCAACTCGTGGGGGAGCCAACGCGAGTGCCGGATGCCCGAGGCGATAGTGCGAACACCCTGGATCTGTTTTTGACATCCGAACCGAGTATTTATACCGTAGAGGTTTCTGCGCCACTGGGAAACTCAGATCACTGCTTGGTATCTGTCGCGCAACCACTTGCATATCAAGCGAATAACCGGCCTAGGCAACTTCGCCATGTATGGAAGTATGGGGCTGCTAACTGGGACGATATGCGAGATTTCTTCGCATCCTTTCCATGGTCCGAGGTGTGCTTCGGAAACTCCGATGTTAACGCTTGCGCGGTGTCGGTATCAGAGATTATTCTTCTGGGGATGGAGATGTATATTCCACATTCCATCAAACGAAGTTCGTCTGATAAACCTTGGTTTGATAAAAAATGCGAGCTGATTACAGCGGCAAAAAATAGAGCTTTTAACCAATGGCGCTCCAATCCCACCGATGTTAACAGAACGAATTTTGTTAGAATCAGAAACGCATGCAACCAGGGGATTGATACCGCGAAGAGGGCTCACAACGACAGGGTGATCAATAAGCTCCTTCGGTGCCCAACTGGTTCGCGCTCCTTCTGGTCAATGCCAAAGGCTGTCAGTGGTAACGTCGCATCCTCCTCTTTCCCTCCGTTGGTGACAGACAGCGGGACGTTAGTCACGAATCCAGAGGATAAAGCTAATGTGTTCGCGAATTTATTTTCGGCGAATTCAAACCTCGATTCCGGCCTTTTGGAGCCACCCGTGATCTCGCCGGTACAGTCTTCCATGCGGAATGTGAGATTTCGTCCGCGTACTATTCAACGCATTCTACGTGAACTGGATTGTAGGAAGGCAACCGGCCCGGACGGAATACCAGCAATAGTACTTAAGAACTCTGCTTCAGAACTATCGCCGGTTCTTGGCAGACTCTTCCCCTTATCTTATGCACGGAGGACCTTTCCTGCCTGCTGGAAAATCGCTCGAGTTCAGCCAATCCCAAAGACGGGAAAAAAGTGTCTCCCACAAAATTACCGTCCGATTGCATTACTGTCTATTTTATCTAAGGTTATGGAAAAAGTCATCAATACAGAGTTGGTTAAGTATTTGGAGTGAAACGGACTTCTGAATGATCGTCAATACGGATTCCGTGCCAGGCGGTCCACGGGAGACCTTTTGACACTTATAACCGATATATGGACATCTGCGATTGAACGGCATGGTGAGTCAAGGGCAGTCGCATTGGATATCTCCAAGGCTTTTGACCGCGTCTGGCACGGGGCATTGCTGAGCAAACTTCGTTCATATGGACTTTCCCAACAGCTTTGCGACTGGACGAGGAGCTTCCTCGAGAATCGATCGATCCGGGTTGTTGTGGACGGCGAGTGTTCGGATCTGTATCCTGTTAATTCGGGGGTGCCCCAGGGTTCTATTTTGGCTCCAACCTTGTTCTTGCTTCATATAAATGATTTGTTGGAGACAACGGATAACAAAGTGTTCAGTTTTGCGGATGATAGTACGCTTGTTTCCTCCTTTTCGAGTGATCGGCCGATTAGTGCATCTACGTCGCACCAGCTGAGATGTAGACAGATTGACTCTCTGAATCAGGATCTGGATAAAGTCCTGCAGTGGGGAAGGGCCAAACTTGTCGACTTCAACGTAACGAAGACCCAGTATACAACGTTCACAAAGAAAACTGGATCATCGGTTCCACAGCTGATGATGAATGGCCGGGCCCTCGAGGCTAAGGAAAGTTTAAGATTACTCAGCGGAACGGTCTGTGGGAATGTATCATGGCATAAACACGTATCGGGTATCGCCAGATCAGCCTCAGGAAAACTGAGCTATCTTTTTAGAGCCAAGAAATATTTTACTCCGGCCCAACTTCTTCTCCTATATAAATCCCAAATCAGACCCGCGCTCGAATATTGCTCTCATGTTTGGAGCTCGGTTCCTGGACATGCCCTCGACCTACTTGAGGGCGTACAGAGACGAGCGATCCGCCTGATCGGGGACTCGGCGCTGACGTCGGGACTACAGTCGCTATCACATCGAAGGCGCGTAGCCGACCTCTGTCTGTTTTACAGATATTATCACGGGTGCTGTTCTTCGGAGATTCATGGCATTGTTCCACGCAATTCGGTTTATATGCGCTCCACGAGAGAATCCGACGGATGGCACCCGTTTGTGGTTCATCTCCCGACGGCGCGAACATCCCTGTATCAGAACTCGTTCCGTTACAGAGCGGGGAAGCTGTAGAACTGCCTTCCCACGCGAGTGTTCCCGGAGCGTTACAACCTGCAACTGTTCAAAAAGAACTGCAACAGTTATTTTATGGCATCTCGGGGCGCCCACTCGACGCTATAGGTTCGCCTCTCCCGAGAGAAGTCAAATAAAAAAAAAAAAAAAAAAAAAAAAAAACGGAGCTTTATATTACGTGACAGCAATTTTGATTTCAGCAATTTACTGACTGTGTGCTAACCAGCGTTGCCGGAATGCACTGATTTATTAATTTCCTTTAACATTTATTAATTTCCATATCGTCCGCATATGCGAGCACTTGTGTGACCCCGTTCAGGGATGATTCGGCCATGTGGTCGTCTTGTACCTTTCTGATGAAATACTCGAGCACAAGGTTAAAAGAACATGGTGCAACGCCATCCCCCTGTTTTAGCCCCTCGCGGAGTTTAAATGGTTCTGAGAGGTGGTTTTCCGTTCTAACTCGCCCTTTATTTTCCTTCGTACATGTTTGAATGGGGTCGGCATATTATTTCGTGACTCCCAGTTCAACTACAATATGGTACAGTCTTTACAATGCGACTGAGTCGTAGGATTTTTTGAAGTCAACGAGCAGTTGGGATCGTCTCTTATATTCCGTTTTTTTTTTTTTTTTTAGCAATTGCTTTACTGTGAACATTTGGTAAATCGTAGACCAGTTCGTATGGAATGCGTACGAATCCCAGAATGCGTACGAATCCCAGTATTTCTTCTGTATATGGTGTGATTCTCGGCAGCATAACATTTGTTAGTATTTTGTATGTGGTTGGGGGCAATGATATTCCTCTGTAGTTTTCGCAGATCTGTCGCCTATTTTGACTATTGCGGCTTTCCATTCTTCCAGAGTGACTTCGTTATCAAATATTGTTTTGGTTAGTTGGTGGATCATTGCAGCCTTTACCTCTCCTCCATGCTTCATAAGCTCTGCCGGAATGCAGTCGACCGCGGGAGCCTTGTTGCCTTTCAATCAATTTATTGCGTCTACATTTATTTATTACGTCTTTGTTGAAAGATGGCTCTGGGATCTGAGGCTCGGCTGTATGTAAGTCTGGTGCATTTTTTTGTGGTTGATGGGTGCGCACATTGAGCAGGTTTTCAAAGTACTGCTGCCATCTTGTCACGATATTGTTTGTTTCTATCACCAGGCGGCCGTTTGCGTCTCGAATTATTTTCGTTCTCCCTCGGTAGCCATTTCTAATTGAATTTATGCCGGCATACATTCTTCTGATGCTCTTTGCTCTGGCATTTTATTGGATTTTTTCGACCCGAGTCTTCTCCCATTCGCGTTTTTTAGCCTTGAAAACTCTCGTTGTGACTTTCCTAATCGTCGCGTATCTTTCTGCGTTGACTTCATCATATCTTTCTAAGTGGATCACTCTAAGTCGTTTACATTCTTCGATCTTCGTCCTGCACTCATCATCAAACCAAGATTTGGGCTTAATTGTTTTCTTAAATCCAAATACCGGTTGGGCTGTTTGTTTGATTGTGTCTCCGATCGATCTCCATTTAGTGTCCACACTATTGGCTTCCTCTTCCTCACTGCTCCCATTCTCTATGATAATAAATCTATTCGTTAGTTCGTCTTGATATTCAACCTTTTTGCGCAAGTTCTTTAGTTTATTAATGTCGAGCTTTTTGCTCGTCTCCCGTGACTGCCCATGTGGGTTTGCTGCGAGCCGACTTCTAATTTTGCCCATCACTAGGAGGTAATCGGAGTCGCAATCTGCTCTTCTATATGATCTTACGTCAAGGATATTCGAGTTGTGTCTTCTGTCTATGAGGAGGTGGTCTATTTGGTTACGCGTTACGCCGTCGGGTCAGATCCATGTGGCTTTATGAATTTGCTTGTGCTTGAAATCGTGATTTTCAGCGTTACAACCTGCAACTGTTCAAAAAGAACTGCAACAGTTATTTTATGGCATCTCGGGGCGCCCACTCGACGCTATAGGTTCGCCTCTCCCGAGAGAAGTCAAATGTGGATGTGGGTGATTCCGGTTATCGCAAGATGACCAGCAGTCAGAGACAAGATGAAGGACACATCTGTCCTTGTCTCGCTAAAGTCGGCCCTCTCGCCAACCCATTTTTTTAATAATAAATCAATCAAAAACCAACAGCGTCTTTGATTCTCCAACTGCGGCGATTTTGCCATACACTTGCAGCGGGCTGTGCTTAAACAGCAACCATTGGGGAAGTTAGGTTATAGACCATCGTAGGATAAAGTATACAATATTGTCACCCAAGAATATATTACCACGAATATATCACATGGCGATCCTAACCCGAAAACATTACATGGCGACCCTGCCAGGGTCCTTGTATTACAGTCTAGTAATGGACAGTAGTTTGAATAAAACGTAATGTACCGTTCTTATATTCACATTCCTAATTTTTATAGAAAACAGCGGAATCTTATTATTATATACTTTTCACCTTTTGTAACCCTCCACGTTTGAACTATCCCAAATTTGAAATTAAATTCTTCGCAGATATTTAAGTGATGAGCAGTACACTCATCCTTGTCTCCAACCCCCTTCCCGTTTTTGTTCGTTTTTCACGGATTGTTATTCACCGCGTTGGAGTTGGTGTTCTTTACAATTCGCCTGGATAGTAATTAGTATCGTTATTTGTTAAAGTATCCGTTAATAAAAGCACCATAAACATTTTTAGTGGTTTTTAGACTGGGTGGCGTACGAAAATACAATTTCACCAAACCACCGCTACAAGAAACGATGCAACATGAAAACACCACTCGAGTTGTGGATTTCAATATCTACACTTGGTTTACACATCAAACGTTTAACCACCACAGCAACTCGTTCCATGAGCAGCTCCCAGCAAACTCCTTTCCATTCCATTCCATTCCGTTGCCGTCATAATGTATCCGTCAAAGCCTTAGAACGCAAAACGAACTGCAAATTATCACAACTGTTCTCAGAAATCTCAGTGCCAAATTGATTGTAAATTCGGTAATATATTGTTGTTGCAGCGGCGTCAATTACCAATTTTACGTACTTCGAGTGTTTGGTTAGAATGTGTTCCGTAAACTAAACCACTTCCAAAAGATATATCTCAGAAATGCAAATACGTGTTAGCCTGCAAATAAGCGTAGAGAAAAAAACCTAGAATCCCAACCCACCGTCAGGTAAATATTGTTTTCGTTTTTATCTGTTCATCAAGTTTGACGAAGCCCGAATTGGTTTCTGTGAGATTTGCAAAGGTCTTCCATCCCCGTAAAGGTGAAGTAAGTGAAATTCAGTGTTTTTTCACAACTACAATTACACTGTTCATTCAGTAATCGCAGGTGTTTTTAAAAAGTGAACAAGGCTGTGATATTCTAAACGTCTAAAAGCGGCAGTAATCATTTATTTTTTCTTTGATTCTAGAATAGAAATATCACAAAATGTCTTCTCCAGACCTCGCTGCGCGTGTGATGGAAGTAACAGGTAAGAACATTCACTGCGCAGAACACCTCTGTCAGTTGTCTTGAAAATTATTTCCCGTGGTCAGTGGTGGTGTTATGGAAATTGTTTAACATTACTTGCAGGGAGCACACGTCAAGTTGCATTGAACCTACTTGCAGCGTGTGCTAATGATGTTCAAGCGGCTGTTGATTTATACCTCGCTAATGAAGAGATCACCGATACTGCTGTACCATCGGTTGTCGATTGTCCTAATGATGACGAGGAGACTGTTCGTGCACCAATAGCGCCTATACGAGAACAACTAGTCGGTCCGGAAGATGATAATTTTCGTCAGGTGATTAATGCTGCTTCGGGTTCCAGCTCTAAATCACGGTCGCTGCCTCGAATCAAAGTATGCCCTCTGCGTGATTTCGCACGTGAGGGTAGTATTATGGAGGAGAATCTTTCAAGTACAGATGTTAGCCCGCCAAATAATTCAACAAATAATGAGAGACCAGAGAGAGCTAGAACTGCTCACACTGCCAGAAGTATTCCTCGTACTGTGACTTCGATTGCCGGATTGAATTCGTCAGCCGGTCGCTTGGGAGATCTATTCCGTCCTCCAACGGATATAACAGCAGTTGGAAGTTTCCAATATGTTCGCGCACGAGCAACGAACATGAAGCGATGGTTGTTAGCAAATGTCCAAAGTGACAATTTCAATTCACAATTATTAAATCGAGATGTTTGGTCTGCTCAGGATGTTCGGAATTTGATTAAGAAGCACTTTATCTTGTGGCAGGTGAGTATATCAGTTTTAATCGTGTTTTTTAATTTTTTGTAGACACTCCTCATTCATATTCTAGTAATCTCTTGGATTTGTTTTTGAGTGATGAGGCTTTGTTGGCGAATGCAGGTCAACAAAATGTTCTTTTTATATTATTTTTCAACTAACAAGAATTCTCTCTGTGGTCTAGTCTTAGACCAATTGATTCGATTTAATTTACGCTTATGTGGAAACATTGTATTGTAATAAAAAGTCGGTAAGCAGTGCAGAAAAGGGAGAGGTTAAGGAAACGGCGTATATACCAATAGTCTTGAATACCTGTAAATTGAAATACACGCGCGCCGACAAAGATGTAGATTATCGAACGTCATTGGCGTAATCCGTGCGTATTACCACACCCAACCCCGACCAATCTTGTATGATTTTCTTCCTAGTATTTCTCTATCTTCATAGTTAGAAAACATCTCTGTACTGACCTAATAAACACCGTCAATTTATGTAGACCTTCGTCTTTCATAACATTCCAAAACCGACCCTGACATTCTCACGAACATGGAAACTTTGGTGGTTGCAAAACGAGTAGAGAAAAAACAACTCTGAAAAGTAGTTCCACAAGTCGATCTTCCTACTACCTTTTACGCCTAGAAATTATGAAGATAGGAAGTTGATCACGATATAAAAAAGAGAGAAGAAGGATTCCCGATCGAGTCAGGTGTGACTGCGTATTATTCGGATCGAATACGACTTGATTGAGGCATCACGATGTGGAGGTTATATTTTTTAATTGCTTTTTTATGTCTTACCTCCTTTGGGGTGTTTTCCTTTTATGCTCTCTAAGGCAGGGTGGCCAAATTAAAACGCGATTTCATTCTTTAATTATTTAATTAATCTATTTATTTATGTCATTTATTTTTTGTGTAGCCGTTGCCTCGGCCTCTGGATTCGAACTGATCACGAATCAAAAAAAAAAATGGGACGACGAGAGGCCGACAAGGACAAATGTGTCCATCTTGTCTCTGGCTTCTGGTCATCTTGGGATCATCCGCATTCGTGTGGCTGTTGAACTCGGTCTCAAGATATCTGAAAAAAAGGGGAAGGAGGTATCTAAGGATAGTGTGGACAGGGTTAGTTCAATTGTTCTCTAACTACTTGAATGGGGGAATGGTGGGAAACAAATCGTACAAGACCGGTGGGTCTTGAGTGCGGTAGTAAACACAGATCACGTCTTTGGCGTCTGATAAGCTGCGCTTTGGTCGGTGTGTGTGTGTTTTTTTATTTTTTTATGCGCCAACGGATGTGGAATCTTCATAGATACTAGCAGCCCGTGCTACTAGCATGCACGATTCGTGTAACTGGACCGACGGTTATAAGTCGCACACCTGCGTACTAAACCACACCCTCGCTCCCGTCAACCATTCTCCCCGCGGGACTGCCGTCAGGTATTACTTCGCGGGGCTGGTTAGCTATGTTTTTTTTTTAACCTGTTCTCTCCACGTCGGCTATTTGTGCTTGCCTTACTTTCTCAATTCTTCTAAGTTCGACTTGCACTTTGGTCACACATGCGCTTATCTCCATCCAGTTATCCTCGGAGCATAGCATCTGCTGTATGAGGTCTTGGCTGGGAGATTGGGTTTTCCTTCGTTGAAGCGTCTACAGTGGAACACCACATGCTCCGTATGTTCCTCTTGGTTTGGACACAACGGTGAGATACCGTGTCCAAAACGGTGCAGATATTTGCAATATCGACCATGGCCGGTCAGGAACTGGGTATGATGGTAGTTGCTGGCAGCGTGGTCTCTCTTCATCCAGGTGGCGATAGATCGGATTAATTTGTACGTCCATCTGCCTTTCATAGTGTTGTCCCATCGAGTTTGCCATATGGTTAATGAGGTTGCTTTCTCTTCCTCCTTGATCTCCTTGACTGCTGTTGGTTCCAGTTGCCTTGGCGTTCTCCTCTTGTAGATTCTTAACATCTCGTCCGCAAGGATATCGATTGGAACCGTTTCGGCTACCACAAAAGCAGCTTCGTCCGAGATGGTTCGAAAACCGCTGATGGTCCTTAAGGCACAGAGTCTATTGACTGACGTCAGCTTTCTCTTCGCTTCTTTCGTCGTCAATATACTGGCCCAAACAGGGGCGGCGTATAGTAGGACCGAGGTCACTACTCTAGACATCAAGATTCTTCGTGGATATCCAGGTCCTCCGATGTTTGGTAGTATTCGAGCAAGTGCTGCTTGCAGCATTGACGCTTTTTTTGCTAGAATACTTGACATGCTCTTTGAGTTGTAGCCTGTTGTCGATCATAACTCCTAGATATTTTATTCCGTCTTTCGATGTAATAATTTGCTCTCCGACCCTTATATTTATGTATTCCACCTTTTTTCGGCTAGTTATTAAAACCGCCTTTGTTTTGTGGTCTGCTAGCTCGAGACCAGCGGATACCAGCCATTCTTTGACTTTCACCACTGCCTCGTTAGTAGCTGCCTCTATCTCATGAATATGTTTTGCCACTGTCACAAGGGCAATGCCGCCCGCAAAACCTGTGGTTTTTTTTTTTTTTTTTTTTTTTTTTTTTTTTTGTTTCGGTAGGAAGGTGGAATCTTCAAAAGATACCTCTTGACCGATCCAGAGGCGTGCCGGATTTTTACCGACTAAAACCACCTCCCGCCAGGCACATATTCCCGTTGATCCTCGCGGAACTTTCTTTTAGATATTCCATCGCGGGGCGGGACGGAGTTTACCTGTTACTCCGCTCGTCGCGTCGCACCTGCTGCATCATTTTACAGAGAATACCATTTGTTACGGACCATGCCTGTTTTGAACTAAGCATGTATTCTATTACTCCTCCCGGAGTAATTGTCCGTCTCATATGTCTCTCCAAAATCGTTCGTGCGGTCTCGAATCTCACGCACTCTGTGAGTACGTGTTCCGCATTTTCTATTTTGCCTTCGCAATACAAGTAGTATGGGTGATTCACATGCTTATACTTGTGCAAGTATTGCCGAAAGCATCCATGTCCTGATATTAGCTGAGTCAGGTGGTAATTCAACTCGCCATGTTTTCTTTTCATCCATGTATCTACGTCAGGTATCATGGTGTGGGTCTATCTTCCTTTGGTGGAAGAATCCCACCTTCGTTGTCATTCTCTTAGGCTTGAGAGCTCTAATTGTGACCGCATTCACCTCTATTTCCAAATCAAGGTGTTCAACTTTCTTGCGGCTGCTTATTAAAACTGCCTCAGTCTTATGTCCAGTTAGTTTCAGTCAGGACAGATCTAGCCAGCATTTAATGCTCTGGATTGCTTGGGAGCAAATATTCTCCAGGTCATCTAGATGTTTAGCGACGGCTACTATTGCCAAATCATCTGCGTAGCCAATGATTCTAACCCCTTCTGGTACATTGACTCTGAGCACATTATCATACATGATATTCCATAACAGCGGACCTAATACAGATCCCTGAGCACCCGCTGTTATTTTATATTCCCGTGGTCCCTCATCTGTGTCATAGAGCAGTCTTCTATCCGAGAGATAGTTTGCTAATATACGCACCAAGTAGGGGGAGACTTGTAGATCGCCCACCGCTTCTAGAATCCGATTCCAATTCACCGAGTTAAAAGCATTTTTAACATCAAGCGTCACCATCGCGCAATATTTTTTGGTGCCACCTAGCCATCGTGCTCCAGCTATTGCATTGCGAGCGATGTCGCACACCACAGATAGTGCTTTTCCGGTTGATCTACTTTTCCGGAACCCATACTGCGATTCAGAGAGCCCCGATGTTCCCTCAGTGAATTCTTCCAGGCGAGTGGCAATTACTCGCTCAAGCTTGTTAGAATCAGAAACGTGTGCAACCAGGCGATTGATACCGCGAAGAAGGCTCACAACGACAGGGTGATCAATAAGCTCCTTCGGTGCCCAACTGGTTCGCGCTCCTTCTGGTCAATGGCAAAGGCTGTCAGCAGTAACTTAGCTTCCTCCTCTTTCCCTCCGTTGGTGACAGACAGCGGGACGTCAGTCACGAATCCAAAGGATAAAGCTAATGTGTTCGCGAATTTATTTTCCGCGAATTCAAATCTCGATCCCGGCCTTTTGCAGCCACCCGTGATCTCGCCGGTACAGTCTTCCATGCGGGATGTGAGATTTCGTCCGCGCACTATTCAGCGCATTCTACGTGAACTGGATTGTAGGAAGGCAACCGGCCCGGACGGAATACCAGCAATAGTCCTTAAGAACTGTGCTCCAGAACTATCGCCGGTTCTTGGCAGACTCTTCCGCTTATCTTATGCACGGAGGACCTTTCCTGCCTGCTGGAAAATCGCTCGAGTTCAGCCAATCCCAAAGACGGGAAAAAAGTGTCTCCCACAAAATTACCGTCCGATAGCATTACTGTCTATTTTATCTAAGGTAATGGAAAAAGTCATCAATACAGAGTTGGTTAAGTATTTGGAGTGCAACGGTCTTCTGAATGATCGTCAATACGGATTCCGTGGCAGGCGGTCCACAGGAGACCTTTTGACACTTATAACCGATATATGGACATCTGCGATTGAACGGCATGGTGAGTCAAGGGCCGTCGCATTAGATATCTCCAAGGCTTTTGACCGCGTCTGGCACGGGGCATTGCTGAGCAAACTTCGTTCATATGGACTTTCCCAACAGCTTTGCGACTGGACGAGGAGCTTCCTCGAGAATCGATCGATCCGGGTTGTTGTGGACGGCGAGTGTTCGGATCTGTATCCTGTTAACTCGGGGGTGCCCCAGGGTTCTATTTTGGCTCCAACCTTGTTCTTGCTTCACATAAATGATTTGTTGGAGACAACGGATAACAAAGTGTTCAGTTTTGCGGATGATAGTACGCTTGTTTCCTCCTTTTCGAGTGATCGGCCGATTGGTGCATCAACGTCGCACCAGCTGAGATGTAGACAGATTGGCTCTCTGAACCAGGATCTAGATAAAGTCCTGCAGTGGGGAAAGGCCAATCTTGTCGACTTCAACGCAACGAAGACCCAGTATACAACATTCACAAAGAAAACCGGATCATCGGTTCCACAGCTGATGATGAATGGCCGGGCCCTCGAGGCTGGGGATAGCTTGAAACTGCTCGGCGTCACGGTCTGTGGGAATGTATCATGGCATAAACACGTGTCGAGCATCGCCAGGTCGGCCTCAGGAAAACTGAGCTATCTTTTTAGAGCCAAGAAATATTTTACTCCGGCCCAACTTCTTCTCCTATATAAATCTCAAATTAGACCCGCGCTCGAATATTGCTCTCATGTTTGGAGCTCGGCTCCTAAACATACCCTCGACCTACTTGAGAGCGTACAAAGACGAGCGATCCGCCTGATCGGGGACTCGGCGCTGACGTCGGGACTACAGTCGCTATCACATCGAAGGCGCGTGGCCGACCTCTGTCTGTTCTACAGATATTATCACGGGTGCTGTTCTTCGGAGATTCTTGGCACTGTTCCACGCAATTCGGTCTATATGCGCTCCACAAGACAATCCGACGGATCCCACCCGTTTGTGGTTCATCTCCCGACGGCGCGAACATCCCTGTATCAGAACTCGTTCCGTTACAGAGCGGGGAAGCTGTGGAACTCTCTTCCCACGCGAGTGTTCCCGGAGCGTTACAACCTGCAACTGTTCAAAAAGAACTGCAACAGTTATTTGATGGCATCTCGGGGCGCCCACTCGACGCTATAGGTTCGCTTCTCCCGAGAGAAGTGTAATAAAAAAGCAGTTTTCCTGGTGTGTCCAGCATGCACAACGGGCGATAAGACGACGGCTCTTCTGGATTCTTGACACCTTTTGGTATAAGCACAAGCCGCTGTTTTTTCCATCGTTTAGGAAATTGTCCTGTTTGAAAGCAGGTTGTGAAGAGACTGCTGAAGACTTCCGGCTTTTTTGTTAGAGCAGTCTTCACTACAACGTTAGGGATACCATCCAGTCCCCGGGTTTTTTTTTTTTTTTTTTTTTGATAACCCTTGCAGCCAAGAGTACCTCTTCGGTGGTCACGGGACGTATCTCTCCTTCAGTGATTTTCCACTGCTCTTGCACTCTCAATACCTCATCACACTGCGGGAAGAGGACAGCAAAGATTCTGGCCATGTCACTTTTCCTTTTTTGCATTTGGCTACTGTTACTCTGTAGTCTTTTCATGACTATCCTGTAAGCGCTGCCCCATGGGTTGTTATTTAATTCATCCCTTAGGGAGCAGAATGCGTCATATTTACTTCTGCGGATCACATTCCTCAACTCTTTCCGTTTGTTGACGAATTCCGCATGCAACTGTGGGTAGGTGTTACGGTTTCTTCCTCTTTGTTGCAAGCGTCTTAACCTGTTGCACTCCGATCGCACATGGGCGATTTCTGAGTTCCACCAATACACTGGTTTGATAGCCCCTGCTGGATGGAAACATCATATGCGGCAGTTAGCCACTTCATGACTTTTCCAGCCTGCCTGTTCACATCGGCCTCTGCGTCAAACTCTGCGATTTGGTCTTCCAGTATATAATCGAGCAGTTCCGCATCGAGGTCCTTCTCTTTCCACCCATTTTTCTGGGCTTTCTTCGCCAATTTACCAGTGATGAATCCCCTGTGCGGTAGTATTTCGTACATCACGGCTTGGTGGTCACTATGGGTGTAGGTGTCCAAAACTCGCCACTCCACACTTCTTGCCAACATGGAGCTGGCAAGTGTGATGTCGATTTTCGACCGGCCTCTCTCGTTTATGAAGGTGTCATCGATACCATCATTAAGTAACACCACATCTAGGACTGCGAAGGCTTCGAGTAGTGCCAGGCCTCTACTGTTGGTCCTTGTGCTTCCCCATTCTACTGCCCAAGCGTTGAAATCTCCAGCAATTATAAGAGGGCTCTTAGCTCTAGCTTCTTGTGTTATTCTGTCCAAAAAGCATTTGAAATATTCTATTTCCCACCTTGGCGGAGCGTAACAACAGTAGAAATGAATTCCTCTGATCTTAGCATAGGCAATTCCTTCCAGCCGCTGGACACTTCTGCATTCCATGGGAGAATTTCCAGTTGTACGGATGGCCGCTGTTCCGCTGCTGTCTTCCTCCCATGTAACAATACCAGTACCAGGCATCCTGAACGGCTCATTGATGAGCACCACGTCGGCACCATATTCCTTAACCGTTTGGGAAAGGAGATCTTGTGCGGCTCCTCAATGGTTTAAGTTGATTTGAATGCACTTAAACCTGTCCATTTTTATTGAGAAGATTGGACATCGCGTTTTTAAATGTTCGGCATTTGTAACTCCTTGTTGAGTGGTGGTTACCGCCTTCGCATCCTAATTCGCAAAGCATGCATTTGGGTTGTGTTTTACAACACACTGCTTTGTGGCCTTTTTCTCCGCATTTCAAACAGTTTTCCGAACGATCTTCTTCGGATTTGCAGGATTTCGCCACATGACCGTATTGCCAACATCTGAAACATCGTGTGGGTGCGATGTGTTCTCGAAGTCTGCATCTCACCCATCCAACCCGTAGGAAACCTGTAGCCAGCAACGTGCTAGCGTTTTCTCTTGGCAAGCGGATCATGGCAGCCTGCGTGCTATCTGGTTTTCTTCTTAAGCTCTTTACCGCTTCCTTTGGGATCGCGTTCAGCGCAGGGAACTCTATAGCGATCGCTGTCAGGATTTCCTCCACAGTGGTCACCTTATCTAAATCACGACACTCAACCGTGATTTCCTGTGACACTGTTTTGACATTAGCATCTTCCTTTAGTACTTGTTGTACCTTTGCTTTCAGTGTCTCGGTGGTGGCCTCTGGACGGCATTTCAGTTCTAGCAGCAATTCCCCTTTTGCTGTCTTTCGAACTTTATTTACGCTCTTTCCGAGTTCACTTAGCTCGGGCTTGGCCTTCATAAACGTCAGTATATCCGCATATGTTTTTTCCCCGGGTTTGGATATTATTGTAGCATCCGGGAACGGTCTCCTTCTTTTCATAATATTGGTCTTCCCAGTATCACCTTTTGGAACCTCTTCACCCTCCAACATCAAATCTTCCTTCCCCTCTGTGTGTGGGTGTGTGCGTGTTTGTGCTGTTTTGCACTGTGCGTGCGTGTTTGTAGTGTGTCAGCCGTAGACCCTATGGGATGGGTCCAGCAATCCTCTATTATAGAGGGGAATGTTGTTGGGAAGGGTGCTTTCTTCAGTTTTGTACTGAAGAAGAAATTGTGGGGGTTTGATCCGAAGAGATCGAGAGAGAGAAGGGTCAAGAACGCAAGAGTCCCGTTCAAGTAGGTTCTCGCTGTTCTGAATGTTTTCGAGGTACTTATATGCTAATTGAAGTAAGTACTCGTCGATAGGGGTAATGGAGGCACCTTCGTATAGGTGAGAGTTGGGGTAATGACGACCGTCAGGTCTTCTAGAATGATTGGTGCATCTTCTGAGGAGTTTCCTTTCGAAAACTCGAAGTCCTTCCATTTGGGCCGAAGATATGCACGACCACATGGGAAAGGCGTATGATATTCCAGATCGGATTAGCTGCTTATAGCAGATAAGCTTAACTTTGGTGTATTTCATCCTGTCCTGTGGTCTAATCGTAGTACCTCCTATTTGTATTCCGATATTCTGTGAATATCGAGAAGTAGGTTGAGAGTGTTTACTACTCAGAATTATAGCTACTGCTTTAGATGGGTTAAGTCGAATTTTCCATCGACTGTAATACTGATACAGTTCGTCCAGATGACGGTTGAGTCGGTTAGTTCCGAGTTTAGGGCTCTTGGATGACGTGTGCGCTAGGACGTCATCCGTATAGTATATCTGGTTTACTCTCCCGTCCACAGGGCGAGGAATATCTGAGGTGTAGCTATTAAATAGGATGGGGCCTAGAATGGAGCCCCGTGATACGCCTACAGCGGTGTTGAAAGTTCGGGATAGCTTTCCATTCACTCGAACTTGGGAGGTTCTGTTTAGAACGAACTGGCAGATGATACTACACAGCGTTCTACTTTATAGCGTTTGCGACGATAGTGAAGAACGTGTGATTCGAATTGACGCTATGACGGTTGGAAACACTAAACATTTAACCAATGCTCAACACAGCGGGCCACTACCGCGTGTACGAATTCGATTTCTAAAGTCAAGTACACTCAACTGATGTGGAATTATTATGTTATCGCTATGGTACGCGGCTCTAATGCTTTGCTTATTCAAATTTCCTTTCGGTGTTCTTCACTATTTGCTTGTGTATTGTGTGTGTATCTGTTAGAAACGCCGCAACTTCCTTATCTCATATTGTTTTTATGAGTTGGTGGATCTTTCGAGCGTTTGCCTTTCATCCATGCTTCACAAGCTCTGCCAAGCGGCGTACATACCTCTGATAATCTTTACTCTGGCATTTTCTCGGATTTTTTCGATCCGAGTCTTCTCCCATTCGCGTTTTTGCGTTTGAAGAGTCTCATTGTCTCTTTCCGAATTGTCGCGTATCTTTCTGCGTTGACTTCATCATATCTTTCTAAGTGGATCACTCTGAGGCGTTTACGTTCTTCGATCTTCGCCCTGGATTCATCATCAAACCATGGTTTGGACTTTATTGTTTTCTTAAATCCTGATGCCTTTTTGGCTGTTTGTTTGATTGTGTCTCTGATCGATGCCCATTTAGTGCCCAGATTATTGGTTTCCTCTTCCTCACTGCTCCCATTCTCTAGGATGATACATCTACTCGTTAGTTCGTCTTGATATTCAGCCCTTTTGCGCAGATCTTTTAGTTTATCAATGTCGAACTTTTTGCTAGTCTCCCGTGACTGACAATCTGGGTTTGCTGAGAGCCGACTCCTGATTTTGCCCATCACTAGAAGATGATCGGAGTCGCAATCTGCTCTTCTATATGATCTTACGTCAATGATATTCGAGTGGTGTCTTTTGCCTATGAGGAACGCCGTCGGGTTATATCCATGTGGTTTTATGGATTTGCTTGGCTACAAAAGTATATAACTGTAGCGTTGAACCCTACACCGGTTCTGGTGTATTATCTTCCCTTGTTTGTCGTGGTCTGTCTGTTTTTGGCTTCCTCTATTCGTATTAGGGTTTCAGCCTATTGTTGTGCACCACCACATTTCTTCTCCCTACCTTTACGACGCTATTCACTGGACTATTTATTTGTACTACCTTATAGGGACCCCTCCATATGGGGGCTAACTTTCCTTGCTTTTGCGCGTTCCGTATTAAAACTTTGTCGCCCATATGGAACGTGAATGGGCCTGTCTTACGGTCGTAGTACTCTTTCGACTTCCTCTTGGAAGTTAACAGGTTACGCCTTGCTATTTCGTACGTATGTTGAAGTTTGTACTTCAATAGCTTATGGTAACTGTCATGGTTATATATCGGTTCCGGAGCTTGCTTTATGCTCGTCGGTACCTTCGGGGCGAACCCAAATAGACAGTCCATTGGCATTAGCTTAGTACCTTCGTGTACATTGGTGTTGTATATGAATGTTGCCGTCCTCAGGCACTGGTCCCATGATTAGGAATTTCCATCCACAATACTTCGCAGGTAATCTACGAGTGGACGATGGGCTCGTTCTAAGGCTCCATTCGATTGTGGGTGGTACGCTGAGGTCTGTAGTTTTTTAATACGGAGCAGTTTGCACACGCTTTTAAACAAATTGCATATGAAATTGCTTCCCTGATCGGTGACCAATTGCATCGGAACACCATACCGAGCAATTATTTGGTCGAAAAAGACTGTGGCCACCGTTTCTGCCTCCGCATCTGGGAGAGCGTAGCAATCTATATACTTAGACAAGTTATCTTGGAATGTAAGTATATACTGATTGCCGGTGGGAGTGCGATCAAGACGACCTACTATATCTAAGTATACTTTATCAAAAGGCCTCTTTGCAATGTCGGTTATTACCATGGGCATGTGGGGTACGTGTAGATGTGCCAGCGTATGGCCCCGGTTCACTAAACCACCCTAGCTTTTGGATTCCGCGTACTGGTGAGAGACTAGGACACTATGTCTAGAATGGCGATCCGAATCACTTTGATGTACTCCGCAAATAAATAAATTGACTCCAAATCCTTTATTAAATCTGTTTTTATTGCGCAGGTGACTTGAATCGTGAAAACACTAAATTACATTTGGTGCTACGGTTAATTGCTGGTATTGGATAAAACTATTATTATGACGTTGACACCAGACCCGACTCTTAAGGTGTGCGCACTCCTCAGCGGTTGTGACTCGACTGTGTGTGCCCGCGGTGGCGGTTGAATCTCGACTGACTAATGAATGGAAAGAATCCATTCATCGCGTCGTGGCGGTTGAGTCATAGCAGAAATAAAATCACTGCCATTTGCTAGGAATTTCGAGAAGAGTTGCTATGCTTGCATAGGGAGTTTGTTTCCGGGAATTCCTGCCGTACTGGCTGGGCTAGATTTCTCGGTTGCTATGTGTACCGAGAAATTGGTTTTGGGAACACGATCAGGTATGGGCATGAGTTTTCGGGGAAAATTGGAATTGCTTGGGTGCAAGCAATGAATATCATTTAGATAGGATATTAACCGAAGTAATTTCGGGGAAATGTATGCTGCTCGGTATAGTTGGTGGTGATGGTTAATATTCCGTTCTAGGTTTGAATATGTGTTTTATTACAGCTTATGGATTTCCGGGGAAATTAAGATTGCTTGGTCGCAAGGAGGGAATATGAATTAAGTAGAGAATTGACCGAAGCAATTTTGGAAAAAAATTATATGTGGGGTGATGTAATTGAGGGAGATGATTTAGAATGTATTCTATTGAATTGTATTCTGTTGGGAGTTTTGGGAAATGCGTTTCATTGCAGATTGGGGGGTGGATTCTTGCAAGTTCGTGATGGATGCGCTTGCAGATTGGGATTTGTTTTGACATGTTTTGAAATTACAGGTTACAGGTTAGGGTAGGGTGACGCGCTGTTAGCGGTCGAGATTGGTTAGAATTGTGGGTTGGTTCTCCGTGTGATATAGAGAACCCCCGCAGGCATACGTATGTTCGGTGAAGATTTCATGGTTTGACATGTTTTACATACTTTGATGTATTGTTTAATGTCGCGCATCATGTTCATCCACCAAAAATTGCTACGTATTTTGTGGTACGTTTTACTCACTCCTTGGTGTCCACCCAAAGGGCGATCATGGTATTCCCGGAGTAGGAACTGAATGTCTTCAGGATTGGTTATATCCATTCCTTTTTCCGTGCAGGCCGGAATGGGGTTCTCGTTAAGAGAGGACTTATCGTCATTTGGACTATCCTGATTTCCTTCGCTTGCCCTTAGCTTCTTAGCTTGGGCGCGTGTTAGTACATTGCACCTTGGTAGTGTGAGAGTCTTATCACAAATTTGCGGGATACGACTTAAAGTATCGGGATTAGTGTTGTATTTACCGGGTTTATACTCGATTTGGTAGTCGAACTCCAGTAGTTTGCGATGGAACCTTAGTAAACGTGACGTGGGCTCTTTCACGTTGAATACTCCCTTTAACGGTTTGTGGTCCGTGTATATGTTGAATTTTCGCCATTGTAAATAACAACGCCCTCCTCAATAGTATATTGGTTAGTATACCCGCCTGTCACGCGGGAGACCGGGGTTCGATTCCCCGTCGGGGAGCCTCTGGCGCAGAACTAATGACCTTGCCCGGAAAAAAAAACAAATTATGGAAAATTTAACAAGCCTCAGGACTTGCTAAATAAGGCCAAGGCCGGTTCCAGGTTGTAGTGCCGATGATGATGAAATAACAACGGAAATTCTTAGCCGCCCAAACAATGGCTAGTAACTCTTTCTCGATTGTAGAGTAGCTCTTTTCCGCCTTATTCAAGGTTGGTCTGGCATACGCGACTGGTTGGTCCTTACCGATTTCGCCTTGCGACAGTACGGCACCCAGTGCTTCATTACTTGCATTCGTGGTCAGATTAAAGGGTTTGGTAAAATTTGGATAGATTAATAATGGCGGCGAGACCAATAACTCCTTTATGTTATCAAATGCTTGTTGGCATTTGTCTGACCAGGTGAATTTGACGTCCCTTCATAACAAATTTGTTAAGGGGCGTACTATCTTCGAAAAATGTTGAACAAATTTTCGGTAGTAGTTCGCCGAGTCTAGAAACATTTGGACGTGCTTTACCGTTTTGGGAATGGGGAAATCCCTGACACTAGCTGTCGTGTCTGGATTTGGCATTGCCTCCTTTTCGGAACAAACATGTCCCAGGTATACTACTTCCTTCTGGAGGAACTTGTATTTCTCCGGTTGCAGCTTGAGGTTGTGGTATCTCATTTGATCAAATACTTTCCGGAGTTTGTCATTATAGTGTTCTAGGTTTTTCCCATATATGACCACGTCGCCCACATAAACAAAGCATTCGATTCCTTGCAACCCGGTTAGGACATGGTTCATGAGTCTCTGAAACGTAGCTGGTGCTCCCTTCAGACCAAATGGCATACGTTTGAACTCATAGTGCCCGTAATTTGTGCTGAACGCTGCCTTACTTCAATCCTTCTGAACCACTAAGACTTGGTGGTGGCCGCTGGCTAAATCGAGCGTGGAAAAATAGCGTGAGTGACCGAGCTGGTCTAAAATATCCTCTATTCGAGGGAGAGGGTACGCATCACCGATGGTTTTGTCGTTCAGTTTCCTGAAATCGATCACAACTCTCCATCGGGGCCCGCTTTCTTAGGAACTACCAAGAGTGGTGAGTTCCACGGACTTTTGCTTGGTTGAATGATATCATTCTCCAGCATATCCCGTACTTGTACGTTTATCACCTCTTTCTTGCACTCAGGCAGACGGTACATTCTTTGATTTATCGGGGCTTGATCCTGTGTCACCGGTATCTCATGCGTTATGGCACTGGTATATGTTAGGTCACCTTTGAGGCGGAAAATGTCGTTAAACTCCTCACATATTGGGCGTTTCACTACCAGATCTTTTGACGCTGCGAACGTACTAATTCGAATTCCATTAGCAATATTCATTTACAACATATGATAAATACATTCCTTTATAGCATTTACAATTTCACATAATTAAACACTTAACATCATCATCATCATCATCATCATCGGCACCACAACCGGGATCCGGTCTTGGCCTTATTTAGCAAGTCCCTAGGCTTGTTAAATTTTCCATAATAATTTGTTTTTCCGAGCAAGGTTATTAGCCTTGCGTCAGAAACACATAACATAGGACCTAAATTGAAAAGAAACACATATAGCTGGCCCTTAAACCCAGTCCTTTCCCCGGCGTAGCACCTCCAATACTTACGTATTCATCATCATCGGCACTACAACCAGGAACCGGTCTTGGCCTTATTTAGCAAGTCCCGAGGCTTGTTAAATTTTCCATAATGATTTGTTGTTTTTTCCGGGCAAGGTCATTAGTCTTGCGCCAGCTTACTTACGTATTAACTGCAGCAAATTGAATGGAGTACTAAGTCAAGGACATGATTCAATCTACCTGCCGCGTGAAGAGGGCAGCATCAGCGTTGTTGGTTAATGCAATGTTGCCAGTCTCATTGTTTTTCTAACCTACCTCGTATACGCTTCTTTTGGTTGTGCCGAACAATCGTATTTGTTGACGGTGCGTCATTTGCGTTGATATCATTTTTGCAATCGTACATTGGACTTATCGCCCGTGTTTGCCTAAAATACTCACGACCGCGACGTCTTGCACCAATGACTTTACATTTTTAATTCGAGAGGCCAGAGTAAACATTTGTATTATAAGGGAGTTGAATAATTGCACTACTTCGCCGTTCCGCAACTTGTCGAAATTTTACAGAAATGAATGGTAAGTTTGTGGGTCATTTTTACCGGGTGCATCGGCAAGGACGCGGGTTCTGTAAAAACACCACAGATAGTTCACAAAGAATCGTCACCACGAAGAATGTAGTAAATAAAAGAAACGCAGGAGTTGTTGTTCTGTTTAATTTTATTGTTATTTATCGGCAAACTTAACATTCACTGAGATACATTGAAATAGATTTGGCATAAACGCTAAAGGTCCGTCTTTACTAAATTACAATTTAACATAACAGAAATACTTGAAAATGCCTTGAGATAAGGTTTAGGCGTTCTCCTTCATTAAACAATTACTTAACCTTCACCGAAATACATTTGGAATTGTTTTAACACGAGTGCTAAACGTTCGTCTTTATTAAAATTTAACATCCACAGGAACCGCGAGCGACAACTCTGGCACGTTAAATACTCGACTCGAAATCTGACTCCCTGGCTGTTGCACGGAACATACCACCAGTCGCAACGGGGTGGATTTCCACCGATGTGTGAAGAGCAATGCAAATCTTTTTCTTTGGTGACGACCAATGACCGATCGATTTGGGTCAATTGGAAGTATTTCCATGGTGACCGTACAGGTCTGGTTGAATGCCCATTCGCTGGAAGCCAGGACAAACGAAAATGCGAAGGGTGCTCAGAAAAGAATCCAAACATGCAGCTGGTCAAATAGATGATCGGGTACGGAGGCTGACTGTATTGCCATCCTAAACGATAGCGGATAGATTATTCTATTGACGTTAAGTCAACAGAAACTTCGCCTACGATGGCAAGGGACTAGGGTGGGTGCATGTTTGGTTTGGGAACGAATCATAGGGCATGACCATTGATGTGATTGTTTGGATAAACAATCATGGGTCGGGTGCAACTCGATGATCGTTTATCGCTTGTGCGACCGATCATGGGGAATTTGACTTGCAGATGTGCAAGCATACAACTTATACAGCTTGACTATGGACCCACGGATGGTAGGGAAAAATACACGCTGTGAGATTACTGTTGTGTATGATTTAGAAAAACGGATCGTGGGACACGGCCGTTGATTTGATTGTTTGGACAACAATTATGGCCGTGTCCAATTCGATGACCTGTTATCGGTTTAGGCGATCGATCATCGGAAATCAGATGTGCAAGCAAGCAAGTTTCCCGACTTGTCTTTTTGGACCAACGGATTGTTGGAAGAAGACAACACAGGAGGATTGGAGTGTGTTTAATGGACATGTTGCCGCCCAGGGGAACCGATCAGGTTCCTAAATGATTCATGTAAGATGAACCGAAATGGTTTGGTTGATATGCTTTTTTTGATGCCATGGCAAGATGATGATCTTACCGTGGGCTTATATTTCAGGTAAGAAATAATTTAAGGAGAGTTATGAACTCTTCATATGCGGGTAAGAGGCTATGATCGGTAATGGTATTGCAGGTTGGGAAAGGGGAGTTGGGTTAGGACGATGTGTGGTTCTTCGGGCGAGCCTTAAAGAACCCCCACAACGTCATTTGCCAACCGTAATAACAACCACATGGTTGTCTTGATTTGAACCTATATTTTGCAGATGCACTTCCTTACTATCTACATCGTTAACTACACCAATTAAAAAAAAGTCTTTAATTCCAAAAAAAACATTCAAAATAAAAGCACCAGGGAGTAAAAAAAACCTTATTTTATTACTCTTTTGCAGGTAGCGATAGATACACCTGAGGGATCAAGATTTTCTACGTTTTACCGATGCAAGGACATTCCATACGTCTGCGTTATAGATCCTAGAACGGGGGAGGAGGTGTGGAAAAACGAGCAACCAAATAATCCGAATTTCCTGGAGACATTAAAAACCTTTATCACTAAAAACTCATCAGTGGTATGTTCACACCACAATATAGCCTTTAATCATGATCGATTTCAATCTCTTCATTAATAGGATTTTTTCAAATACGATCTCACAAAGGATGGTCCATCAACTTCCTCGAAAAATGCACAAACTTCAAGCGTATCATTGAAAGCTAAAGTGTCAACGAATAACAGAAAAAGGAAACAAGCTTCATCGGCAACTGAACTATCTGAAGAGGAACAGCTTTTGATGGCCGTACGTAATTCTCTAAAGGAAAATGGCAACAAAAAAACTAGACTCTCCCAAGACAGCAATGAATCAGATTACCTTGAAATATCAGACAGCGACGATGAAGTACAAACTGTTCCAACTGAAGGCAAAATGCATTCAGAACCGGCACTCAACAGCAAAAATGATGCCAAGCACATCGCAGATGAAATAGACCCAGAAACATATAAAACCTATTTGGGAGTAGCCACAGGTAATTTTCTATCTCTCTTATAAGGACCATAAGATCCTAATCTCTGCCTGGTCTTACAGATGAAATGACCACACTTAAGATACGTGTAGTGAACGCTGACATTGACGAGAGCCTTCTCATCTGTTGGCCCTCAGACACTCGACTGAGAGCGCTTAAACTATATATATCCGAGCGGTTTCCTACGGTAAGGGAAAAGTTCAAACTGATTTCACCTTTCCCCCGGAAAGTGGTCGATCTTAGCGAGGATGGTGACATGCAGACCTTAAAAGATGCCAACTTGCATCCGTCGTCAACGTTACATGTCCACTTAGATGATTGAGCAGCGAAAGTCTCACCTTTGATTTTTCGCTGGTAGAAAATTTCATATAATTAAGTAAACTTTTATTTTATAGTTGGCTTGAGCAATTACTCAACTTCTGCGAAAGTAATGTAAGAGAAAAGAATTAAATTTTTTCAGTGTTGTGCATCACGATATTATACGAAGTGATTTTGATTGCCCTTAGGAAGGAAAGGATATTTAATTTGTTGTGAAGGAGGAAGACGCAGTGGGGATAAAGAAGAGAAAGATATAAAAAAAGGAATGGTCAATTTTTTTTTTGGCTTTGTAGTGCATACCAACTGTGGGTAACTGATTTTGACAGTTCATTATTCAATTATTTGCATGCGTTCATCAGAGAAGCCTTTCGCAATAAAAAGTAGCCTTTCAAAATCCTAGCACTGTATCATCAAGGAAAGGCGAACGTGACTGTTAACGCACAAACAAAAAGGCTAAACCGAATCGCGAACGGCGCTTTCTTCAGCGACGTCCCAACAGTTTCGCCTTAGCGGACTGTATTTTTCCGGCACTGGCCGGCCAACGATGATTTCCTTGCTAATCGGTAGGATTGCACCTCCAGAGCCGGACTCTTCTCTGGATTGGCGGGCGTTGGAGTCTTGCCCAGAACACTTCACTACGTCCTGCGAAACGAATAAAGAAGATGGAAAACAACACGACCAAACGCCCTTCTTCGACGAAGCAAACAATGACGAAACAACACAACGCGCCAGTACGATTAGAACGAGACTTCGCTGATCCTTTATTTATTCTGAATACTGCTGTATATTTATTGTTATTACAATTTCTGTGTCTCTTTAGAGCTGGTCTTGATCAAGACCGATTGGGTAGAAGTTCCTTCGACGATTCCTGCTGCCTCATCGATGTGCCCGCCTTATATAGGCCCGCAGTTGTCCCTTCCTTCGCTCGTTTCCTGGGATCTGGTTTTCTTAGTGGCTTCCTGAAATCGGTGCGCCGCTGATAGTTGTTTCCCTGGAAATGGTATGTTAGTGCTTGCCTTGCCTTTCCTGGGAATTCGTGATGCATCGGCAACAGTCTCCCCGCAGTGCGAAACACTTCCTCATGTGGCGGCGATGTTGTCGCTGGAACCAGCACTACGACGCGGCGGGTTGGTCTTCGTAGTGTCCCCATGTCTCCACGGGCCAAGTACTGCGGGGCAGCGATGAATCCGCCACCAGGACTATATCTCCGACTTGTGGGTCGGTGGTATCTCGGCCGGAGATCCTTCTTGGCATCAGTGTCGGCAGGTATTCGTTTGCCCATATTTTCCAGAAGAGGTGCGTCAGTTGCTGCGCCGTTCTCCAGTTCGTCCCACCAACAAGGTCGTGGTCATCGAAGTCATCGGGTGCCGTCGCACGGCAAGAGCGCCCCAGCAGGAAATTGTTCCACGTGAGATTTTCTTCGTCGTTAGGATCTAAATCGAGCCACTGTGCTGGCTCTGTGGTAACTTTCCTTTTTACCAGCTCCACTCTCTGCAGGTGCACTAGTTTTTACCGCTCCCTTTACCACCTTGTCTGTCGGTTTTGTTCGTTTCTCTGCCCGCTGTACCGCCGTTGGTGTCGTGTTGTCAATAAGGCCATAACTCCTTTGATACCTTGCCATAAGTCATCATCGATTTTCGGAAACCTGGCTTTCTTCGCGGTGTCCCAAAAGAATATAGCTCCATCCTTGTCTGTGTATGTCCGTACACCATTTTCAAAACCATACTTATCCTCATTCACGGATATCTGATTTTTCGGTATCCACTGATTCTTGTTAACACCCCAACGGCAATGTTCAGTCTCGAATCGTTCAGCATTCGTTTCCAGAGCTTTAGGAATCCATTGATTTGTTTTCCCGCGCCAGCGATAGTGTTCGTTTTCGTAAAGACTCCTCGGTTGATCTGCACTGTCTTCGGGTTGACCATCATGTTCTCGCCAAAGCAGCCACTTCTCTTCGATACCGCACCATTTGTATTTGTATTTGGTTGTTGGGTCGGTGTAAATGGCTTCTCCCTCACTGATGTAGGATAGGTTTTCAGCTTTGTTGCGCCAATTTGATGTTCCGGTGTAGTGTACTTTTCGCGGAATTGTCAATTCTTTCTTCCTTCTTCTCCTTCTTGGCCTACCTGGGGCTCGTTCTGTTGGTGGTTTGGGTTTACTTCTTATTGCTTGCTTATTGCGACGTCTAATGAACAATTCTGTCTCGTCTTCCTTCGTCCTGCCGTGGTTCACAAATTTCGCTAGTGGGCTGTTCCTGGCCCCGCACCCGTGCAAGGCCCACCCCAAACCGGTAAGTGAAGCAACTGGTTCGGTGCTTCCCCCTTTCCTCAGCCTCCTGGGAACTATCAGGTCCCAGTTGTCCTGACCGATAAGTATTTTAGGCTCCTGCTGGGTGTATGTCAATTGGTCTCCGACGTCTCGTAGGTGCTCGCATCCCTCAATCGTCTCTTTCCTCACTTCCTGCTTTGAAAATTTGAAATTAGGGATGGTTCTTACCTCGATCGATTTTCCATTTCGGCTGTGGGCTCCATATATTCGCACTTGGATTCTTTGTGAATCATTCCTCTTGATGGCCGATCCACCGACTGTCTCCAGAACGAGCGCTCCTGTCCGCCTTTCGCACCGATCTTTTCGGCGATTGACGTGTCCAGCAACGAAATGGTGGATCCCTCGTCAAGCAGAGCCAGTACCCGAGCCGATCCCTTGGGTCCGTAGAGATCCACTGGAACCATCTTCAGGTATGTTTTGGTGCCACTAACGGTGCGCATGGCAGTAACTACATCTCCTCTGGTTTATTCGCAATCGTTGTCCGACGGGGAGATGCCCTGCGCGATCTTCCTTCTCTTCTTGGTGCCATCCTCAGTGAAAATTCATCTGGGTGGAGGGTGACGTGATGCTCTCTTGAACATCTATTGCAAGGTGGTGCCTTGCAGTCTGCTCTTCGGTGTTTGGATCGAAGGCACTTAAAGCAAAGCCTTGCCTTTTTCGCCAGATCCCATTTCTCGCTATTACTGGCTTTCTCGAATATGGGGCATCTGGGGATGACGTGGTCCTTTAGACAAACCGGACACTCTGGTTTGCTTCCCTTCCCAGGTGCGCCATTCTCTTGAACGGCGTGGATTGGTCTCCTTCCCGAATCGCGTCGTCCTTGGGATAATGCACGTTGATGGTAGCCTCCTCTCGACTCCCATGATACTTCGGGTGGGGCGAAATTGGCACACATGTCTGCCTCCAGCTTCACGAATTCGCTGAAAACCCTCAGCTCTGGCTGGTCCTCTCCTTGATGGCTGTGGTAGTACGTGAACCACCTGTACTTCATGGATGACGGCATTTTGGCCGTCAGTTCTTTTACTGTCTCAGGTGCGTGGAGATACTGCTGCTTGCCCAGCGCTCTGATGGTGCCCACGGAGTTCGTCACCCGGCTAGCAAAGACTCCAATCTCGTCCGGGTCTTCGGTGACCCGATGTAGTCCTTTTAATTTCATCAGCTCCGCCAAGGCCAACGCTCCTGGTCTCCCAAAGCGAGCCTCCAGTCCTTCCATTACCTCCTGTGGGTCCTCGGCAATAAACAGGAGGCTTCTAACTGTCTCTGTCGCTCTTCCCTGGAGCGCCAAGTTCTGCGCGTTTGTGAATCCGACGGAGGTATCTACAAACGATCTCCTGAATGCCAACCACTCTTCGCTGGCACCGTTGAAGTGAGGTAATTCTACCATTTGCGTCGAGGTACTTGCTTCGGGGGGTGCTCGCGAGAGCCTGGCTATGGTCTGGGCCTTCTGGTGAGCGCTACGACAGGTCTGTCTCCTCTAAGCTATGTGGGAGATTCTTCTCCCGTGGCGCCTACATCAGGTCCGGTGCTGCTCACTCCAGGTTGAGTTGGCAGTCCTCCCGCAGGGGATGGCCGCGTCCTCTTAGCCCTGGCCGATCTCGTTACCGACATTCTTCGTTTTATCGCCGAATCCGGCTCAAAGGACCAAAACTGTTAACGTAACAACATAAAGGCTAAACCGAATGGCGAACGGCGCTTTCTTCAGCGACGTCCCAACAGTTTCGCCTTAGCGGACTGTTTTTTTTTTTGCGGCACTGGCCGGCCAACGATGATTTCCTTGTTATTCGGTAGGATTGCGCCTCCAGAGCCGGACTCTTCTCTGGATTGGTGGGCGTTGGAGTCTTGCTCAGTATAATTCACTACGACCTGCGAAACGAATAAGGAAGATGGAAAACAACACGAACAAACGCCCTTCTTCGACGAAGCAAACAATGACGAAACAACACAACGCGCAAGTACGATTAGAACGAGACTTCGCTGATCCTTTATTTATTCTGAATACTGCTGTATATTTATTGTTATTACAATTTCTGTGTCTCTTTAGAGCTGGTCTTGATCAAGACCGATTGGGTAGCAGTTCCTTCGACGACTCCTGCTGTTTCAAAAAAAAAAAAAAAAAAATTGGTGGCGAGAGGGCCGACTTTGGCGAGACAAGGACAGATGTGTCCTTCATCTTGTCTCTGGCTTCTGGTCATCTTGCGATAAAAAGAATCACCCACATCCGTAAGGATGTTGGGCTCGGTCTCGAGATATCTGAAAAAGAAAAAAGGGGGGAGGTATTTAAGGATAGTGTGGACAGGGTTAGTTCGGATGTTTTCTAACTACTTGGTTGGAGGGATGGTGGGAAACAAATCGTACAAGACTGGTAGGCCTTGAGTGCGGTAGTAAACGCAGATCACGTCTTTGGCGTCTGATAATCTGTGCTTTGGTCGGTGTGTGTGTGTGTGTGTGCTTGTGCTGTCTTGTACTGTACGTGCGACTCCTGCTGCTTCATCGATGTGCCCGCCTTATATAGGCCCGCAGTTGTCCCCTCCTTCGCTCGTTCCCTGGGATCTGCTTTTCTTAGTGGGTTCCTGGAATCGGTGCGCCGCTGATCGTCGTTTCCCTGGAAATGGTATGTTAGCGCTTGCCTTGCCTTTCCTGGGAATCCGTGATGCATCTAATAAATCGCCATTTTTAATGCACAAGCAGGCAGGCCGGCTTGTAAAAGGCAACTAAAGCCTGAGCGATAGGTTAGATTCCAATACCCCGCCACGCGATCGAATACTGCCACTCGATTAAGCTATAGGCCCCGCCAAACGGAATGAAAAGAAACCTTTAGCTATCTTTCGGAGCTTGCCTGATGGAACGTTTGGAAAGGTTGATAAAGGTAATATGTCGGCGCACTTGTACTCGGTAAGATACTTTGGCAATTTTGATCGTGTACCGGCCAGATGAATTAAAAGTCACTTTGAATTTAGTTAATCCTTATTCAGAATGAAGACGACTTTTTCGTTGAAACTTCAATTTGACATACTCTTAGCCCGTCTACACACCACGATCGCTAACATTGGATAACCAAGCCACTTGACCCAGTCTGCACCGCAAACAACGACGAAAACCGACGCCATCGAAACTTCTACGTCCGATAAGATAATTCTAATGATATTTTTGTTTTGCAGGCCTGGGGGGGGGGGTATATATAGGGCAAAGTCTGATTGCTTTGAACCCGGCAAAGGCCAGGACCATTGTCCCTGTTCAATCCTAGTTGACATGCAGTCTCCACGTGACACCCCTGGATAGGTACTTGGGCACCCGCCAAGTAGTGAGCCAATGCATGCAGCGACATTCTGAGAAAGGTTGGCATAAGGCTAATAGCCATGCCCGTAAAAATGAATTATGGAAAATTTAACAAGCCTCGGATATGGACCGGATACACGACGACGGCCCCGGAAACGAAATTGACTAAACGATTTACGAATTTTCTCATGGACGGTCTGCTCACCAAACACGGCTCGAGCTGCACAGCAGATAGCCGAAGCCCTGCCCGAATATATGGCTGACATAACAGCATTACAAGAAATAAGATGGGCGGGGAGTGGTGTAATTCAAACAAACGATTATGACAATTATTACAGCTATCATGTAAAACGCCATGTGCTCGGGGTAGCCTGCCAACATCGGCTTTGATGCAATAGACGAAAGGCTATACACTCTTCGCGTGCGAGGCAAGTTTAAGAACGTAAGCCTCATAAACGTCCACGGACCTACAGGGGAGTCCCCTGACAACGAAAAAGAACAATTCCACCAGAACGTCGAACGGGCCCCCAATGCTGCCCAAGATACGATGTGAAAATCGTTCTTGGTGATTTGAATGCGAAAATAGGTCGGGAGCCGGTTTCCAGGCATTACGCAGGTTTGCATGAGAACACTAATGACAATGGACTACGAGTCATCTAACTGGCAGCATCAAAAAACTTGGTCATTACAAGTACCAGGTTTTCACGTAAAAATATCCACTAAGCCACCTGGGTATCATCTGATGGAGCCACTCGCAACCAAATTGACCACGTGTTGATAGATCGCCGCCTCTCCTCGAGCTTGATGACGGTACGAACGTACCGAGGTGCCAACGTCGACTCGGATCACTATCTTGTTGGTATAGTTTTCCGAGCGCGGATTGCCTTACGGAGACGTATTGCATGCACGGACCAGATTCGGATCAACACGGTCGCCCTACGCATTGAGAACACCAGCAACACCTTTGGTCATGTGAAGTGCTCCATGGAGGGAGAGTAAGTCCTGTGGCCGGAATGTCGAGCGTAGAAGACAAAGACAAGCCTTAAGAATACTGTCATTAGTACTGCCAACTCCATCTTAGGCAGTAGTCGTAGAGATCGGAGCGACTGATTTGATAATGAGTGCAATCTAGCGACTGAACGTAAGAATGCTGTATACCGGGCAATGTAGCAGCCTCAATGGACGCGGGTGCGCGAGGAGAAATACAAAGACCTCAGAGGATCTGAAAAAAGTCTATAGACAAAAAAAAAAGTGCCTGGGAAAAAACCTTGTCTGTGAAATAGAGAAAAGTAGAGGGCGAGTTCCGCGCCAGGCGCGGAAGTTCTACCAAATGATCCACAGTATGACGCGGTACACATCACGCTGCACTTATTGCAAGGATAAAGAGGATTATCTGATCACCGATCCAGAAAAGCATTCTGGAGCGATGGGAAGTGCACTTCAATGAATTGTCAAATGGTCAGCTCACAGAAGAATTGGAGGCTCCACCAATACAAAATCAAGACCAAATGTTACCGTCACCAAGCATTGAGGAAACATTAAAAGACATAAGACAGCGCAAATCAAATAAAGCCTCTGGAGCTGATGGCATACCAGCTGAGTTGATCAAACGAGGGGGGACAGCGTTACATCAGATAGTGGTGCACATATGGGAGCAAGAGGATCATTCAATTCATCAGATAGTGGTGCACATATGGGAGCAAGAGGAGGTGCTGGAAGATTGGCGTCGTGGAATAATTGGCCCCATACATAAGAAGGGAGATATCACACTGTGCAGCAACTATAGGAGTATAACATTGCTGAGTACCGCCTATAAGATACTATCCACTATCCTACAAGATCGGATAGCCCCGTACGCTAAAGTCATCATCGTCAATATCGGTGTGGCTTCATCTCAGGAAAATCAGCAATTGATCAGATATTCACCCTTAGGCAGGTGATGGAAAAATGTCTGGAATTTAAGATTCCATTATGTCATCTATTTATAGACTTTAAGGCCGCCTACGACAGCATTGTCAAGGTAGAACTATATAATGCCATGACAGAGTTCGGCATTCCAAACAAATTGATACGACTTTGTAGGTTGTCCATGACCAACGTAACTAGTCAAGTAAAAATAGCGGGATTGCTGTCCAAACCAATAAACATCTTTAATGGACTCCGACAAGGGGACGGTCTGGCATACCTCTTCTTCGACCTGGCATTGGAGAAAGCAATCCGTGACTCTGGCGTCACAACTAGAGGGACTATTATCACCAAGTCCAGCCAGATACTTGCCTATGCAAATGACATCAACATCATCGGCAGATCCGAATTGGCTGTACAGGACTCCTTCACCCAGATCGAACAGGCGGCACAAAAACTGGGACTGCACATTAATGTTGGAAAAACTAAGTACATGGTGGCAACTTCTGCGAAGAGAAGACTTAACGGGGGTCAAACTATCAGGGCAGTGGAGCATGAATTTGAAGTAGTGCAATCCTTTAACTACCTTGGGTCAATATATCCGCCGATAACAATATGGAAGAAGAAATACGTGAACGGCTGATCAAATCCAACAAAGCCTACTATGGTCTATCAAGGCTCTTTAAATCTCGAAATTGATCCAGAACATCCAAGCTACTACTGTACAAGACCATGGTCTTACCAATACTCATGTAGGGATCCGAGACCTGGGTGCTCAATAAAAGGGACTCTGAACTCTTAGCCGCGTGCGAGAGGAAGGTCTTAAGGAGAATTGTTGGCCCCGTATGTGAGGAAGGACGATTCCGGAGACGCAACAACCATGAGTTGTACGCGATCTACCTTGAAGCTAATATTGTAAGAAAAATCAAGCTCGGTAGACCCCGGTGGGCGGAACACCTAGCTCGAATGAACGAAGAGGAGTCTACCGGGAAAGTCCGTGGCAGACCTTGTCTGCGATGTAGGGATGGCGTAGACCAGGACGGCCAGAGCCTGGGAGTGCCAAATTGGATGACAACGGCTCGAAATCGGGACCGGTGTAGAGATTTGTTAAATAAGGCCAAGACCGGATCCGGTTGTAGTGCCGATGATGATGATGATGGAGGCGGAGCAGTCCAGAACTGCCGACTGGCGTATTGAGAATCGGCTATTTATACCAATTGCTTTCTTTGTTCCTGTGACAAACATGCGGACGGGGGAACAGGGACACAAGAGAGAATATAAGGAGCGGCAGTTGGGGAGTTGACTCATTTATTCGCCGTTCGTTCATTCAATCAGTCATATTCGCCGTGTGCTCGTTCATAAATAGAATTGAATACGTCGACGATCTATCACGGTTCGTCGTCGATCTATCACGGTTCACACCGAACCTTGTGACCCTTGTGTAATTTTTGTTTCACATATTGCGTTTATTCGTGAATATTACGACAATTTCTGATTGCAAAAAAAAAACTATACAAACACGTGTAATTTTCGCTGGATATCGTAGTCGAAATCTGTCTTCACAGATGCCAGATCACGATGCGAGCACCGGGGCTACATATTAGAACGGAAAACAAGAGCCATCGAAACTCTACAAAACTCAGCGAAGAAAACCACAAACATGCAAAGTCAAGGAAAACACACTGACTACGAAAAATAAAATGTCCACGAAGCCGTGGAATAGATAAAACAAGTTACAATACAGGTGACGCAACTCCAGGAGGAAATTCTCTCCCTACAGCAACCCACCAAAAACAGTGTTGTTATGGAAATAACGCCCTCTTAACAACCCAGCTTAAACCCTCAAACACATCCTCCTAAGCAACTACCCCAAACCCATAAGGAATACACCACACAAGCCACTGTTGTATATTCTATGTTGTTGATTTTATTCGAAGCAGTCTTAATTTGCACAAACAAAATTGTTTAACAGTATTATTGATCACTTAAAATTCTTTAAAGCAGACCGTCGCATAAAGTGCTCTAAAACTGTATGAATATTTTGACGGTATACATATATGTTTATATGAAGAATTTCAGGATTATTTGCATATTAGCCGAGCAGTGGCTGTTATATTTTACTTGGCAGGAAGTACATAGGGCGTCAAAACTATTTAGCATTTACCGTCAAAATCTCGATCACGATCGGTGTGTAGCAATACTTAGTAATAATTTAATTCTGTCAATTCTTCCAAAAGAAGGAAATTGTGAATGTTCCTCAGGTTCGCAGTTTATAATAGATCCGCAAAACTGATCTTCAACTAAATGTTGAAGTTGTTGGTATATGTTGTTTATAGTATCTGAACCAATTTTCTACTATTACTATTTCGTATCTCCTTTCTGCGTGGAACTTTTGCTCCTTTATTTAAATAAATTATATATTTTTACTGGATCCTCGGTAGTATAGTGGTTAGTAGACCCGCCTGTCGCGCGGGATACCGGGATTCGATTCCCCGTCGGGGAGCCTCTGGCGCAAGACTAATGACCTTGCCCGGAAAAAACAAATCATTATGGAAAATTTAACAAGCCTCAGGACTTGCTAAACAAGGCTAAAACCGGTTCCCGGTTGTAGTGCCAATGATGATGATGATATATATTTACTACGTTTCTAATCCAACTGCTGGTTTGTATTTTGTTTTCCTGTTGAATTTAATTTATACATATGCCCCTGAATATGAGTGGTAATTGGTAAGCGGTGCCACGGAATAACATAAACTAATTATAGCGAGTGAATGTGTCACTACTCTTTTCGATCAATCAACAATAGTTGAATTTCATATTTTGCACATCGCACTGTGACACGTTCGCCAAACTTGGTTCTGCTAAGGTAGCCTTCCCGTTTTTTTAACCAGTTACACACAACAGTTACCGACTAGCCGTTTAATTCCCTGTGAATAGAACGTTAGATAATCACCGTTTACCTGGGTACAGCTGCAACGGTAAAATACTGCCGAACCAAGATTCACCAGTCTGCGGGTCCAAACCTGTGGTAGTTCCAGCATGGACAGTAAAACGAGATAACACTGTGGGGGTTGTCTATACCACATGGACAGCGCGTCACCATAGCCCAAACCGTCAATAGCATACACCCCCCAATATACAACAGCATCCGTCCCCAAATCTGCAATTGCATACATCCCCAAACTTACCAAGAATCCATTCCCCAAGCTGTAATAAATGCATATTCAAATTTACAACGGAATACTAATCATCTCCCCCAACTATACCAAACCGCATACATTTTTCCGAAAACCGTTTCGGTTAATTTCTTATCTAAATTATATTCCTTGCTTGTAACCAAGCGATTCTAATTTTCCCCGAAAATCACTCCGGCTCACTTCCTGCTTAAACTATTTCCTCGCTTGTAACGAAGCAACATTTAGTTCTCCCGAAAATCATTTCGGCTCCCATCCTACCCAATACCAATTCTCCTTACTGGAAAGTCACCAGCACGATGCGCTGCATTTCCGCGAAACAGCCATCGCAACGACCAAGACCCACATTCTTTTGTCTAACCGACAACTTATGCCCATACTTGGTCGTATTTCCAAACCAATTTCCTCGTATACATAGCTCCACAAGAATTTAACCCAGCCTGTGCGGCAGCGATTCTCCGGAACCAAATTCCCTATGCAAGCCTAGCAACCCCTTTCAAAGTTCCTAGTAAGTGGCAGTGAGTTTATTTAGCTATGACTCCACTGCCACGAGACGATGAACTTTTTCTTGCTTGTAATGAGTCAGTTGAGTCACAGCCGCCAAGGTGCACACATGCACCACAGTCGAGTTTCTACATCAGGAGAGTGTGCACGCGGAAGTCAGATTCGTAGTTTGATAGATCCTTTGTTCTGCGTTAACGTTGGCATCTACTGAATAAGTAAGCCTAGAAATTTAATGCTGTAACCTTCCTTCACTGGTGTTAATGTAATAGACTGGAAGGTGAAACGATGTTCGGTAATCCTTTTGGGGAAATGTGACACTCTAACCGAAGGTACATTAAATTAAAAAGAAAGGAAACGGCTTGAGGGACAATATTCTGTGTTACAAAGGAAGATCATTAGTATACAAACCGGCTATTATAACGATAATTAACAATAAAAAACAGTTTGCAACAAATCAAATCACAGTGTGCTTTATTTTTCTTCTCGTACAACGCCTCGCTGCGGAACTCAATTTTTATTTATTCAGTGAACTATCGTGGTTGCGAACAATAGCAGACGGTGGAATCTTAGTGGACCCGTGCCCGTGCTGGCACTGGGCTAAGATACCCACGCCACAACACCTATATACATCAATATATAATTTATTAGTAACGATCCCAACATGCAACGATTATCACTCCAATACAGAGTTAACACATTTCACTATTTTTTACAAAGCGTTTTCTTTTAAATTTATTTATCAATTCAAGTCCTTTACTTTTTCTTTATTTTTACTGGAAAAACTTCTCGTATCGTTTTTTGTTTATTTTTAATTTCTTTTTTCCGTATCGGCCAACGCGCACCAGGTCTTCAACACTTCTCGACTACACCTCGATCAAGACTCCTGTACTCACCCTCTCCACCTCTCGTCAACTCTCCGAAGAGAAACGCGCCGCAACTGTTTTCGCGGAATCCACAACTTAACGAATGTAGGATTGTGCATTCGCTTGCAACGAATGCCAATCCAAAATGTGGATCGTCGGCTATAAGTTTTCCCTTATCTCTGCACATCCTGAATGGTAGATCAACTTAACCAAAACTTAATATCCCCGCTCGGTTGGATAATGGGGATGTGGGAGGTTACCACATAACAGCACCGAGTCCCCTGCCTGCTCAGCACAAACATGTTAGACCACCACCAATCTACATCAAAAAGGTAACCAGTATCAAGGAAATAATCGTAATAGTAGAAAATGCCCTTGGGCACCACAACTTCACCACAAACACTAAAGACTCCTCGATCTTAATTGCAACAACTCTGGTTGATCACGACAAGACCGTTAGAGAACTTGCGGAACAACGATATCAATTTTTTACGTTCCAACACGATCACCGTAAACCAGTAACGTATATCATTAGGCACATTGACCCAACTTGGACCAACGAAGAACTAGCGTCAGAGATCTTCAGGATTTGCCCAGAGCTGAAAATCCACAGGCTAGACTATTTTCAAACTCCGTATATGCGAGACAACTTAAGGAACCTATGGATTATCCAAATCCCTCCAAATAAAGACACAAACAAGCTCAGCATCGAGGAGCCCCATAAACAAAGCGTCCTCCATTGCAGGAGATGCCAAGGCTCGAGACACTTGGCGATGGCTTGCCACATAAGTTTACGCTGCGGCAGATGCGCCGATGAACATCAACCAGGAGAATGCAAAGTCAATCAAGGTGTGGAACCCGGAAAAATCAAAACCACAAGCCCTGATGGATCCATTGCCACTAAGGAAATCGCTGTGACATGCTGTCCACATCCAGCCAATTTCTCCCAGTGCCCTCATAAGATGCCCGCGGCTTCAACTAACCCACGCAACTTTACTTTAGGTTCACTCAAAATTGATTCAATGGACTTGCTTTACGATATCTTCCAGAGCCAAGTGCGTCTTCGGTGCTTGTACGACCCGTTTTGAATTCATTATACTAGCGATAAACTGTTGTTCTCGAAGGAGCAGATGTGGTATAACATTTCCGCTACCATTGCAATTATTGTTCAGAAGTTTTTCCGATCAAAAAACAATGGTTGGTTAATGTTATATTTTACTACAAATAATATTAGATTAAATGTAGAGAGCAACACTCCAGAAGCCAAAAGACAACAAGAAGGGCAAGCGTCGGTTGAAACCCTACCATCAGATCCTTCGGAGGTAGACATTTTTCTGAGCAGACTGGTCAAATCCGGGAGGAGATAATCTTGGTACCTAAAGAAGTACAATCAGAGATCTTTCTACCTAACAGTATAGGGTAGCGCAAAATTTATCATCCAATTTTGTTTTTGAATTACTTTTTTACTGAATAAAAAAAATGATTTTGAGTGATGGAAATCTTTTTTTGGCCCTTGACAATTTTTTCTAGTTCATAAATGTCAAATATGATGTCTAGTTCACAAATGTCAAACACGATTGACGTACGACGCCATTTGCAAAAATTATAACATCTTTCGAAAGGATGATTAAATTTGCGCCACCTTGTATTTTTAAGAGAGCGAAGAGGGCCCAGATTGAGGCACTCAATATCATAGATTATCCTCAAACCATCGATCGGATCAAGATGGAGTTGCTTACTTCCTTTCTTTGGAAAACCGGGAGAATATTCATACCGGTAAACGAGTAAATGCTTTGACGAAAATTAATTCTGATAAAGAATCAAACAATCTCGTACGCCAGATTAACACTACGGTAGTGGAACACATTCAACGCCTGTTGTCGGAACCTGACTAGTCTCATGAACCCATCAGAGATTCTAAATTGATACAATTACATGAGAAACTCCACGTAGGGAGTAACCTAAGTCCTCAAGAGTGTCAATCTATAGTGGAAATATGTGAGGAGTTTGATGACATTTTCCACCTCAAAGGCGATCACCTGACTTATACCAGTGCAATGAGTTCTTAGATGCTAAGATGTTAACAGAACGATGTTAACAGAACGAATTTTGTTAGAATCAGAAACGCGTGCAACCAGGCGATTGATACCTCGAAGAAAGCTCACAACGACAGGGTGATCAATAAACTCATTCGGTGCCCAACTGGTTCGCACTCCTTCTGGTCAATGGCAAAGGCCGTCAGCGTTAACTTCGTATCCTCCTCGTTCCCTCCGTTGGTGACAGGCAGCGGGACACTAGTCACAAATTCAAAGGATAAAGCTAATGTGTTCGCGAATTTACTTTCCGCGAAATCAAACCTCGACCCCGGCCTTTTGGAGCCACCTGTGATCTCGCCGGTACGGTCTTCGATGCGGGAAGTGAGATTTCGTCCGTGAACTGGATTGTAGGAAGGCAACCGGCCCGGACGGAATACCAGTAATAGTCCTTAAGAACTGTGCTCCAGAACTATCGCCGGTTCTTGGCAAACTCATCCGCTTATCTTACCTACCTACTGGAAAATCGCCCGAGTTCAGCCAATCCCAAAGACGGTAAAAAAGTGTCTCCCAAAAATTACTGTCCGATAGCATTACTGTCTATTTTATCTAGGGTAATGGAAAAAGTCATCAATACAGAGTTAGTTAAGTATTTGGAGTGCAACGGACTTCTGAATGATCGTCAATACGGATTCCGTGGCAGGTGGTCCATGGGAGACCTTTCGACACTTATAACCGATATATGGACATCTGCGATTGAACGGCATGGCAAGTCAAGGGCGGTCGCATTGGATATCTCCAAGGCTTTTGACCGCGTCAGGTACGGCACATTGCTGAGCAAACTTCGTTCATATGGACTTTCCCAACAGCTTTGCGACTGGACGAGGAGCTTCCTCGAGAATCGATCGATCCGGGTTGGTGTGGACGGCGAGTGTTCGGATCTGTATCCTGTTAATTCGGGGGCCCCAAGGTTCTATTTTGGCTCCAACCTTGTTCTTGCTTCACATAAATGATTTGTTGGAGACAACGGATAACAAAGTGTTCAGTTTTGCGGATGATAGTACGCTTGTTTCCTCCTTTTCGAGTGTTCGGCCGGTTGGTGCATCTGCGTCGCATCAGCTGAGATGTAGACAGATTGACTCTCTGAATCAGGATCTAGATAGGGTCCTGTAGTGGGGAAGGGCCAATCTCGTAGACTTCAATGCAGCGAAGACACAATATACAACATTCACAAAGAAAAGTGGATCATCGGTTCCACAGCTGATAATGAATGGCCGCGCCCTCGAGGCTGGGGAAAGTTTGAGATTGCTCGGCGTCACGGTTCGTGGGAATGTATCATGGCATAAACACGTGCCGAGTACCGCCAGGTCAGCCTCAGGAAAACTGAGCTATCTTTTTAGAGCCAAGAAATATTTTACTCCGGCCCAACTTCTTCTCCTATATAAATCCCAAATTAGACCCGCGCTCGAATTTTGCTCTCATGTTTGGAGCTCGGCTCCTAAACATACCCTCGACCTACCTGAGAGCATACAGAGACGAGCGACCCGCTTGATCGGGGACTCGGCGTTGACGTCGGGTTGCTATCACATCGAAGGCGCGTAGCCGACCTCTGTCCGTTTTACAGATGTTATCACGGGTACTGTTCTTCGGAGATTCGTTGTATTGTTCCACGCAATTCGGTTTATACGCGCTCCACAAGACAATACGACGGATCGCACCCGTTTGTGGTTCATCTCCCGACGGCGCGAACATCCCTGCATCAGAACTCGTTCCGTTACAGGGCGGGGAACTCCGTTCCCACGCGAGTGTTCCTGGAGCGTTACAACCTGCAACTGTTCAAAAATAACTGCAAGAGTTTTTTTTTGGGGAATCTCGGGGCGCATACTCAGCGCTATATGTTCGCCTCTCCCGAGAGAAGTCTAATAAAAAAAAAAAGGTTCTTGTTTTTTAAAACCAATCCCATGAATGAGTCTGTTGAGGACCTCGACCTGGTTGCTGGCGTCTGCATTTGTTTCACTAACAGCCAATTCTTGGAATTGGTTTCCAGCCCTTGAGTACTAGGTACCATGGGCGCTGTCTTCGACGTCACTGCTGTCACTCAACGTGTCCGTATTCTTGTTTTTATAGGCATTCTGACGTTTAGCGTTTAGATTTGGGTCTGTATTTTGCTTTCTCTGAAACACCATTTTGGCATCCATTTGATTTACGTCCATATTTTGGACCATGTGTTCTTAATTTTTTTTATTGCGCGAAGGACAAATAGATCGCAGACTCGTGCACGCACTGACAATGTTTGTGCGCTCACACGTAATCACCGTTCACACTTAACGTGTTACTCACACACTTTTATTTAGACTTTTCTTGGTTTTTTTTTTTTTCACGTCAGTCCGCTTCGTGCGATCCTGACGACGTTTGCACTGTGATTGGCCTCCTTACACCGTCCTGAGTTGACAATGATCTTTTTTTTTTCTACAATCAATTGAAACGTAAGAAATTGTACAAATAAACGTTACCATTATTGGAATAATGGCGCAAGACTAATGACCTTGCCCGGAAAAACCAGATCATTATGGAAAATTTAACAAGCCTCAGGACTTTCTAAATAAGGCCAAGACCGGTTCCCGGTTGTAGTGCCGATGATGATGATGATGATGATTATTGGAATAAAACTACACAAATCCATGTTATTAAATAGAATTGAATATATATTATAGTACAGATATAAATATTTTTATACTTTAGACGGATAAAAAATAAATTACAATGTGGAGAAAACCCTTTAAAGCATTCGACTCGGTGCATATGGAATAGATGTTACAGCAGGTACCCTGGATAAGGTTTAAGTCTCATTGCAGAAGAGTTATCGATCGATTATATGTAAGTATTTGAGTAAAGGGCGGCTCGTTTACAGCTCTCCGTTGCCAAAATGTTTAATATTAAGTAGATCACAAGTGAAGTTAAACAGTTCCTCACATTTTTTCGGATTTTTTGCACTCTTGTGAACAGGACTTTTACCGCAGTTGCTCAGATGTATGCCACCCTTGCCTTCTAGAGAATGACCAGTGGCAGCAAAGTAAATACACCTAGATCCCTGTTCGGGTGTCTAAAAGAAATAAATAAATACAATGAGGAATGCGTACAATGTAAATAAAGAGTCAGCCACAATAGCTGGTTACCTTGAATAAAAGTTTTTTCAAGAACGGAATCGATGTTGTCGAAGAATATTCAAAAAGATCTGTGTCCACAACCCCCGGATGAACGGAGAATACCTCGACATGTGCTCCTTCATCCTTGAGTATTTTATTCAAGTGTCGGGTAGATAAAATTTGAGCCAATTTGCTTTGGCTATACGCACAGGCGGGGTAGAAGTATTTTCTATTGGTTGAATTTCAATAATTTCCATCTAGCGAACATATTACCATTATACTTACTCTCCATTGATGTCCTTATAATTAATTCGTCCAATCAAGTTGACTATAGAAGACACGTTTACGATCCTTGCAGTTTGATCCGGTTTTCCTGCTGCTTTTATAAGAGGCATTAGCAAGTGCGTGAGCAAGAAATGTCCTAAATAGTTAACTGCGAAATGTGATTCATATCCGTCTGAGGTTTTATGATAAGGCGCAAACATGATTCCAGCTAAAAGAATTCACCAGTTAGTCAATCATCACTTAGAAATGAACGGACTATACCATTGTTGATAAGAATATCAATCTTCTTATACTTCTCCTTTATCCTCTTTGCAAATTCTACAACAGACTTGATCTCTCCTATATCTAAGGCTTCACATATCAGCGTCCCTTTGGCTTCCGATGGATCAATGATTTTTCTCACAGCTTCCTCTCCAGCCTTTGGATCTCGGCATGCTTCAAAAAATGTTAAAATAAACGAGAGTATTGTAAATATAATTAATAACAAATTATAAAAATAATGTGAAATGTAATTTTTATATATTGCAGCCAATTGAATCGATGTGTATCTGTACTTAACATGTTGTGGTAGGACGGCATCTTTGGATAAGTTTTAGATGCGATGTCTGCAAACCTCGTTACTGGCCAAACGACGACACTTACGTCATCAACAAAACAATTTTAGTAATGTGTGAGCACATTTGTTCTATATTCCATGAAAACTCAGCCATTAAATGCGCAGTTAACCTATCACACTTACTCATCCCGATGTTACGTAATTTTCCACATCTCTATGTTTAAAACCACATCTGGTGATTCCTGTTAAGATAACGATGTACTATACTGATAAGTCTCCCTTTGATTCATAACAACGTAGTATAAATAGCATGTAAATCTAGCCTACGCACTTTCTTTTGTATTAAAAAATTAGCGAATAAAGGATCGTACTCCGGCCGTAGGTCGGAAAAGAATATTTTTTTGTAAAATTCAGGGAAGTCAAACATAACTGGCGATCCTGCCACTCGAAATATTTTTAATATTCCCTGTGTGAGGGGACCTAAAAAATTCGTTATATAAGAATGCAACTACAGGATATAGGAACCAGGAAAACAGCATAAACCAATTCAGTGCTAAACAAAAAAACAAAAACAAAAACAAACAAAAAATAAATAAACCCTGTGATTAATGAAAATTAAAAGCGTGAGAAAAAATATATTAGACAACGTACTGAGTAGACGTACCGACGATCAAGAAAGTGGTAGCGAGGAAGAACCCAATAAACACACAGAAATGACTAAACTTACGATGGCAGACCTGCAGGCACAAATAGCCCATTTAATAAACAACAAAAAAATATTGGATAAGAAAATCAGAAACTGGAAGGACTGGTGACTGTGGGGGTTCTCTACACCATATGGAGAACCAACCCACAATTCCAACCAACCTTGACCGCTAACAGCGCGTCACCGTAATCCAACTTCCCATTCAAAACCTGCAATACACACATTCGCAAACACGCAAAGAACACCCTCCAAATACGCAACAGCAGCCGTTCCCAAATCTGCAAGCGCGTTCATCCCGAACTTGCAAGAATCCATCTCCCAATCTGCAACGAAAGGCATTTCCCAAAACTTTCAACAGAATACAATTCAACAGAATACATTCTAAATCATCTCCCTCATCTACAACCAACCGCAACAAATTTCCCCCGAAAACTATTTCGATTCCTTTTCTACCTAAAAGACGTAAAACCACATCAATTCCCTACAATCAAACCGCATGCATTTCCCCCAAAAACGACTTCGGTTCATTTCCTCCTTAAACTATATTTCTCACTCACAACCAAGCGACATTCAGTTTCCCCGAAAATCATTTCGGCTCGCATCCTATCCAATACCAATTTTCTTTACTGATAAGTCCCCAGCACGATGCGTTGCATTTCCGTGAAACAACCATCGCAACGACCAAGACTCATATTCCTTTGTCCAACCGACAACTCATGCCCATACTTGGTCGTGTTCCCAAAACCGATTTCTCAGTACGCATAGCAACCGAGGAATCTAGCCCAGCCTGTACGGCAGTAATTCACTGTAACTGTATTCCCTATACAAGCGTAGCAACCCCTTTCCAAGTTCCTAGTAAGTGGCAGTGGGTTTATTTCAGCTATGACTCAACCGCCACGACACGATGAATAGATTCTTTCCATTATTAGTCAGTCGTCATCCAACTACCGACACGCGCACGTCGAGGGTCCCCCGATAACAGTCGCGGCCACGCGAGAGCACGCCGCCCCCGTGTGTAAGTCAGTCGAGATTCATCCGCCGCTGCGTCCGCACACAATCAGTCGAGTTTGCGAGTGCGTACAAGAGTTGCAGTACCGGCCAGTAGTGCCTTGTCGGAGTCTATCGTGTCCTAAGACCGTTTTTTAATGTCGGTTGTCGCTCCAGCTACAGATCTAGTGCTACGAACCAACACCGTACAGTGCACTAATCGGGACCATCAACTAGTTGCTCTACCCGAATTTAAAGGAAAATATCGTAACCCGAAAGCCTATAGTGCGGCACGAATTTTATATGCAATGGTTCGGTTAATGTAAATCGCTTTACGTCATACAACGCTGTTCAACACCTTTGTAAAAACCTATTAACACTAATCAAAATAAAATCAGCCCGATACAATAAAGACCGTTTATACCAAACAAATCCGATGTGTTTATTTCTCCGCTGTTTCCGCTCCGTGTCGAGGACCGGCCACCATACCGTCTACGCAAGGTTTCACCATGTCAGTGAGCGGTTTGCAGTGTCTCATCCAGTGAACTCTTTAGTGGGGTGGTAGTGAATTAGCGCCACACGCCGGCGCATCTACATCGTGCCCCCACATGACCACATTGAAAACAAGGGGATTGGGAGGAATAGAGATTGCCACAAAGGAATTGTTACCAACCAGTTTATCATTCCAGAGTGCCGACGAAATAGACACAGAAATCTTCAAGGTACTGCCTATAACATAGTTGATGGAAAACAAGACACCTATAAGGCTTTGTGGAAGATGGCCTGGAACGCAATGGACAGCATAGGGGAGTTTCAAACAAATATTTTCGTGCCTGTCCATACTTCATGCCAAAATACAAGGAGCTGCGGCAAACACGTTGGTCTCACACAACACTCCGTCCAATTTCTAGGCCATCATTAATCGTCTTGATTATGTATATGCGGACCACAGACCACTATACGTACTACAGCACAACCTTCGATATATAAAAACATATAAACCAAGGAAGGACTATGGCGCACGATGCAACTAGTTCTGATGAGGGTGCGTAATATAATCATCATCATCGGCACTACAACCTAGATCCGGTCTTGGCCTAATTTAGCAAGTTTCTCCAACGGTATCCGGTCCTTACGCGAGACTTGTTAAATTGTCAATAATAATTTGTTTTTCCCGGCAAGGTTATTAGCCTTGCGCCATGCGTAATATAATCATCATCTTCATCGGCACTACAACCGGGATCCGGTCTTGGCCTAATTTAGCAAGTTTCTCCAACGGTATCCGGTCCTTACCCGAGACTTGTTAAATTGTCCATAATAATTTGTTTTTCCCGGCAAGGTTATTAGCCTTGCGCCATGCGTAATATAATCATCATCATCATCATCATCGGCACTACAACCGGGATCCGGTCTTGGCCTTATTTAGCAAGTCTCGAGGCTTGTTAAACTTCCATAATAATTTATTTTAACGGGCAAGGTTATTAACTTTGCGCCACATGCGTAATATAATAATATATTTAAATAACTCTCCACCCTTTACACTAGAGTTGTTAGCTTGTGTCACTGCTCGCGTACGAACCACACCAAAAAAGCCCGAGAGAGAAGAGGAGCAATGATGTGGTGAGGAAACAAAGATCTGATGTGCGATAAGATCGAGAACAAAAGAAGCTTTAAGGCGGAAGATCGAACAAAGGGAGCGAGAGAAGAGACAGAAAAAAACTATAAATTATAATACAACTGGGAGTGAGTGTGTGGCGTTTCTAACAGATACACACACAATACACAAGCAAATAGTGAAGAACACCGAACGAAAATCGAATAAGGAAATACATCAGAGCCGTATACCATAGCGATAACATAACAATTCACATCAGTTGAATATATTTACGTTTAAAAATCAAATTCTAAACACGGCCAATAGTCTGATGTGATACGAATTGGTTCAATTTTTGGTGATTCTAACTGTCATAGCGTCAGTTCGAATCACACGTTCTTCACTATCATACCAAACGGTATAAGTGATTGGTGCGTTAATGAAAAAGTAAACGAAGCAGTTCAGAACGAAGTACTTTTCGGTTATTCAAGACATGCGTCAAATTGCCTTTAAGTAACAATTTCCAGTTCGATTAGTGTGTCAAAACAACCAAAGGAAAACAGAAATTCATTATACATAATCGGGCTCGCTCTCGAGGCTCTGCCCATGCTCGACTGGTAACGGTATTTTGTAACATCAGGGGCATCGGTTTCACCAGTACAAATCTAAACGCCGTCCACCAATATTTGCAAACAACGAAACCTGATATCCTTGCCCTAACTGAGACCCAGGTCGATTCGTCAACTGATTCGACATATCCTCGTTGCTCAGGATACGACTTACATTCGAGATTTCGTTTTAAGGGCGGAGTCTGCATTTCCGCGCGGTCCGATCTGGTTTGCCAGAGGATGGGGTCGTTGGAACCCAATAATATCGACATCATATGGTTGAGGGTCGTACTGAGGAATTCTGTTAAATCTCTTTGTTGTCTTTACCGCTCCCCGAATGACGATCGGCCGGCGACATTTTTCGAACATCTTTCACATACCGTCGACTGAATACAGATCAATCACCCGGCTTCTGAAATTGTCGGCCTTGGCGATTTTAATGTGCACAATTCCGGCTGGTTTGTACATTCTAACAGAACCGACGAGGCTGGGAGGCTGGCGGAGATGCTTGCTGTTAGCCACAACTTGACTCAACTCGTGGAGGAACCAGCGCGAGTGCCGGATGCTCGAGGCGATTATACGAACACCCTGGATCTGTTTTTGATACCCGAACTCAGTATATATACCGTGGAGGTTTCTGCGCCACTGGGAACTCAGATCACTGCCTGGTATCGGTCGCGCAATCACTTAGGTTTCCAACGAATAACCAACCTCAACAGCTTCGCCATGTATGGAAGTATGGGGCTGCTAACTGGGACGATTTGCGAGATTTCTTCGCTTCCTTTCCATGGTCGGAGGTGTGCTTCGAAGGCTCCGATGTTAACGCTTGGGCGGAGTCGGCCACAGAGGTTATTCTCCTCGGTATGGAGATTTACATTCCACAGTCCATCAAACGAAGTTCAACTGGTAAACCATGGTTTGACAAAAAATCCGAGCAGATTACAGCGGCAAAAAATAGAGATTTTAAGCAATGGGGCTCCAATCTCACCGATATTAACAGAACGAATTTTTTTAGAATCAGAAACGCATGCAACCAGGCGATTGATACCGCGAAGAAAGCTCATAACGACAGAGTGACCAATAAACTCCTTCGGTGCCCGACTGGTTCGCGCTCTTTCTGGTCAATGGAAGAAGCTGTCAGCAGTAACTTCACCTCCTCCTCTTTCCCTCCGTTGGTGGCACACAGCGGGACACTAGTCACAAATTCAAAGGATAAAGCCCATGTGTTCGCGAATTTACTTTCCGCAAAATCAAACCTCAATCCCGGTCTTTTGGACCCACCTGTGATCGCCCGGGTACAGTCTTCCATGCGGGATGTGAGATTTCGCCCGCGTAGTATTCAACGCATTCTACTGTAGGAAGGCAACCGGCCCGGACGGAACACCAGTAATAGTCCTTAAAAACTGTCCTCCAGAACTATCGCCGGTTCTTGCCAGACTCTTTCGCTTATCTTATGCACGGAGGACCTTTCCTACCTGCTGGAAAATCGCTCGAGTTCAGCCAATCCCAAAGACGGGAAAAAAGTGTCTCCCACAAAATTACCGTCCGATAGCATTACTGTCTATTTTATCTAAGGTAATGGAAAAAGTCATCAATACAAAGTTAGTTAAGTATTTGGAGTGCAACGAACTTCTGAATGATCGTCAATACGGATTCCGTGGCAGGCGGTCCACGGGAGACCTTTCGACACTTATAACCGATATATGGACATCTGCGATTGAACGGCATAGCGAGTCAAGGGCGGTCGCATAGTATATCTCCAAGACTTTTGACCGCATCTGGCACGGGGCATTGCTGAGCAAACTTCTTTCATATGGACTTTCCCAGCAGCTTTGCGACTGGACGAAGAGCTTCCTCGAAAATCGATGGATCCGGGTTGTTGTGGACGGCGAGTGTTCGGATCTGTATCCTGTTAATTCGGGGGTGCCTCAAGGTTCTATTTTGACTCCAACCTTGTTCTTGCTTCACATAAATGATTTGTTGGAGAAACGGGTAACAAAGTGTTCAGTTTTGCGGATGATAGTACGCTATTACGAAGCTTACTCAGCAATGCCCCGTGTCAGTCGCAGTCAAAAGCCTTGGAGATATCCATACTCTTTAATCGCAGATGTCCATATGTCGGTTATAAGGGTCAAAAGGTCTCCCGTGGACCGCCTGCCACGGAATCTGTGGGGGTAAAAGTATTGATCTCAACGTATGGCACTGTTACACTGAACTCCCCAACGAGGATTCACCAAAAATTGTCCGCAAAGATATCCAAAAATCCAGTGGGGTGAAAATAAAACACTAGAGCGATGGTAGTTCGCGTAGATAGTTTATTTTTTTAATAAATTTCCGATGTTTGTCATTAAGCTTTGTTACGAGGGTTGCCTTTTATATTTCGGGATTAGAGAAGAAAAACAAATATTGATCATCGAAAATCACTTTATTGTTTTTCAAAATATTCCCCATGAAGATCTATACACTTTTGCATGCGTTTGAACCAATTGTCGAAGCACTTTTGCCACTCTGATTGAGGTATCTCCAACACATGCATTCTGAATGCAGCAACCGCTTCTTCAGGTGTCGAAAAACGTTGACCTCTCAGTTTGTTTTTTACGTACGGAAATAAAAAGAAGTCATTCGGTGCCAAGTCAGGACTATACGGCGAATGACCCATCAAATCGATGTTTTGGGTGCTCAAAAATGCAGTTGTCGCAGCCAATGTGGGAGAGCTCGCATTGTCGTGGTGAAGAGTGATCCGTCTTCGGCGGTTGGTTTTCCTGATTTCTTGGAAGACAACTGGCAAACAAATGGTTGTGTACCACTCAGAATTGACTGTTCTGCGTTGTTCTAGTGGCACGGTTGCGACATGTCCAGTTTTTCCGAAAAAACAGGCGACCATTTGCTTGGAAGTGCTTCGTGCGCGATCAACTTTTGTTGGATTTGGCTCATCTTGAAACACCCAGACAGTCGACTGCTGTTTACTTTCGGGCTCATACGCGTAAATCCACGATTCATCACCTGTCACGATGTCATAGACGTGTTTCGAAGCACCGCGACCGTATTTTTTGAGCATTTCTTTCCACCAATTGACACGAGCCTTTTTTTGGGCGATTGACAAATTGTGTGGGATCCAACGCGAACAAATTTTTTTGACAGTCAAATGTTTATGCAATATTGAATGTATGCTGGTCCCACTAACGCCTAAGGTTGTCTCAATCTCACGATAGGTTACATGACGATTTTCCAATATCAGTTCGCGCACAGCATCAATGGTTTTCGGAACAACAACTGATTTTGGACGACCTTCACGAAATTCATCTTGGAGTGAACTACGACCACGATTGAATTCACCATACCATCGTACAATTTAACTGCACCTCGGATTGTTTACAAAAGGTGATTTTAATTCGATTGTTATTTATATTAACTAATTGCACATCAAATTGTTCTACACGGAGTGTGACTTTTAATCCATTTGCTATTTATATTAATTGATTGCACATCAAATTGTTCTACACGGGGTTTGACTTTTAATCCATTTGTTATTTATATCGACTAATTGCACATCAAATTGTTCTACACGGAATTTGACTTTTAATCCATTCGTTATTTATATCAACTAATTGCGCATCAAATTGGCTTTACACTAAGGATTCTAATATGTTGCAGAGACTCGGACTGAACTCGCGCTCCTGGTGGTTAAGATTCGACTCTGTGCCCGGCGGCGTGACTAACCGTGATGGTGGTTGAGATCTGACTGGTGAATTAAGGGTGAAATTCTGTATTTCACTTTACACACAGGGCAACCAAAAGAGACTACGCCTCTGCTCTCTCAGCGTCACGCTCGTTGAAGTGTGGTAACTTCAGTTAATTGGTAATTGACGGACCTGGAGAATGAGAGAACAGAAACACGATGTGCTGTGATCTCGAGGTAGCTTTGGTTGTGTGTGTTGGTATCAAATGCAGCTACTGACATGACCTAATGACCCAGTGGTACGGCTATGGTGTAGTCAGAGAACATTGAACCGTGGAAAGACAGAACTGCGAAGGAGAGGAGAAGCTAGCTGGTGCTATTCACCTGCAAAAAGAGATCGTTGATCCCAAGCGAATGGGTGATCTGGGAAAAGTCAATAGGGCGCCGAATCGGTTAGGGAAATAATACCGTGGGAAAAGCTCTATGGAATGTTGGTAAATACCCAAGCCAATGGATGATGCTGCAACCGCGTCGCTTGGTTTGACTTGGTTGTTGCTAACCAATACGAATGGAGTTTCCGGTGGAAATCCCATGGTTAGATCAATAGTATTGCCGTATGGCGAAGATAGTAGCTAAACTCAATTATGCATTATCTGCATAGGGTGATGAGTTTAGCTATGCGTCCTTGGGGAAAATATGTTATTTCAGGTGAATAGCATATACGGGAAATGGGTAGGTATGCCGCGCTGAAAGCGGTCGAAATAAGGTGGAAATTGTGGTTGGAATTGTGGGTTGGTTCTCATGTAAAATAGAGAAACCCCACAAATCCGCATAGACGTTCATTCAGAAGTCCGTTGCACTCCAAATACTTAATTAACTGGGCGTTGATGACCTTTTCCATCACCTTAGACAACATAGACAGTAACGCTGTCGGCCGGTAATTTCGTGGCATAAACTTGTTTGCTGAACTCGAGCGATTTTCCAGCAGGTAGGAAAGAGGCATAAGATAAGCGAAAGAGTCTGGCAAGAACCGGCGATAGTTCTGGAGCACAGTTCTTAAGGACTACTGTTGGTATTCCGTATCAATCGGCTGGTTGCATGCGTTTCTGATTCTAAAAAAAATCGGTGTGTTAACATCGGTGGGATTGGAGTGCCATTGTTTAAAAGCGCTATTTTTTGCCGCTGTAAAATGTTCGCATTTGTTATCAAACCAAGGTTTATCAGATGAGCTTCGTTTGATGAAATGCGGAATGTAAATCTCCATTCCGAGAAGAATAATCTCCGTGACCGATGCGTAGAAAACCCGCAAATTATACCAGTTAGCAGCCCCATGCCTCCATACATGGTGAAGCTTCTTAGATTGGTTATTCGTTTGAAATGCAAGTGGCTGCACGACCGATACTAAGCAGTGATCAGAGTTTCGCAGTGAGGCAGCAACTTTCATGGTATAAAAGATCGGCTTGGATGTCAAAAACAAATCCAGGGTGTTCGCATAATCACCTCGGGTATCCGTCACTCGCGTAGGTTCCTCCACGAGTTGAGTCAAATTGTGGCTAACAACGGACATCTCCACTAGCCGCCCAACCTCATCGGATCTATTAGAATGTACCAACCAGCCGGAGCTGTGTACTTTAAAATCGCCAAGGACGACAATTTCCGAGGCTGGGTGGTCTGTATCCAGTCGGCGATACGTAAAAGATGACCGAAAAGTGTCACCGGTCGAACATCATTTAGGGAGCGGTGATGACAACAAAGAAATTGAACAGAATTCCCCAGCACGACCTTCAACCACATGATGTCCAAGTTAATGGGTTCTTATGTCTCCATCCTTTGGTAGGACAGATCGGACCGCGTGAAGACGCAGACTCCACCCATAAAACGGAATATCGAATGCAAGTCGTGTACCCTGAGCAACGAAGATATGCCGAATCGGTTGACGAATCGGCCTGGGTCTCAGTTAGCGCAAGGATATCGGGTTTCGCTGTTTGCACATATTAGTGGACGGCGTTTACGTTCGTACTGGTGAAGCCGATGCCCCTAATGTTGCAAAATGCCGCTGTTAGTCGAACGTTGACATAGTTTCGAGAACGTTAATTTTGTCCACAGTAGTAAGATAGTTCAAAATATGCCAAAACTAAATTTAAAAAATGATTTTTTCACACCACATATTTACACACAGATGTAAATGGATAAGACGCTAGCTAGGCACCATATGTCGGTGCGAAGGGATATCACAGCATGTACCAGATAACAAACAAACTCTCTTCTGCCGTCACATTGTCATTAATCAGGTAATGCAATGCGTACAGAAATATTCGTAACTTTTGAGAATATAGGTTTTCTCGTTGTTCAAGGTTATCAACAAAGTATACATCCGATGTAATCTCCTAACTTCGCAATAATTTTAAACAGATGCGAGTCGACTGAATATATATGTCTGTAAATATATACAAAAAATCCAATGGATTATTTGTTAAGTTGTTGGTTAAAGATAAAAAACATTAGCACCATTTAGAATATAATGAAGAACACAGCTTATGACTCAATTAAGTTGTAAAAGTGAAAACCTACTTTAAAAAACCACTAAATCTTATTTAGAAACCTACCAATCCATGTACCATATATGGCAGAAGTTTATGACTGCCCAAGTGGTTATCGAAAACTATACTCCTACTCTTCAATGAAATAGAAAAACATACGTTTCATCGGAATTCACTGCATTCACATCTAAATATCTCTTGTCGATATACACTCGACTATCTCAATGGTGTTCATATTTTGTTGTCGCACTTAATCAGTATTCGCATCATAACTTACCCATAATCACGGTTATTTCAGAGGACAGAAGCTTCTCAACAACTCGCAAACCGATACCCCGGTTTCCTCCAGTAATCACCGCGATCTTATTGGACTGATTGTAAAAAACTGAAATAACATTAGACAGATGTAGTCATTTTAAATTAACAAATTGTTCTAAAGTCACTACTCACCAACTTTGTCTCTAGAAGCATAAAACCAGTCGTGGGCAATACCCAGGAGTCCGATATATTGGAATCTCAGTTCCGTTCTGAATTCATACCAACTTTTGGGCAATTCCTTCGCTGTCCTGAAGAAATATGCTAAAGTGGCTAAGGCTACTAAACTTACAGCAAACAGCGATAGTAGAATCATCGTAAGCGGAAGAGATCACTGATGTGCTCCGAAAACTAAATAAATAAATGAAAAATATATTGTAAGCTTAATCAAATAGTGGAGGGAATTAAATATAAAATGAACCGTTAGTTTAAGCAAATAATGGCGGAAATCTAAAACGAAACAATTTTATGGTATATGTATATTCGGCTGAGTTCTGGTTGTGTTATTATTATACTAAGTGTTATTATTATACTAAGTTGCCGCAAAGTTTATTGTAACAGACTGTAATTGAATTTCTAAGACCTAACCAAATATTACAAATCTCTGCGTATAACACAATTTATTTATTTATTTATTACAATTTAGTTTTCAACGGCTAATATAAATTAATTACGATTGGCAACAGCAACCAAGGTATTCTATTGGATTGTACCACATGAAATGTCCGATTTTATAGTAAACATCCGTCTACTCTCAGGCTCAATCAACTGCCCAAGCCTGCTCTCCTCCATCACATTTTCCATTAATCCCTGAAATCTGCGAAACCCCTCGTCTCTTCTATTTGCCCATCCATCAAACGTCTTACGGCTCTAATGAACCCATTTCGCGAATGCTGGGGTGGGCAAATTCTCACCCCGCGTTCTTTGGCTTCAATCTCACCTCTCCCGCTCTCTTACCCCTCCTGACCACAATCCGCCCACTGTCTACACTCACCCGCACGCATACTCACACCCTAGCATCCGGCTTATACTCGCCCTTCTCCTACCACTTAGACTATTATACCATACATCTTTGTTTAATTCCCCATTCCATTTTTAAGTTACTTTAAAGTTAGCCCCCCATCCCCAACCTGCATGCCCTAGTTTTTAAGGCAGTTAGTAAGTCTATTTACCAGGTGTACCGGTGTGAAGTGAGCGTCAAGATACAAATGTATCGATAGGGAACGTTTGTTGTGAACGAGCCCATATATATTTTTTATTTGGTTGCTATGACATCTGTCAAACATATTTAGTATGCATCAAGTCATTGTACAAACAACATCATTTCTTTTAATCCTGTTAAAAATGTCGAATTTTGTACCAGAAAATGATGATTGGGGAAAGAATTCATTTTTCGTTTTCATTTGAATAAAAGTGCTGCAGAGTCGCATCGAATGTCCGTCGAGGCTTATGGTGATCATGCTCTATCGGAAGCAAAATGCAAAAGATGGTTTAAGCAGTTAAGAGATAATGATTTTGATGTGTGAAATGAAGAACGTGGAAGACCACCAAAAAAGTTTGAAGACGCCGAATTGCAAGCAATATTGGATCAAGATGACACTTTAAGTCAAAAACAAATGACACAAATGTTGAATGTTGCACAACAAACAATTTCTGACCGTTTAAGAGCTATGGGAAAGATCCAGAAGCGTGGAAACTGGGTGCCACATGAATTGAATGACAGGCAGATGGAAAAGCGAAACACCACATGTGAAACGTTGCTTTGGTGGACCAGAAGGGGGTGGTATATCATGAACTTCTAAAACCTGGCGAAACTGTTGATGCGCAACGCTACCGAGAACAAATGATCAATTTGAACCATGTATTGATCGAAAAACGACCAGAATGGGCAACAAGACACGGAACGGTAATTATGTTGCATGATAATGCTAGGAGTCATACAGCAAAACCCGTCAAAGAAACAATAAAATCTCTCGGCCAGACCAGACTTGGCTCCTTCCGACTACCATTTGTTTTCATCGATGGGACACGCATTGGATGAGCAGCATTTCAATTCCTACGAAAAAGTCGAAAATTGGGTCTCCGAATGGTTTGCCTCAAAAGGCGACCGGTTTTATTGGCGTGGTTTTTTTTTTATTTTTTTTTTATTAGACTTCTCTCGGGAGAGGCGAACCTATAGCGTCGAGTGGGCGCCCCGAGATGCCATCAAATAACTGTTGCATGCATTTGTATCCACAAACTGCCAGAAAGGTGGTCGAAATGTGTAGTAAGTGTTACGTGTCCAGCGCCGTGCTTCCTCTTTATCGAGGGAAGAGCGTGGAGGTTTTAATATATGCGCCTGAACTCTGTTCTTTCCTCAAAACTCAAACTCATTGGCTTCGAACTCGAACTTATAACTTTATTTAAAAACGCAAAACTTAAACTTATTACTTCGATTTAAAACTCCTCTTCCAATACTCAATTAAAACTCTTCTTTCAATACTCAATTAAAACTAACTAACTCACTCTAAACTCAAACTCAACTCAAAGTCAACTCCAAGTCAACTGACTCTCAACTAACTCTCAACTAACTCAACTAACTTTTACAATTTAATTTTCCCTCATCTTATAGAACATTGTGTTCTAATTTACTGTAACTTATAATATGAACAAAATTAATTTTATCAAAATATTCCTTATACTCTCTGTGACTTTTAAATTTTGAATAAACTTTGAACGAAAATCAAAGAGGCATGTTTCAAATGAAAAAAGGTGCATGTTATGAAAAGGGGCATGTTATTAAATGTGATGTAACAGGCTTGATATAGAATATTGTGTATATTTATTTATGATATGTATTAAATGAAAATGTTAGATATATAAGGAGAAAGTTTTAAGGATGTGTTAGATAAGTAATGAGATTCAGTGTTAAAGCTAATAGGCAACGGCCTATACTTCGAATAAAATGTTTTTTACTTTTCAAAAAACGCTCACGTCATACCGGTACACCTGGTATACGTTTATACGACGTGTACTAAGCGAAATAAAGTGATGGTTCTGTCCTCTATTCATTCATTCATTCATTCAATGTCAGTTGAACTTAGTAATAAGAATAGCCTGTAGGTGCCCTTATTAATAGTGGGAATAGCCAATAGGCGCCCTTATAACATTTATTCCTTTTATAATTGATTCACACGTGATGCTGATTCTACGAAATTCAAAGCCGTATTGATTTAACTGAATTAAATCTGACGTCTGTTCTCTCTAGAGACGACGCCGTCTACGGAAATTTTATTTTGTTGCTTTTATTAATTTGTTGGGAGCCCAATAGAGTGGCTGATCAGCAGTTCCGCTCATATGAACACATCAAAAAATGGCTTGATTCGTGGATACCCTTGTGGGGATCTTTTGTAGTGTGCCGACACGGGCGCGGGGTTCACAAGTATTCCACCGAATTTCAAAAAAAAAAAAAGAAATAAAACACAACACAATCGAGTTAAACGTCGTTAGACGGTTTCTTTATTTAACAGGGTTCTTCATTTAACTCTTTACTGTTGATTACACTGTCTGTTATTACTGCAAAACTATTCGTGTCCTCTGGAAACACTTAACAAGGTTGTTTATTTAAATCTCTACTGTTGATTACACTGGCTGGTATTACTGCAAAACTATTCGTGTCCTTTGGAAACACTTAACAAGGTTCTGTGGGGTTGTTCATGGCGCCCGCAGAACCATACATCGCCTTACCCAACCAACTACAAGTACTTGCACCTATTTTTAAGCATTCCTGTAATATAAGTTCATGACCAAACTTTCACCTCGGGGCATGCTCGCATCCAACGCATCATGTCCCCGAAGGCTAATTGGGCTACCTCATCAGGTAACCAGCATTGATTCATGCACATGCCAATGCTCTACGCGAAGAAGCATTTACTCTTACATGTGCATGACATGATTATCCTCATCACCGCTGAACTATCGGTCGATTGTACAAACAACCTACAGCGCAACCATTGCTGGCCGCCTATAGGAAATTCAAGTGTTGTTTTAATACAAACAACACACCCGACAAATCGACCGGTGGGACGTCGGCAATCTGCCTACATTATAATTGATGCTTCTATGCCCTGAAATGCAATCCGGTTGTCCCTTCAGATAACCCGCATAAACATTGAACATGCCAATACATAGAGACGAGGAGCATTTCTAAAAAAAAACGGCTAAAACAAACAAACCCCAATTCTTCGGTTGACCTAAGGTCACCGAAGAAAGTACAGCCTGCAACGGCATGATCGTGAACACCTAAGTAAACACGATAATGTTCCTATTTAGCATCGGCTAAACCATGAACAAGTGCAGGATCGTTCGTTATCGGTTTTTCAGAAAAAGAGGCATCGTACATTGATCTGTAATGATATATGAAAAATCCATCTTTATGGCGGCTGGTAGAAGTTGATCTTGGCGAACAACCATGAGTCAAATTCCATCCGCCGACTCGCACTGTCCGTAGCGCTGCGGACGCAATATACCCCTGAGTCGTGGGTGTGAAGTCAAGTAAGAAAATAAATACCAATCTCTCTAGTGACCACAGTCCAAATAAAACTGTGTAAAAGGTGAAAAGAATTAAGCTACTAAAATAATAAAAACGGTGATCACCACTAGACAGTGCGCTTTAATTTTTTACTTCTCTGTGTTGCAGTTTCCACCAGTGATCGTGATTGTTATGTTCGGCGTTCCCGGATGTGTTTAGTTAATCGTTCTTTTGGTTCGGTGTTAAACGCGGCGAACAATTTATGATGGAGGAGGAAGTGAACGGAGTGTCCGTATTAGGCACAATACTTCCACCCCACAGTTCTTTATTTAAATCTCTACTGTTGATTACACTGGCTGGTATTACTGCAGAGCTCTTCGTGTGCTTTGGAAACATTTAACAAGATTCTTTATTTAAATCTTTAGAGTTGATTACACTGTCTGGTATTACTGCAAAACTATTCGTGGCCTTTGGAAACACTTAACAGGTTTCTTTATTCAAATCTTTACAGCGAACACAAACATGCACCGTACCGTGAAACGCCCGACCACTCTCTCCATTCCAACTCGACTCCACGGCGATTGGCTAAAGACTGGTGATTTTTGCTCGACCGCTATTCCGTCCTAAGCTCATGCAGAGCCAACTCACTGCCGGGGTGAGTTTCGTGGTGGAGAGAGAAAATTTCTCTCTATGATGAGGGAGAGGATCTCGCTGGATAGATCCTGGTGGTGTGTGTGTGTGGTGATCGTAAAGATCGCGTTGTTTACCCGTGCACTGTGGCTAAGGATAAACGAAATCGCACCAGGGACGAAGGACAGAGGGAAAATCGACCACGGGCATCCTAGGCGATGAGAGGGCAGCTGGGCAAATTCACTGCATCTTATTAGAGAAGCATAAGGTGCTAAAAGGAATTTTAGATACTTACACAATGGTAATTGTGCATAGTATCTATGGTGGTGGGAAGAGCCGAACACTTTTGTTTGCATGTTGTGTATGCTGAAGAATTTGGTTTTTGGCGGCTAAGCGTGAGATGCTAGCGATGGTTTGTCGGTTGGACAAGGGATCGTGGGTCGGGTACATTGCAGCTGAATAAACAAGCTGCGCGCCGTTGGTTTTGTCGTTGGACAAAAGGTCGCCCACAAATGAGCATGCCAGTAAAATTGTTGTGCACATGTGAGGCTGCCGACGAGAAGAAACGATAAGATTCCCTGATTATGATGGTTACATTATATGTGAAGCAAAATGTTTTCAGGGAAATTTGCTGATGCGTTGATGCATGACGATGGCCTTGAGGTGGAAATATTTGCAGGTTGGAGATTGGGGTTGGGTTGAGGATATGGGGGTTCCTCAGATAGGTATTAAAGGACCCCCACAGCCTCAAAAGGTGAACACTTTTATCGTAACGGTATTCGAGCTCTGCCAGAAAGATGGGAAAAAGTTGTAGCTAGCGATGGGCAATTCTTCGACCATTTTTTCACAATAAAGCTGCATTTTCATAAAAAAATTAATAAAAAAAACAGCAAGAGCTTGGTTGCGCAGCTTATAGCATTGTGAGTGAGGCAACCTTTGTTACTGCAAAAAAATTAATAAAAAGGAATCTCGTGTGTTAATGAAACATTGCTTTATCATGAAAACAAGAAATACTGTTGAAGCCAAGGCTTGGCTTATAGAGAAGTGGTTTGCTAAATTTAAACGGGGCGAAATGACCACCGAAGACGATACACGCAGAGTACCCCCGAAAGAGGCTGTAACGGACGAAAACCAAAAAAAAAAATACACAAAATAATTATGAATGGCCGTTTCAAATACAAATTCGAAAGGGGCGACCACCACGTCCCGCCACACCATCTGTAACTAATGTAGCGATCCTAAATCACTACTCCCATCCAAATCCCCGATATCACCAATTATCCCCAATACCTCCCATAATACAAACCCAAATTCCATATTGAATTATATGAGCGATAAATTAAACCAAAAATTAATTTGTCGCACATTGATTCAATTTCTCATTAACTTACATCCAAATTCCATATTGAAAGAGTTAATTCATCGCACATTGATTCAATTCCCAAAATCCTGATATCATGAAATGCTTAATTCTAAACGCATTTCATGATTTCCCTTCCAGGAACCTATCCAACTAAACCTTTAGTCAATTCCCAGAACACAATTCCAATTGAAGCACACAAAATCTTGTGTGTGCTTCTTGGAATTTTTACATTTAAAACATTGACAAATCTCAACGAGAAAAAGAATAAAAGGGCGGTAATTTGCAATTTCGTGATCAGTCAAGTTCCGAAGGGCGAACCGCTGGCCATCAAACCATAAAGCTAAATCAATCAGTCGGAATCCAGGGGGCCGAAGTTGCGCTCAAATATTTTAAATAAAATAAAATAAACTCCGAGAACGCATTGTTTTTATTGCCTCGTTCGCCGAAAAAATCAAAATCCAGAAACAATCATCTTGGAAGGAACTTACGTTAGGAGATCGACTCATCGGGGAGGCTCCCACTAAAGAGGACGGGCAAATCCATTACGCCGCCCTCACATCTCCAGCTGGAACAGACGTCCACCCTAGTAGGACGGAGGTAAGAAAAAAATATTAAATAAAAATATAACCTCAACAACTGGCGCAGCCGGTAGGATCAGGGAAGCCAAAGTAGTACACTTATAAGTGCTTGAAAATCCCTGATCACTACATCACCAATAAACAAAAAAAAAACAAAAAAAAAACAACAGAAACGACCATTGTCAAAGACATCAATCCAAGGATTAAATGTGAGGATAATAAATCATCAATAAAATTACACGAGATTGGACCTAAATTAACTTTGGAGTTAATAAAAATCGAAAAGGGCTTATTGACAGGAGAAGTTCGATATCACAATACGACCCAGAAAACTAAAGAAAAGATTGCGGAGATAAGAAGAAAAATCGAGAAGAAACACAAGCAGAAGGAGTACAACAAGGCAATCCAAAAAATAAATGAAGAGAAGAAGAAAAAGAAATCGAATGCCAAGTGACAGGGGCAAAAACCAGATGAGAAGTACGACCAAGCAGCCAATGGACAGCAGCGCCAGCAGAAGCAGAACAACAGAGAACAGCTAAGTAACCATTTATTTTTTCCTTTTTAATTTACATTTAATAAGTATAGTTTACTTCTTTCAATTATTACAACACACCAACATATAGAATAAGTAAGCATTTTTTTTTTAATAATTTAGTTAAGACACTATTTGATTGAATTTTCTTTTTTTTTTTAAACCATACTCCGCTCCTCAATTCTGTTGGGTCTATATCTGTCTATATTGTGCATCTACCTATTCTAGGGAAAAAGTTCTACTCCTAAACAAATAAGTACAACACAAAAAAAAAACACAATAATAATATTGACACTCGCCCTTGGGATAGCAAACATCTGAAACACACATACCTGTGCCTCTCTTCGCCGTTTATATTGCCACTACTATTTTATTTTCTCTTTTGGTCTATGGAACAAGGAACCACCTCAAACCCTAGTACGCCCCACGACCTTGTGCCTCCTTCACCCAAGAAACTCCGTAGCGGAACCATAATCGAAGGAAACCCTCTGATCAAAACTCGCGGCCCCAGCCCCTCCTTGTCGGAAATTTCAGTTCCTCAACACGAAACGGATCTCGCAACCTTTGAAATAATGGCAATTGACTACACAAAGGTTGCGAAGCCGTCAGCACAGCTTCCAAATCCGCATATAGGTGCAGAATTGGAAACGTTTTCGGATTGCTGCAAGAGGGTCTTAAACTACCTCAGGACCGAAGAACACGGGGCTTTCTTACAGATATTCCCTACTAGACTGAGGGGAGAAGCTTCTGCCCTATTCGCGTCCACTCCGTTCGCAACTTTTCAGGAAGCCGAAGATGTGCTAAGGAAAGTTTACCTGCCAGCAGAAAACTACCAGGATCTGGTAAATAAGCTACTAGCTATTCGGCAATATCCGGCAGAAACAAATATCTTATTCCAATTACGACTGAAGAAGTCGTTAAGGGAATGTAGGAAAGCCGCGGAGTTAAAATACGGTCCCATACTGTCCGAGGCGGCAAAAGCACAATTAGATGATTCCGCAAAAGCATCTACAAGAAGGGATTAATAAATCCGTACCATCGGCAACTTTTTGTATTAATGGGCGATGCACCGATAGATTCTTTAATGGAAAAAATATTGGAGTTGGAACAAATCTAACAACCTCAGCTGCCATTAATCTCTGGGCAGGTTTCAATTAATTCTCCTTCACCTTATACATCAATAGCACCTCCAATTCCCTATAAACCAATTTTAGATAGCCAGTTGAGACAAACATTAATGTCCAATACTCCAACAATAGAAGAGTTCTCATACAGGTAACCCATAGCACAGGGGATCCAGCAACTCCAGGAACAAATACCGTAAGCCGAACAAACCTACAGGGAAACCGAAGAAATAATGAAACCAGACCCCGTCAGCATACCCCTGACACATGCAGACCCTCTCAGCAGGATAACCTGCAGTTACTGCAACAAAAGGGGGCATGTCTATGAGGATTGTGTGAAAAAGAAGAACACACGCTTTTGCACACACTGCCAGCAATTAAATCACGATATCCGTGATTGCCGGCAATTAAGAGAGGTAAAAAGAGTTCTGCACGTAAGACAGATTTGCGACTTCTGTGGCCAACAAGGACACAATCTAGAACCCTGCCAGCAAAAACTGAAATGGGAATCGCAAATCCAATGTCAACCTACAAAGAACCCCTCTACTTCAAAACAAAGAAGGCCAAAACCCCCGGTGGCAAAAAGGAGCTACCATATCAGGACCCCACGCGCGCCGATAACCAGCGTCCCAACTGTCCAACTACCTATAGATGTAGGTGTTAACAAAAACACAACATTAGTAGTGGACACCGGCGCTGAAATCAGTCTGATCAGCCAAAATTGGCTTAGCAAAACAGACCCCAAAATAAATCGGCAAGAAGCTTGTACCTTAGAGACGCCATTCGGAAGCATGAGAACCTTGGGCAGCTGCAAGGTGAACTTCCAATTAAAAGGTAAGTCCAAACTCCCATGCAAGTTCCAAGTAGTGAGCAGTATGCCCGGTCTGCCAGAAGACGGTCTGCTTGGAAATGACTTCCTGTCAAAACACTGCAATGTGGAGGGCCCCAAACAACGCGTCACTTTCCCTCGCACGGAAAGAAACCCCAAAGTATTTAGTGTGCCAATAAATTTCTCATACGTTGAGAAAAGGGCACCTGAAAATAAATACGCTAAAGGGAAACAGAAGCAAGCCCAAGGTAAGCGCAAAATCTACAGGTTAAAAAGGAATTCCAAGGAACTAAGTAGTAACACCAAAAGTATAAACCAAATAACTGACACTCCGTCAGCTAATCCAAAAAACTCGTGTCGCAGCTCCTCTCAAAACCCAAACCTATTACAAAAGCCCACAACGCCTGAAAAAATAATAAACCTCAATGAGATCGCGGAAATAGTCAGGGTTTATCATATTTCCCCTTCCGGTGAACATCTGAGCATCACCAAGTCATATAATAAAATACGACAAAGATACTGGTGGCCGTCTATGCTCTCCGACATTCGGAAATATAAAAAACAATGCGAGGAATGCCGTTCTTCAAAGGCAACCGCATGCCCCGGAATTAAAACAAAACCGCAACCGTTTCAAGTGGGAAACATGGTATTGGTAAGGCATAAAAACCGCAAGGGCAAAGAAATACCCATCTGGAACGGCCCTTTCCTCATTACAGGAATAACTAAGGCAAACAATATGGTCATCAAAATGGGCGGAAGATCCGTGGTGATCCACAATAATAGACTAAAACCTTATTTCTAAATCCTAACCCTTCCAACAACCCGTCTCCCACTACCAACCCTAGACATATGCTATCCCCAGGGTGTATCACAGTCCAATAATCCATCACTTAAAAATATGCGTAAATATACAATATGAACAGAAATAACAGACGACCCAAAAAAAATCTGTCAAAAGATATATGATAAATAAAAACAATAATAGAAACAAACAAATAAATGTTATAGTAAAAGAAGATATTAAAACAAATGTAATGAAATACAAAAAAAAGAAAGCACATACAAATAAAACAAAACAAACATTGACCCTCCTCGATAGTACAGTGGTTAGTATACCCGCCTGTCACCCGGGAGACCGGGGTTCGATTCCCCGTCGGGGAGCCTCTGGCGCAAGACTAATGACCTTGCCCAGAAAAATTAAATCATTATGGAAAATTTAACAAGCCTTAGGACTTCCTAAATAAGGCCAAGACCGGTCCCCGGTTGTAGTGCCGATGATGATGAAACATTGACCCTCAACGAGGAAGACAATTTATAAACACTAAACAAAATTGTAAATAATTATTTCAAAAAATATATGTAAATCCTAATTAAGATCTAACTTAAAAATATGAAAACTATGAGCATTAAGAAAAAAACTAAAGAATAAACAAAAACATATAACACATAAGCAAAATCTATCCAATATATGAAAACATAGACCCGAACTAAAATTGCCATGTGACCAACTAATCGTCCCAAATAAATTGACTAAATCAAAATACATACAAAGAATGAAACTACAAAAAATTCCAAATAATATTATAAAATGTGCTTTATATCCACCACTAGAATAAGACCTTTTTAAAAAAAAAATAAATACACATTTACCTATTAAATTATTAATCTAGCTTTACGTCCCAATCAAAAAATTATAAATATCAACATAAGCCTATATTAGAAAAATAACTCCATAAAACACAAATTAAAATGAAACCCCTACTAATTTAAAATTTATCTACTTACCCTTATAACAAATATGCCCACTCTTAAAATATACCTAAACAATATTTGTAAATATAACCAATTAATGCAAGATATATTAAACCAAACTGGAACAAAAATGTAAACTATCGCGAAATCGAAATGCCACCGCCCTTTGCTTTTCACACGTTCTAGAACATTAATCTCTTCCAGATTAATTTTCTTTTCTAAACGGGGGAGGGATGTAGCGATCCTAAATCACTACTCCCATCCAAATCCCCGATATCACCAATAATCCCATCCAAATCCCCAATACCTCCCATAATCCAAACCCAAAATTCCATATTGAATCATATGAGCGATAAATTAAACCAAAAGTTAATTTGTCGCACATTGATTCAATTTCTCATTAACTTACATCCAAATTCCATATTGAATCATATGAGCGACGAATTAAACCAAAAGTTAATTCATCGCACATTGATTCAATTCCCAAAATCCTGATATCATGAAATGCTTAATTCTAAACGCATTTCATGATTTCCCTTCCAGGAACCTATCCAACTAAACCTTTAGTCAATTCCCAGAACACAATTCCAATTGAAGCACACAAAATCTTGTGTGTGCTTCTTGGAATTTTTACATTAAAACATTGACAAATCTCAACGAGAAAAATAATAAAATGGCGGTAATTTGCAATTTCGTGATCAGTCAAGTTCCGAAGGGCGAACCGCTGGCCAACAAACCATAAAGCTAAATCAATCAGTCGGAATCCAGAGGGCCGAAGTTGCGCTCAAATATTTTAAATAAAATAAAATAAACTCCGAGAACCCATTGTTTTTATTGCCTCGTTCGCCGAGAAAATCAAAATCCAGAAACAATCATCTTGGAAGGAACTTACGTTAGGAGATCGACTCATCGGGGAGGCTCCCAGTAAAGAGGACGGGCAAATCCATTACGCCGCCCTCACATCTCCAGCTGGAACAGACGTCCACCCTAGAAGGACGGACGTAAGAGAACAATATTAAATAAAAATATAACCTCAACACTAACATCAAGACGAATTAGGACATATCTATAGAACATCACCGATTGCAGCACCATCAATTCAAAACATCTATAAACAAAAGCGTCCGGAAAATGTTCCCTTCCACATAATCAACAACATCGTTCTTCTACTTCCTCAACCAAATTATAAATCAACTAAATCATAATCACCATATCAATATCTCAATCCGCTATGAGTGGGTTCATCAAACGATTGAGTGTGTTGTATCGTCAATTAGTTACATCACAAAATGTTATCGAATTTGGTGGAACGTCCCACCGGATATCTACACCACACTTGTTGAACCAATACTACTTCTAGCTGGAGCCAAATTGTTGGGTGCGGCATTGACATTGTTGCTTCGGTGAGTGGGGTTGCCATCAGGTCCATCACCAAATTCGATAGAAAATTAGATCAAGTTCGATAGAAAATCATTGGAATATTCTACAGAACTTCTTTATTAGGTCGGATACTTCTGACACTACCCTCGTAAATATTAGGCAAACTAAGAGATTTCGTTTTTTCTGGATTTTTTATTTATAAGTACTGTTTGTGGTTTATAAATATGGAGCCATCACATAGTAGTATAACCTCCAATTTACCATATGCGTCAACCAACAAATACACCGTATACTCTACCATAAGGCAAGATTCAATAATATACCATCCATGTTATTTGTTACCCAATAGAAAGGTTATGTTTTTTATTTTACACGTGTGTTTTATTATGCGGTTAACGCGATACTGATCGGGGTATCATCGCCAAACTTGGCATGTTTACAACACAATCTTTCCTCTTTCAAGTGGATGTCACGCTAATGGTACGTATTCGCCTACGACAAGCAAGATATCTCATTTACACGAACAACAGCATGGGGCTGTTTTGAAACATTAACACTATCCTAGACAGGTAGTGTCCATCAGTCTTCTCATACAGATATTCACGAATAAGTTATATAAAAAACGATCATAAGATTACAAATGAATACCCGTAAAATCGGATTTTAACAGTTTACTCTAAATTTGGAATGTTTTAGCATATTAAAATACATAAAAACGTGTTATCATTATTATGGAACAAAACATGCGCCATTTCTGTAATAAAATGTCTGGTATTCAAAACTCTCGCATGTACCATATTACCATAATATTTATGAGGTAAGCTTTTGCAAATATTAGTGGTACTTATTGGATCATTGGATACTATAAACAGCGAACGGTGTCTTAATTCATATTGATTGAACAGTCACGCACCTGGATAAACAAATACAAATTTGTTTAAAATTATGACGAAAGCGGTAGAACAACAATTTGTAAACAATTCTTCCAGTCATATTAAGGCAAAAAATTATTAGGCGTTTTGTTTACCCGACGGCTTGAGATAAAAGACTCCGACTATAATATATATAATAATTTTTTCAACCGCTTAAGGCCCCAGAGAGGAGTGACTGAGACATTCTCAAACAAGTTGAGCAAAAACGAAAGAATTTTTGTGGAAACGCCAACTTTTTGATGGAAAAACAACAACTGCGGTGGGAGTCATGCAAAAGCATACACGTGATATAATAAAATTTATTGAGTTGTTTATAATACTTATGTGGTTTCCATACTATTGGGAAGGAGGAATGTTAGTGTAACTAACTTGAGTGTTGTTGATTAAGGCCCAAGTCCACCCTGGACAGCATCCTCATCTAATGCTTCTTTATTTTATGAATAAAAAAAAATTACACTATATTACTTGTTGGTGTATTAGTATGAATTAGAAGGCCAAAAAACACAAATTAAAAAAAACAATTATTTCCTTTATTAGACATCATCATCATCATCATCATCGGCACTACAACCGGAAACCGGTCTTGGCCTTATTTAGCAAGTCTTGAGGCTTGTTAAATTTTCCATAATGTTTTGTTTTTTTTTCCGGGCAAAGTCATTAGTCTTGCGCCAGATACCTTTATTAGACAATACTTGATTAAAGAGATACGTACTCTTTGTACTTGGTGTAAGATCTGAACTTTATTAAAATTCCTTACTCTATTTGTACTTAAACTTGTTGAGATTAACAATAAACGATTTATATCTTGACAGAATATGAATTGTTAGAAACTTTTTATTCCAAACAACTTTTGCTTAGCTTTTGCCTTTTTGACAAAATATATTGCAGCGAGCTTAGGGTTCGCTGGATTAATTATTTTGAATAAATAAGAGCCGTTAAATCGATTCTCTTTGCAAACACTTTATTAGTCCGTTAATAACAACCGTTACTTGATATTTCGCTTCTTTACTTCTCGCGTCTTTGACTGCTTACTGCTTACTTCTTACTTTGATCAGCGTGTCACGTATTTATACCGTTTCCTCATTCTAATTCGGTGTTTCGCTTCCGTCCGTTCGAGCGCCTCGAATTTTCTACTGCTCATAGTCTCGTTTCCCAGTATTTTTTTTGAATATTTTAGTACTTTGTTTCGGACTTTCTAGAATATTCTAGTACTGATTGTCATATGCGTCACAACATATTGTTAGCATAACTAAATCAATGACAGCTATTGAGGTCAGTTAATTAATTATTGAAATTGCTTATTGGGCAGAATTTCGTGTCATTCTCATAAACAATACTGAAAACATTTTTAATATCTTTTTGAGTAGAAAGCAAATTTCTTTTTCTTTTTTTTTAATGTCGGTGCTTTGTGTAAATTGGAGCGGTTCTATGAGCCTATCACAAAAAAATTGTTGTGGCACGGCATTCCTTTGTAATTTCGAAAGAACTTCGTGATGGCAAACAAATGCCATCGAACATAAACTAGAATTGTACGCTATAAGTTCGCGTCTTATCTAATACAATTAGTAGATTAATCTAACTACTCGAAATTGACTTAGTATAATCGAGTATGATAGTGATCATTACGAACTTGGCGCCGTAAATCATATTCCAAACGAATACCCACTACTTGAGCAATATGACCAGTCAATTTTTTTTAATTTGCGAAAAGCACACAGGTCGCGCTTTGATTGGCTAATAAAAACAGAATTACGCTCCAATGGAGTAGGTCCACCGACTGACAGAAATCTTCATAATGATGAAATTGATCATTATCTCTTGACGATGTCAGTCAGTCAAAACAAATTAATAGAACAAAGAGAATCAATTAAAAACGAACAAACAAATTGAAGAATAAAGGCGAAAATCCAACATTCAACACAGTGCATCAAATAGAATTAAAAAAACGTGCATAAAAAATCCCTTGAGTGAGGTGCGACAAAGAAACTAACTACGAGGGTTGCCTCTGATTTTTCGGGATTTGGCAACCCTAGTGTTGCAATCCGGCAATAGACAGCTCTGTCGTAAAGTTGGACATTTTTGAGGTTATTCGCACTCAGAACGTTTTGACATACGAGCGCTATTTGTGTTGTTTACAATAACTTAAAAGATTCATCTCGGCCCAAAAATGGAATTAAATCGTCAACATTTTCGTGCGATTATTTTTTACAACTTTCGGCGTGGATTAACTCAGCAACAGTGCATGGATGAACTTCATTCAATTTTTGGCGATGAAGCTCCATCAAGGACCAGTGTTTATCGATGGTATGGTAAATTCAATCGTGGTCGTAGTTCACTCCAAGATGAATTTCGTGAAGGTCGTCCAAAATCAGTTGTTGTTCCGAAAACCATTGATGCTGTGTGCGAACAGATATTGGAAGATCGTCATGTGACCTATCGTGAGATTGAGACAACCTTAGGCGTTAGTGGGACCAGCATACATTCAATATTGCATAAACATTTGACTGTCAAAAAAATTTGTTCGCGTCGGATCCCACACAATTTGTCAATCGCCCAAAAAAAGGCTCGTGTCAATTGGTCGAAAGAAATGCTCAAAAAATACGGTCGCGGTGCTTCGAAACACGTCTATGACGTCGTGACAGGTGATGAATCGTGGATTTACGCGTATGAGCCCGAAAGTAAACAGCAGTCGACTGTCTGGGTGTTTCAAGATGAGCCAAATCCAACAAAAGTTGTTCGCGCACGAAGCACTTCCAAGCAAATGGTCGCCTGTTTTTTCGGAAAAACTGGACATGTCGCAACCGTACCACTAGAACAACGCAGAACAGTCAATTCTGAGTGGTACACAACCATTTGTTTGCCAGTTGTCTTCCAAGAAATCAGGAAAACCAACCGCCGAAGACGGATCACTCTTCACCACGACAATGCGAGCTCTCACACATCGGCTGCGACAACTACATTTTGGAGCACCCAAAACATCGATTTGATGGGTCATCCGCCGTATAGTCCTGACTTGGCACCGCATGACTTCTTTTTATTCCCGTACGTAAAAAACAAACTGAGAGGTCAACGTTTTTCGACACCTGAAGAAGCGGTTGCTGCATTTAGAATGCATGTGTTGGAGATACCTCAATCAGAGGGGCAAAAGTGCTTCGACAATTGGTTCAAACGCATGCAAAAGTGTATAGATCTTCATGGGGAATATTTTGAAAAACAATAAAGTGATTTTCGATGATCAATATTTGTTTTTGTTCTCTAATCCCGAAATATAAAAGGCAACCCTCGTATCACCTCGCAAGCGTGAAAATTAAAACAAACAACATATTGCTCGTTAAGCATGTGGTTTTTAGGGCAGCGTTTGGCGTGGGGCCAGGGTTACTGACTCTTAGCCGACGATAGCCGAGTTCAAGTCGACTCACGGAAGAAATCGAGTTCGTGGTTCGTATTGCAGTTCGCCTTTCTTTGTTTTTTTTTTTAATGAAAACAAACTGGGAAGAACCGGCATGAACACGGAGGAAGATAAAAAGGCGACAACACACAAACGAAAAGGTACACCGAAAAACTCCACTGTGGCGCGAAGTAAAACCGCGAAATTAACAATGGAGAAAAGAGATCAGCAAATGGGGGAGGTCAGTGAGCTCTCCTCCCCCTCCAACTTTAACATGTATGGGGCAAACAATTCATTCGCTTCTCTTGCATCCTCAGAGTCTAAGGACGAAGAAGAACAGCAGCGTCAAAGCAACAATAACAACGAAAAAATAAAGATGCCACCAATCAACACCATTGATATTGAGTGTAAGCAATTGGTAAGCCTCCGAAAGCTAGCTATAGGAAACAATTTTGTAGTTAAAAGACTGGCAGGTAACAGGCATGCCATTCAAACCTATGCGGTGGCAGACCACGACAAAATTAAAGAGGTATTAAAAAGAGCCACTGCGGAATTCTACTCGTTCACGCCGAAACAAACAAAGAGGGTAACGGTTCTATTAAAGGTTGTCGACCCTGAGATGCAACCGGAGGCCCTGCTCGAGGTCTTTATTAGAAAAGGAATCCGTCATAAAGTTATATATAGTGGAGAAGTGCGCAGGTTCCGGGTGCTGGAAGCCTGTATCGTACGTATACCCCTTCAGCAAGGAAGGGGTTTGTATGCGATTGCGGTCTATGCACCTAAGAAGCACCAACATAACCTATTTATAGCAGAGCTCGAGACACTCTTTCGATGCTTACAATTGCACCTGGCCAAAAACTACTTTATCCTAGGGGGAGGTATGAACGCCAAGCATAGAAATTGGGGAACTTATATATCTAATGACAGAGGAAGTCAGTTGGCTGGCTGGTTAGATCAGTATCATATTGAATATAGAACTGACCTGCTAGCTACCGAATATCCATCGTTCCCTAGAGGTAGATCGTTCTTAGATATCTTGCTAATCGGCTCACACTGAGATTACTTAACACCAACAGACGAAACACAAACTGTTTACGGACAATTGAATACGACAGTGACCACTGTGCATTCACGGCAGTAATAGAGCTTCCGAACGAGCTCGCAGATCTGGAGGAATTCGTGATCCCGCAACCCTACAACGACGGGACAATGCGATGGCCGCGGTTCACCAGATTATTAACAAGAGAACTTCGTTCGAATGACTTTAATCTGCCAATACACAGAAACCTGACAAATGACGAAACCGACAAATACATCCAACAAATGGACGAAACCGTAAAACGAACAATGGACAAAACAATTCCCAAAACAACAGTTACAGATCAAATAAACATATACAGAAACACAACCATTGCTATCGAAACTAAAACAATTACACAGACAGTTTACAGACAAACAAGACCAGGAGATCTGGTATAATATAATTATCCAATCAGATAATATCACTGAAATCCCGATTAAAAAACCTCCAACAACTATTTATAGCTAATTATAGATTAGCAACAAATTTGTATTGGAACAACAGAATTAGAGCTATAAAAACTAATAACCCGAATATGTTCCCACAAATAAATAAAATATTCAGGAGAAATAATCAAAACGAGATTCAGTGTCTCCAAATCCCACGTACTGATGTAAACAAGCAGCTGCTAACCAACATTGGCATAGATACAGAGAACGCTATCCTCGATAGTGAGCTCTTCGTGGTCGAAGATCCTTTGGAAAAGGTGACCGCTGTGGGAGCTGTCTTTCAGGAAATGTACAAGGTGAATGAAAGCATTCGCCGAAATCACGACTTGGAGGACAGAATTCTACTGAATCACTTGCACCTCCAAAATGAAATTTCACATTGGCAATCGGAGAATCCGGGGTTTACCGAATTCAGTGATGATAATCTGTCAATTGACATTAATGCCAATGGTGAGGCGAATAGCCTTTTAATCACAAGGGATGGAATCGAGAGTATCTTCGACTCAAGAAGCAAAAGGTCAGTGGGAATAGATGGAGTACCTAACATCGTACTCAAGAACCTGCCCCCAATGGCAATAGATATATACACGGTCCTGTTTAACAACGCGTTGAATAATGCATATTATCCCGCGCGTTGGAAAACGGCTATCATTCAGGGCAAAGACTGTACAAACCCAATGAACATGCGTTCGATAAGTTTACTCCCAAGCATCAGTAAAGCATTTGAAAAGACTATTAACAAAGCTCTGCTAAAATGGGTAGACGACAACATTACTCCAAATAACCAGTTTGACTTTAAGGCGGGTCATGAAACCACACATGCCACAGCTAAACTGGTCCCTGACATACAATGGAATAAATGCAGGAACCAATGCATAGAGGCCTGTCTGATCGACGGAAAAGGCCTTTGATACCGTCTGGGTCGAAGGGTTATATTACAAACTGGTCAGACATGGCATTCATAAGCCTTTATTATATGTACTTTACGATTGTAAGGTGACCTCTAATAAAACGTATAATATCAAGAATGGCTTGCAACAGGGAGCGGTACTCTCTCCGATTCTTTTTAACATTTACATTAGCGACTTATTAGATGCATTTCCGCAGGCTATTGCGTACGCAGACGATCTCATAATTTCCAGAACAGCTCCGAAAGTTGAGATCATAAATAGTTTAATACAGCGAGACTTCAACAACGTGCAGCGCTATTGCGATGACTGGAAACTTAAGATCAACTTCCAGAAATGTGAAGCCATCCTATTTAGAACTCCATTATATAAAGCCACGAACGACACAAGGAAAAACTGGCAAAAGGTAGTTATCGTGGGACCGCATGGAGATAAACTGGAAACCAAGAGTTTAGTTAAATACCTTGGCATCTGGCTAGACCAATATCTGTATTTCAACAGACATATAGAAGCTGCTTTGGTCAAAGGGAGGAAAACTTTTGCTATGACAAGGAGGCTATTTCCCAGTAGCCAACTTGACAGCAGGGTAAAAGTCATATGCTACATGACCCTAATCAGGCCAATGCTCATATATGGTTGTCCAGTATGGTTTAACATAGGGGCAAATTTGATGGAAAAGATTTGGGTGTTCGAAAGGAAGTGTCTCAGAAGTTGTCTCAGATTATATCGAACACCGGAATCGGACTACAAAAAGTACTACTTAACTGAGACTTTATATAATGAAGCCTGCATAAATAAGGTGTATAATTTTATGATCAAATTAATCAGAGGACATATTGCGAGAGAAATAAGCTCCTCCAATGACCTAATTTTTGGGGCTTATTATCCAAGCACTCTGTACTATGAGAGCGTGCGTCGCAACGGCTTTGTTCCACCATACCGTTTGTGGTTCATCTTCCGGCGGCGCGAACATCCCTGTATAAGAACTCGTTCCGTTACAGAGCGGGGAAGCTGTGGAGCCTTACAACCTGCAACTGTTCAAAAGGAACTGCAACGGTTATTTGATGGCATCTCGGGGCGCCCACTCAACCCTATAGGTTCGCCTCTCCCGAGAGAAGTCTAAAAAAAAAAAAAAAAAAACATTTCTTGATTTGGATATGAAAGGGCTGATACAGGACAGATCCGGAATTCCGTTGATCTATCATGTAAGTAGATCATCCGTAGACGGGCGATTGTGCTACGACCGGGAAGTAACGCGCACTGAAGAAGAGCTCTTGCGCTTCAGTAGGGCTATCTCCCACAGAGACCGGGACGGTAGTATTGGACAGCGTCAACCGTTCTGGTGGTTGAATGGCATATAAAGACCTGGATACCGATGTCGGTATAGAATCACACTATCATCAGCCAGCTTACATAGACTTAGCTTTCCTAGAATTAGGGTAGTATAAGATTTAAGTTAACTGCTTTTAAATAAAATTCAAACTTTAAAAAAAAAAAAATTATAAGTTAAATTTTAAGAAAAAAAAAAAAAACAAACAAAATTCGACGCAAAGTTTTTCAATTTTTTCTTTGTCTTTCAAATAATCCTAAGTACTGCCACAAAGTGCTGTCGCCGAAAGGCAAATTATACAATTGTTAAGTAATGTTTAGCTTAGAGCGTCTGCGAAGGACCAGTAAATTATAATATAAGATAATTAAGCTAGAATTTAAGCATTTTTTGTCTAGCATATAAATTAGAAAATAAGAATATAAAACGAAATAAAAAATGTTGTAAAAATGAAAATGAAAATGAATGAATAACATTGTTATTAATATAGGGCGCGCCATAGATTTTTGCACATTTGAAACATGTATAGAAATAAAACTACAAATGTTATTTTGTTGATCATTTATTTAACGTAATAAACGTTTATTGCAATTTATATTTCAAAAATGACATCGCCGAGATGTGCCCCGTCCCATCCTTGGCACCCCTCCAATCAACTACGCAAACTTTGGAAAACTCGATGATTTTGGATCGTTCCTTACAGAAATTTCAATTTCCCTAATGTTCTCATCGCTTCTTCTTGAACTTGGCCACCCTGTTTGTTTGATATTCGTTGTCGATCCCGTTTGCTCGAACTTCTTGACCCAAGCTTTGATTAAATAAACACTTGGACACTCACTTACATGGCGTAATCCGTATTCAATTCTCAATAGGCGTCGTACAGTAACGTAGGAATCGTTATTTTTGTAAAATTGTTTTAGACAAAAAGCACGCTGTTGTGCCGTGAAGCGCTCCATCGTGACTAAAATTGCGTGAAGCGACGCACAATTCGCCAGTGGTTATCACTAAGTCTTAGTATATCCGAAGGATCGAAACTAGACAGCCTTTAGCATCAACTATGTGCATTATGAGTTCCGGCGTATGCTATTCGATTTAAAAGCAGCACCGGCTACGTTTCAGATACTCATGAACCATGTCCTTACTGATTTGCAAGGAGTCGAATGCTTTGTCTATCTCGACGACATTGTCATGTATGGTAGGAACCTGGTTGACCATAATGACAAGCTCCGGAAGGTATTCGACCAGTTGAGATACCGTAACTTCAAACTGCAACCGCAGAAGTGTAGATTCCTGAAAAGGGAAGTTGTCTACCTGGGGCATGTTTGTTCAGAAAAGGGGGCTTCGCCAAATCCTGACACGACGTCCAGTGTCAGAGATTTCCCCATTCCCAAACCGGTACGTCACGTCCAGGCATTCCTAGGACTGGCGAACTATTACCGGAAAATTGTGCCAAACTTTTCCTGGATAGTGCGCCCCTTAACTAACCTGTTAAGGAAGGACGTGAAATTTATGTGGTCACCCAAATGCCAAAAGGCATTTGAGGCAATCAAGGGGGGATTGATTTCGCGGGCTCCTCGATAGTATAGTGGTTAGTATACCAGCGTGTCACGCGGGAGACCGGGGTTCGATTCGCCGTCGGGGAGCCTCTGGCGCAAGACTAATGACCTTGCCCGGAAAAAACAAATCATAATGGAAAATTTAACAAGCCTCAGGAGTTGCTAAATAAGGCCAAGACCGGTTCCCGGTTGTAGTGCCGATGATGATGATGATGATGATTTCGCCGGCACTGCTGGTATATCCAGACTTTACCAGACCCTTTAACCTGACCACTGATGCGAGTAACGAAGCACTGGGAGCTGTGCTGTCCCAATGCGAGATAGGTAAAGACCAGCTTATCGCCTATGCTAGCCGTACCCCGAATAGAACGGAAAGGAACTATTCTACCATCGAAAAAGAGTTGCTAGCCATTGTATGGGCGGCAGCCAACATCCGCTGCTATTTACAGGGACGGCGTTTTACCGTTTACACGGACCACAAACCGTTGAAGGGAGTGTTCGGCGTGAAAGAAATCATATTACATTTAGCAAATCCAAATTACAGTCCACTTTTCAAGATCCAAAGTTGTTTCATTTGTCTTAATTCTGCAGAATTCACCGCAAGTAAAACAAGGAATTTTCTAATCGGTCACAGTATTTCGGTTGAGGACATTGTAGCGTTCTACGAACGCACAATTCCACCCAGGTAGGGTTCCTACCCTCAAGGAACATACCTATCCTGAAAAGGTTACACGCGCCCACAGACGCGTGCCACTAAGTCCGCTAGGGCCTTGACACATTTGGCCAACGTTGAACCCGACACGAAAAAGCAAGGAACTGAACGTCCCAAAGCTTTCAATGTCAAGCTCAACAATTCGAATATGGCATACCTGAAACAAAGGAAAACATTCATTCATCATATCCCCAAAGACTGAAAAGCGCCGCACTCCAGCACTGCACAATCGGAAATCCTGAACATCTACACGATGTTACAAGGATTTGCTATCGTCAGCAAATTAGCCGACCAACGGATGCACGTGCGGGTGGTCTGCCACAAGGGCCACCAAATCCATCGGCACACAAAAGAAACGGCAACTTCGTGTAATAAAGCATATCGCCTACCCGCTACCAAATTATAGGCAACCGTAATTATCTCAACGAGATAATTCGGAAAATGTATGAGGTTTAAAACCTACAAAGGAACTAATCTGATCCCACGGTTCCTTTTTTGTATTTCACACCCATTAAAAAGACCTAATGGGTTGTTAGTTTTAACCGAAAGAAGTTAAACAAAACCCATGGACCGTACGTCCATTCAAATTGCACGATATCCGTCGGCCTGCGCGCCAGATGTGCTATGCAAATAGAGGCGGCACTCTATCGACGGCCGTCGAAATGAAATTCTATCACCACCACCGAAGGTGATAATGTTGTATGATGATGACCGAGTTTCTGCTTTCAGGAAAATAGGAAATTATCCCTGGTATAAAATAGCATGCTGTTAACAGAGATTTTGGGAATTCTGTTGGCAGATCGAATAGGGAAATTTCTCCTGCACGGATACAGATACCAGTTTTGAATCGGGATATCTTTTTGGGCAGACAGTTAGTCAGATTTCAATCGTCAACGGGACGACAATTCTCACGTCGAGGAGGTAGTGAGAAACTAAATGTAACTCGTTTTTAGTACCGTATCCTAATTTCTTTTAATGTATCCTAAGGGAGTCTTTGTCGTGTATCGAAAGTAACGTGTGTTTCGTTCGAGTGGCTAGCTGCGTTCTTATAAAATATTGTACAGACCATGTATAAGAAACTCCTATGTGTAACGTTAAAACACCAGTGTGATTAAATAAAAAAAGTAAATCTAGAAACGATCTTCATGTTTTATTTGTGCTGTCGCTCGGTGGATTCTTTGTGTGCTAGCAGTGTTTTGGCGGAACGCTGCAACCAGGATCTTCAACCGAAGGAAGAACAACATCCGACAAAGTTTAATACACACAATAACCGAACCGAAACATAACGCCAAAACATCATTCGGCTCTTCTTTTAACGATGTTGCAGGTACTTTTCACGGCCTACGCTACAGTACTTAGATACGCCCCGCGTACAATGAAAGAACCTCAAGGAGAGGACGATGACCCATCGGGCAAAACAGTCAAGAGGACAATTCAATTAAATCTAAGCGTGTTGAAATCAGATTCAACGATAGAGCTAGAAGTTCTCACGGTAAGGCGAGCGGTCAGTACTAAGAAAAGTTTTGTCAACAAAGGCACATCCGGTCCTAAACCTGCAAGTATCAACCCAAAAATCGAATTGGAGATGAATAAATCCAAGAACCCCGGGAATTGCGATTTTCACCGCTTCATCTATATCCGTTCCTGGGGCACTGCTTCCCGTCACCTGGACGCATCGCTGTCACGCGTCCAGGATTTGTCGCTTGTCGCCACATGGGCGCTTCGCTGTCACGTGTCTGGGGTTCCTCGCTTCTCGCCGCCTAGACATAACGCTCTGGGGGCACCCTCTTATCACCGCCCAGGCATATCGCTGTCACGTGTCGGGGGCACCACTCCAACAGAGTGAACAACACTCAATTTTGAGAGTAACTGTATGTTTGATAGCGATTAAACAAATAATAAAAAAGAATAAATACTAAAAAAATAACAATGACATATGAATGTTGAGAAAAGATTTTGTTATTTCTTTTATTTTTGTTTTAACCCTTTGTACTCGAGGCCTTTTCGCTTACGTGAACTAGCAACTCGAGACGATTTCAACCAAATTAAGGAAACATTTTACAAGTACTTTAAAATTATTTAAAAACAAACGAACGTATTCAAATAATAAAATGTCACCAATTTATTTATTTTTATATCGACAACAACATTCATGGCAGCGTCGCTCAAGTTGACACTTCAAATCAGCCGCTCGAGTGCAAAAGGTTAATATTATTACTATTATGCGTGCGTGTGTTTGCGAGTAAAGATCAAAGCACCCAAAAGAATCATCATAAAAGTTTTTGTTTCGTTGTAGATAATTAATTTGAAGATTGTGAGGTGTGAATGTAAAAAATTGAACAGGCATCTTAAAAACAAAAGTTCAAGATCATCAACCTTCTTTTCATTTTGTCATCCAAAAAGTTGTATTTTAAACACATTACTTTGAAGAAAGGGGGACCTATAGCGCTGAGTTAACACTGTAATGCTATTAGATAATTGTTAGTTTTGGTTGGGTCCAAAAGGTATCCAACAGCGACTGCTTCTAACTTTTCAGGCCTTTCAATTGCGGATATCTAAATATCAGTCACGAAGCATCCCGTGGATCAGTTGATGCAAAATATATGATGGTAATCATTTAGGAGTCCATTGCAATCTAAATATTTAATCACCTTGCCCAATTATAGAACCATCTAATGATAACTTTTTCCATTACCTTCGATGGATAGTATGGCAATTGGTCGATTATTTTGAGGAGGATGTTTTTAACTAGTTTGGTTCAATTCGAGAAGTTTTCCGCTTTTGCGGTGGAGAAGGTTTTATGCGCAGAAGATGTACGGAAAAGTTTACTAAGAACCGGCAATTTGGTGTTAATTAATTTTTAATGTGTATATAACTTGCAGAATTGTATTCTTTTATTTGGCTTAGTAGACGTAGAATCGTCTGTGGATTAAATAAACGATCAAGTCGCTACCTATCGTAGAAGAAAAGTTACTTCCACTATTATTTATTAGGCCACATATCATAAGTTGTTTGTTTAAAGCGATGTTAAGCTGGTAACTAAAATTGCAGCAGTTTCTCAAGGAATAAATTAAAGGGTGGACCATACATTTTTGCAAGTGGCAACACTTGATTTCTTTCGTTGGAGTGAGAGCGCGCGAGTGGCAGGGTGTAATAAACGTATAAACAATTCCAACAACAACGTAATAAACAATTCTCTAACGGTTTTTAAGAAATCAAGTGTCGCCATTTGCAAACATTTATGGTCCACCCTATATTCTATATTTTATTCCTTGAGAAACTGCTGCATTTATGGCCCACCCTATATTAAATAAACTCAATCGTTGTATTGCTTTGATATTTAGTATCACAACAGTAAGCATTATTCATTTTGTGGGCTCGCACTTAGATTTTGACGATTTCTTTCCCACCATCCCTCTATACAAGTAGTTACAAACACCTGAACTAACACTGTCCGCACTATCCTTGGATATCCCCAGTTTTTTCTTTTCTTTTCAGATATCGCGAGACCGAGCCCAACATCCCCACGGATGTGGGTGATTTTGGTTATCGCAAGATGACCAGAAGTCAGAGACAAGATGAAGGACACATCTGTCCTTGTCTCGCTAAAGTCGGCCCTCTCGCCACCCATTTTTTTTTTTTTCAAAGACTACCTAGGACGACCCCCTTTCAACTACGATCACCTATCCGTTGAAGTTGGCATCACCCACTTATAGATCGAAATCTTTTATTCTATTTCCTTGTTCGGCCCCTGCTGTAGACAAAGAACATCATCCACTTCCACCCAATGGTACAACCACAAGTTTCGCTCCCAGCGTAACAAAAATAATAAGTTCTGGGTCACCTCCTCTCGGAATCGAACTACACCCGACTCCTCCAACTTTCTTGGGTGTTACCTCCAATTCCCGGAACTTTTCAACACCTTTTATCCCAACTATCTTACCTAAACTCAGACCAATCGCGAAAATGACACCAAAACTTCTTCATCATCATCATCGGCACTACAACCGGGAATCGGTCTTGGTCTTATTTAGCAAGTCTCTCCACCGGTATCCGGTCCATATCCGAGACTTGTTAAATTGTCCATAATAATTTTTTTTCCGGGCAAGGTTATTAGCCTTGCGCCACAAAACCTTCTTCCAGTTCGTCAAGTGTAAACATGAGTCCGATGGTTACCTTGTATCGCGTACCTTAAACTCTCATACCTCATCTGATCCTGTTACTATTGCTAACCTCTTCGCCACGCACTTCAATCAGTCATTCCATAAGGACTCCTTCGTTGACCCGTCATATTCAACTACCTACCTAACTTTTCCCCAGGGCCCCTCCACCACAACTGATCCGACCTTAATTGAATCCAAGCTACTGCAACTCAAAGACGAGTTTACACCGGGCCCTGAAGGTATCCCTGCAATCCTCCTCAAAAAATGCTCACCCATTTTCTCTGCTCCCCTCTCACTGATCTTCAATCTCTCTCTCTCTCAAAGCGTATTCCCTCACATTTGGAAAACCTCCTTCATCACCCTCATCCACAAGACGGGGCTCAAAAACGATGTCGCGAACTACCGCCCGGGGAGGATGGGAGCGAACATACAGGGCAAAGTCACTGATTGCTTTCAACCCGGCGAAGGCCAGGACGATCCTTGTCCCTGTTCAATCTAAGTTGACATGCAGTCTCCACGTGACACTTCTGAATAGCTACTTTGGCATCCGCCAAGTAGTGAAGCAATGCATGCAGCCACATCCTGTGAAAGGTTGGCGCAAGGCTAATAACCATGCCCGTATAAATGAAGTATTATGGCAAACTTAACAAGTCTCGGATATGGACCGGATACACGGCGACGACCACGAAAACGAAAATGGCTAAGCGATTTAAGAATTTTCTCATGGAACGTCCGCTCACTATGCAGAACTAGAGCTGCACAGCAGCTAGCCAATGCCCTGTTCGAATATATGCCTGACATAACAGCATTACAAGAAATAAGATGGGCGGCGAGTGGTGTAATGCAAACAAACGATTATGACATTTATTACAGCTGTCATGTAAAACACCATGTGCTCGGAGTAGGTTTTTGTAGTTAGCCAAAAACTGAAGCCTACCATTATCGGCTTTAAGGCAATAAACGAAAGGCTATACATTCTTCGCGTGCGAGGCAAGTTTAAGAACATAAGCCTCATAAACGTTCACGGACCTACAGAGGAGTCCCCTGACGACGAAAAAGAAGAATAGTACGAGAACGTCGAACGGCCCCTCAATGTCTGCCCAATATACGATGTGAAAATCGTTCTTGGTGATTTGAATGCGAAAATAGATCGGGAGCCGGTTTTCAGGCAGTACGCAGGTTCCCATAGTTTGCATGAGAACACTAATGACAATGGACTATGAGCCATCGAACAGCATCGAAAAACTTGGTCGTGGCAAGTACCAGGTTTCCGCGTAAAAATATCCACAAAGCCACCTGGGTATCACCTGATGGAGCCACTCGCATCCAAATTGACCACGTGTTGATAGATCGCCACCACTCCTCAAGCCTGATGACGGTACGAACGTACCGAGGTGCCAACGTCGACTTGGATCACTATCTTGTTGGTATAGTTTTCCGAGCGCGGATTGCCTTACGGAGACGTATTACATCCGCGGATCAGGTTCGAATTAACACGGCTGCTAATGGGAATACTAGTAACACCTTTGGTCATGCGTTAAGACTCGCCCTCGAAGAGTTCGACGGAGGGAGAGTATGTCCAGGGGCCAGAATGCCGGGCGTAGAAGAGAAATGGACACGCCTTAAGAATACTGTCATTAGTACTGCCAACTCCATCTTCGGCAGTAGTCGTAGAGATTGGAACAACTGGTTTGATGATGAGTGCAAACTAGCGAGTGCACGTAAGAATGCTGCATACCGGGCAATGCAGTAGTCTCATAGGACGCGGGTGCGCGAGGAGAAATACAAAGGGCTCAGCAGATCTGAAAAAAAACTTCACAGACAAAAGAAAAGTGCCTGGGAAAAAAACCTTGTCTGTGAAATAGAGAAAAGTAGAGAGCGAGGTCCGCCCCAGGCGTGGAAGTTCTACCAAATAATCCACAGTATGACGCGGTATACACCACGCTGTACTTACTGCAAGGATAAAGAGGGTAATCTGATCACCGATACTGAAGGCATTCTTGAGCAATGGGAAGCGCACTTCAATGAAGTGTTAAATGGTCAGCTCACAGCAGAATTGGAGGCTCCACCAATGCTAAATCAAGACCAAATGGTGCCGTCACCAAGCACAGAGGAAACATTAAAAGCCATTAGACAGCTCAAATCAAATAAAGCCCCCGGAGCTGATGGCATACCAGCTGAGCTGATCAAACAAGGAGGGACAACGTTACATCACACAATTCATGAGATCGTGGTGCACGTATGGGAGCAAGAGGAGATGCCGGAAGATTGGCGTCGTGGAATAATTGGCCCCATACATAAGAAGGGAGAGATCACACTGTGCAGCAACTATAGGAGTATAACATTGCTGAGTACCGCCTATAACATACTCTCCTATAGTACAAGATCGGATAGCCACATACGCTAAAGTCATCATTGGTCAATATCAGTGTGGCTTTATTCCAGGAAAATCAGCGATTGATCAGATATTCACCCTTAGGCAAGCGATGGAAAAATGTCAGGAATTTAAGATTCCATTATATCATCTATTTATAGACTTTAAGGCCGCGTCCGACAGCATAGCCAGGGTAGAACTATATAATGCCATGACAGAGTTCGGCATTCCAAACAAATTGATACGACTTTGTAGGTTGACCATGACCAATGTAACTAGTCAAGTAAAAATAGTGGGATTGCTGTCCAAACCAATAAACATCTTTAATGGACTCCGAAAAGGGGACGGTCTGGCCTGCCTCCTCTTCAACCTGGCATTGGAGAAAGCAATTCGTGACTCTGGCGTTACAAATAGAGGGACCATTAGAATCAAGTCCATCCAGATACTTGCCTACGCAAATGACATCGACATCATCGGTAGAACCGAATCGGCTGTTCGGGAATCCTTCACCCAGATCGAACAGGCAGCACAAAAACTGTGACTGCACATTAATGAGGGAAAAACTAAGTACATGGTGGCAACTTCTGCGAAGAGAAGACTTAACGGGGGTCAAACTGTCAGGGTAGTGGAGCACGAATTTGAAGTAGTGCAATCCTTTAACTACCTTGGGGGGTCAATAGTATCTGCCGATAACAATATGTAAGAAGAAATACACGAACGGCTGATCAAATCCAACAAAGCTTACTGTGGTCTGTCAAGGCTCTTTAAATCTCGAAATTTATCCAGAACATCCAAGCTACTACTGTACAAGACTACGGTCTTACCAGTACTCATGTATGGATCCGAGACCTGGGTGCTCAATAAAAGGCACTCTGAAGTTTTAGCCGCGTGCGAGAGGAAGGTCTTAAGGAGAATTGTTGGCCCCGTATGTGAGGGAAGACGATTCCGGAGACCCTACAACCATGAGTTATACGCGATCTACCTTGAAGCTAATGTTGTTATAAGAAAAATCAACCTCGATAGACTCCGGTGGGCGGGACACCTAGCTCGAATGAGCGAAGAGGAGCCTCTCCGGAAAGTCCTTTGTGGCAGGATATATGGAAGGAGACAGCGCGGCAGACCTTGCCTGCGATTGAGAGGTGGCGTAGACCAGGATGCCCAGAGCCTGGGAGTGCCATACTGGATGGCATCGGCTCGAAATCGGGACCGGTGGAGAGATTTGTTAAATAAGGCCAAGACCAGATCCCGGTTGTAGTGCCGATGATGATTATATTGCGAGAGCAATAAGCTCGTCCAATAACCTCATTATCGGGGCTTATTATCTAAATACTCTGTACTTTGAAAGCGTGCGTCGTGACGGCTTTTTCCACCAGAGGCGTTCCTGGATACGAACATGAATGGGCTTCTACAGGATGGATCAGGAATTCCGCTGATCTATCATGTAAGTAGATCATCCGTAGACGGGAGATTGTGCTACAGCCGGGAAGTCACGCGCACCGAAGAAGAGCCTTCGCGCTTCAGTAGGGCTATCTCCCACAAAGACCGGGACGATAATATTAAAAAGCATCAACAGTTCTGGTGGTTGAATGACAAATAAAGACCTGGATACCAATGTTGGTAGATCGCCGAAAGGCAAATTATACAAATGTTTAGTAATGTTTAGCTTAGAGCGTCTGCGAAGGACCAATAAGTTATTATATAAGATAATTAAGCTAGAATTTAAGCATTTTTTGTCTAGCCTTTAATTTAGAAATTAAGAATATAAAAAGAAAAATAAAAAATGTTTTTAAAAATAAAAATAAAAAAAAACCAATGTCGGTAGAATAGCAGTATCATCAGCCAGCTTACATAGACTTAGCTTTTCTAGAATTATGGTAGAACACGATTTCAGATTAAATAAAGTTAAAAAAAATAGTAGTAGGTTAAATTTTAAGGAAAAAAAAAAAATTCGACACAAAGTTTTCACAAGTACAAGTTTTAAGTTAAGATTTTTTAAATAAAGTTAAAAAAATAGTAGTAAGTTAAATTTTAAGAAAAACAAAAAAAAAAAAAAACAAATTCGACACCAAGTTTTCACAATTTTTCTTTGTCATGCAAATAATCATAAATACAAACAAAGTTCTGTCGCCGAAAGGCAAATTGCACAATAGTCATATTTTGTTTAGCTTAGTGCGTCTGTGTAGGACCACTAAGTTATAATATAAGATAATTAAGCTAGAATTTAAGCATTTTTTGTCTAACATTTAAATTCGAAACTAAGAAAATAAAACGAAATGAAAAAATGTTGCAAATAAAAAAAATTATAATAATAATACGTAGCAATAAATCCTAATAGACAATCCGTCACCCACCCGACAACGTCGTCCGTGCGACAGATCAAATCCTTTCTCCGCCTGCGCCTTGAACACACACTTATTACCAACAAGCACCTCATCAATAAAACCAACATGTCATATCTGCAGATCTAACTCCACATTGTCATGCAAACACATCCTCTTGGAATGCGAAAGCATGAAAGTGCTCGGCCACCGACATCTTCAACACGACATCAAAAACATCATCTCCGATCCAACCACAATCAACATAGCCAAGCTCTACCACCTACTAACCCTAGTCAAGCTACAAAATGTAATTTAACCAAAAAAAAAAAAAAAAAAAAATAAATAAATAAATAAATAAACATGTACATATATATTTAAAGACAAACTAGTCGAAAGCCTTAGTTACTAGATTTAAATTATCATGTAATTGACTTACATTGTAGTAACTAAATAAAAAAAAAAATTTGTAATGGATAAAATAAAACCTGTAGCGATGCCCAATGCGTAACATTAACACAACTGATTATTGTCTAGGTTGTCACAGCACAAGGAGCCTTATAAATTTGCATTGTAATTTTATCAGATAGCCGAAACTTAATTAATGGCTCCTCAATGTTTTAAAATAGATGTGTGAAGCAATTTACTTACTTAAAAAACAGTTTTTAAAGCTGATTTAGTTAAATATCTAATTGTGGAGTCAACACCAAACACACTCGACGCGTTACGAAAATCGTATTCGGGTCACATATAAAAAATATTTTTGTTGTACCAGAAATTCCTTAACTGCAAAATTCACAAACGAGTCAGCACTATATCTAATTAATGCAGACCCCACAAAAAGGAACTAGATACCGCGGAACGCTAATAAATAAAATGCACACTCACTCCTAGAAGTGGTGATCAGAAAACAGCAAAAGAGCAACTGATTAAATGACCGGCTCAAAACTTATACGAAACCTGGCCACAACTCCCACTAGAACTATGTAATGCAACGGAAGCAGACGATTACCTGTGCATTCGTTCTTCCTTACTCTTAACGGAAATCGGATTATGCCTGCCTGTCCAAAGTACTTTCATAGTAACAAGTTTTAGAGCGTCAGCAGATACACAAGGTATCAACAGGAAAAACGCGTTAACAGCCAAGGTTTGGAAAAATGTGGAATGCCTTGATAGCGGTTAATCGGTTTTTTTTTGTCTATGGATACTTCAATCGATTACAAAGATAAAAAAACTATTGTTGAAATGACCGCGACCTATATCCAAAGAGTACACAGGAAAAACTGGATTTCAAGAAATTGATAACTGTAGTATATTGTAGGCGTTTGTAATTATTATTATATATCCATTTTAGAGCTTTTTAATAAACTAGATTTAAAAATTACTGATCGGCTTTTAACTGATTTCTAATAGGTCTTGCCTCAAGTGCTTAGTGCTATAAGTTGTAGATACATTCTTGGACACAACTCCAAGAGCGCCAATTCATTTTCGTCAACTTTGCTTCTACTTTTACAGGATGCGGTGTGGTAAGCGATTTGTCATTTCTCTTACATTGTCCTCTCAATTTTGCATCCGCCCAATTAAGTGTTGAGATCCCTACAAAGTCTGATAACTCCTTTGGATCGCCGTTTCACATGTTTCCCTCATTACTTTTCCTTTATATCGGCTGTTGTTGAAAAGTCGTGAACGCTTTGATCTCGAAAATAAGGAAATGCATTAGAAAATAGTTTAATTGCGATATCGAATAGACCTTTTTTGTTTTGTAATATGCGAGGACAAAACGTATTTCCGATAATCTTTCAATTCACATTGCCAGAGAAAGGAGAGGGTTACGAAAGGGGATCGATACACATTTACCTTGAGTACCTGTAGATTGTCACCTCGAAGGAATTCATTACCAGGCAGAGCGTTTCATAGTTGTATAGTTCGACTGAAGAACAATACCCGGCACGTTTAAAGTTGACTTTTTTGTGAACGACTAAATACCTGTGGGGGTGGTTAATTTGATGCCAACGTATGGCACGGATTCACTACACTCCCACCGAATTAAGACTGCGAAACGTTCACCAAAAGGGGCTGAATGAAATAAGACGACGGTTGGTCTCCGCAACCAGTCGGACACAGCACGGAAAACGAAACACACTGGATTGGGTGTAAATTATTCTATTGTTTATTAGTTCTTTTATTTGACGATTCTTATTTAAATTTATTTGTGTTCATGGTGAGTTGTGTTTACATGTAGTTTATGGTTAATGTTCTTCTGTTCTATTTTATGTGAAAATATTTGGCTTTAATTTAAACTCGGCACAAATATTTACTGAATAAAGTTAAGCAATTATCGAAGGGACTAGGTAACGTACGCAGCACATGGTTTACAATCGAAAGCGTTTATGGTCAATGTTTTTCTGTTCTATTTTATGTGAAAATATTTAGCTTTAATTTAAACTCGGTACAAATATTTACTGAATAAAGTTAAGCAATTAACAAGGGGGCCAGGTAGCGTACGCAGCACTCATCTTAAACTTCGCGATGCGGCTCGACTTTACTTTACACACGGGGGCGTGCGCACCACCGTGTGATCGCGGTGGTTATAAGGCGACTCTAGATGTGCGTGCACTGATGGTTGAATGACGACTGATTGAATGAAGGCAAGAATCCATCATTGCTAAGTAAACGCACTGCCACTTACTAGGAACATGGGGAAGGGTTGCTATGCGTACATAGAGAATTTTGTTTCAGGGAATTTCTGCCGTACAAGCTGAATTCGTTTTTACTAAAAACTGTGAAATTATCATGCAAGCGGCAGAAGAGGTGGGCCTAGAAATAAATAAAGACAAATCAAAATACATGATTACGGCGAGTGCAGGTGGACCTTAGGGAACACATATAGACGTCAGGGGTAAGATATTTCAAAAAGTTAAAGAGTTTAAATATCTGGGAACGACACTGACGGCCAGTAACGAAATGTCGAAGGAAATTAACAAAAGACTGCATTCCGGCAACGCTAGTTGGCACGCAGTCAGTAAACTGCTGAAATCCAGACTGCTATCACGTAACATAAAGCTCCGTGTCTATACAACCATAATCATGGCGATTGTTCTATACGCATGCGAAACATGGGCTCTCACAAAACGAGAAGAAAACAAATTCCGCATATTCGAGAATAAAGTTTTAAGGGGTATCTTTAGAGGTAAATATGACGCGGAGGCAGGACAATGGAGGGAACTCCATAACCACGAATTGGAAGAGCTATACCGCAAACCTATAATAGTGACAGTAATCAAGTCGCGAAGATTAAGACGGGCCGGGCACGTGGTGCGAATGGGCAACGATAGGACCGTATGTAGAATTCTTGACGGTAGACTAACGGGAAAGAGACCGGCCGGACGCCCGCCACGGTGATAGGAGGACAATGTTAGGTTTGACCTTGAGGAGGTCGGATTGAATGGTCAAGTGTGGAAGGAGAGTGCACGGGACAGGGAACGATGGCAGAGTCGAGTCGGTGAGGTCATGAACTTCCGGGTTCCTACACGCCAATAAATAATATAATAATAACAAGCTGAATTAGATTCCTCTGTTGCTGTGTGTACGGAGAAATCGGTTTCGGAGACATAACCAAGTATGGGCATGGGTTGTCGATTAGGCAAAGGAACATGGGTCTTGATCGTTCCGATGGTTGTTTCGTGGAAGTGCAACGCATCGTGCTGGTGACTTACCAGGAAGGAGAATTGGTGTTATTTCAAATAGTTTAGGTAGGATGGGAGCCGAAATGGTTTTCAGGGAAACTGGTGCTGCTTGGTTGCAAGCGGGGGAAATGGTTTAAGTAGGAAGTGAGCCGGAATGGTCTTCGGGGGTAATTAAATGCTGCTGGGTTACAAGCGAGAACAATGGTTTAAGTAAGAAGTGAACCGGAATGGTTTTCGGGGAAGACTAAATGCGGTTTGATTGTAGATGAGGGAGATGATCGAAAATGTATTCTATTGCAGGATTGGGATGTATTCTGTTGTAGGTTTTAAAAATGCATTCTATTACAGATTGGGAAATATATGCTATTTTAGATTGGGGAATGGGTGCTGTTGCAGATTGGGAAATGTATTTGTGGCGGTTCGTTAAAGCTTTCCCAAGAACCATCCATTTTTTTTAAATCAACCGATTCTCCCTCACTCCATAAGCCACTATACTTACCTGCATTCGAGCAGCGTAAGTTGTCTTTCAAATAACTTTCACCTGAAAGTTAAACCTCATCAAGGCATGCATCACATTGAATTTTTCCGTTTCATATTATATGAACCATTCCATATCCCCATCGGCTCGGCTCGTCAGCAATTATAATAGATAAACACTCGATGGCCAGCGTAATTGTTGACACAGCTGTAGCCGATGGTTTTGCTACGGTTCATAACCATTTATTGCCCCAATCCCGAGGTTCGCAACACTTACGACCAATTTCCTTTATCGGTTATATACCCTAGATCATGCCTAACGATGCTCCGGCCTGTAAAACAAACAAGCACACATGTAGTAGTTACTGTAGTTTGAACCTTGAAATAGCGTTTCTGTTTATTTAGGACACAGAAACCTATTTCTTCCTTCGGCGATCTTCGTTATCGCGTATCTCAATAATGCCTGCAATTCATTACACCAGTCCATGTTTATTCAGGTGCATTTTCGTCGTTGCCGATATGCAGGCTGAAGGGCATCGTACTTGTCCTATACGGACACATATAGAATTCTCCCACACCGATGTAATCCACCACCGTTGAATCTGACGGATACGGATTGCCTCGGAGGATCAGATTTTTACCGTCCAACCGGACACACGTCTCAAGGTCTCGTGATCAAACCAAGTCGAAGCCCCAAGTTCAGTTACCCATAAGGTGTTACAGTCCGCGATATAAAATTTCATGTTCATTAGTACAAGTTACTTCGTCGATTTTTGCTTACCGATGAAAAGTAGATTCCGATCGCTGTTTCTCTCTTTTCGGAACTTGTTCAAAAGTGCTAGCGAAACACTTAAATGCAAACTATCTGTGCCGTTAGAATTAATTGTAATAGACAATGTTTGTGAACCTTTAAGTGAAAATAATAAATAAAGGAGAACAATTGAAAAACAAAATAAAACCGGTGTGTTTAATTTTTTGCTGTGGAACTCATGTCTTTTGCCAGTGAAGATAATAACTAAAGGAGAACAATCGGAGGGCGAAACAAAATCAGAGTGTTTATCCTTCTCTCGGTGGAACTTTTAGATTGTTTGGGGAGTGAAGTGAACCCGTGTCGTGTCAGGCACCTACATCAACCCCCACATATTCTTACAAGTTGAATGGGGCGTTGGGCTATGGTGACGCGCTGTTAACGGTCAAAATTAGGTAGGAATTGTGGGTTGGTTCTCCGTGTGATATAGAGAACCCCCACATGTCTGCGCTGGCAAATTTCAAGCATTTTCTCCCCGGACGATGCCACTTTCGAGGTTCAAGCTTTCGACCTTACGAGTATGAACTGAGAAAAATCGAAGCGAATATTTTTAAGGGCTCTAGTAATCTGGTAACATGGTATAGTATTTCAGAAACGACCTAATATGCATTGTGTGAAGTTTAATAAAGCTGTAAAGGATAACCTTCAGATTTTTTATTCATTCCATGATTCCGGCCATCATGAAGCCAGAGAAACACGTTCTAATTGAAATTATTAACGGGCGAATAGTTAAGATGAGAAACAGAATTTCCGAGTTTACGTAAAACAGGCGAAAGAAGGGCGGTTTCTATCTGTATTCTAGTGGCAGTATTTTTATGACACAGGTCTATTTACAGTTTCATTATCCGATGTTGCATTCCATCTACTGCTCTTAAACTTCATCTCCTCTCTTTCCCCTCCTGACCATGCCCACTCCCGTCTACACTCTTACATCCTGTACTAACCGAGGTGAATGAATGAGTGATAATTGATGGATAAACCCAGTAACCAACCCGCCAAACATACCCCCCCCCCCCCCCTCTTTTTTTTCTTTTCTTTTTAACCATAGTTTATACTCTTATATATAGTTTTAATATAGTTGTTAAGTTTTATCGCTTGTAGTAAGCTGAATATATGAGGGTTCTGCCCTCACTAAACTATTAAACTATTGAATGCGTGGAGTAGTGTCGTCGAACAAAAATGGGGTTTGAGTTCCAGCTTTGAACAAACACATGCCTTGAAAATTTTAGCCAACAAATGCTCCTTGAAGGACATTAATAGTAAAGAAAATGCCATTGTATAATTTAATGTACACGCGAAGATATAATGTAAAACAGAAAATCTTAACATTAGATTTATCATTTAATCTAAGAATAAAAATGTTTCGATTGTGCGCCATTGAACTAAACTAAACACTGGATGGTTTTGAGGAAAATATTCGAAAAGATGGACGAACTATAGTGCCGAAGAACTATATTCAAGTGAAGAAGAGGAATCCACAATAATCACCTTATTAATCCCATCAATTTCCTATAAATATAGATATACCAATCTGGGTTCAAATATGTTGCACAGAAAATTTGAAGGATGGGAAGTATTTTTTGTATCTTCTACGAGATGGAAAGCACCACGCTTCAGTTTTTGCACCATCAATTAAGAGTCGATGTAAATTACGTGCCAAGAATACAAAACTCTTCTATGTCTTCGATGACGTAAGTACCATTCAGAGACAATAGAATCTTGAAGGCATTGTATCCCACTCAGGCAAATAACTCTCGTTGGCATATTTCGTTGAAGATGAGACACTACTATTTAAACAAAATTGGAACGGGATTGGCAGAGCATATTTGAAGCACTAAGGGAACCTTATTCAACAAATGAGTGCATTTGATTTTGGGTAGTAGGCAGAAATCCAACTAGCGACAGCAATGGGCCATAAAGAGCGGTAATACTATGAGATGGCGCAGTACTATGTTACATAAATAAAAATGATAATCCCCCCCCCCCCCCCCCCCCCCCCCTTCCATTTCCATCTAAATAAATACGCAAATTCGCGTCCTTATCCCCTCATTACATACTATCTATCGTACAGAAAGATAACATTTCCCACGCCTCATAATCACATTTTTCAATTTCCAATTCAAATCCCATCCAAAACATTTTTCCTAACAAAATATAGTTTCATCATAAAAAACCGACTCAAGGCGAAACGTTACATTGCATATAAGAGTCTCTATTCAATTTTGACTAGTCACGATTTAAAAGGAAAATGTACATACAAACATTTCCCACTCCTTCATCCCATATCTCGCAAATGTCATAATTCTTACTCCAAAATAATTACAAAATTCTTTGAACGAGAACCATGAGTAATATCACACACATTTTTAGGTACAATCACCCTTCCCAGCAAGCTTGTCGTTATCTTGCCATTATATACTTGTGCACCTGAGGATTCACTGGAAGGAGGCTCAGGCCAGCGGGAGCCGAAACCAAATTTCAGTGAATCAGTAAATGGTAAGGTGGGGGTAAATTTGTCTCCTAATATAAAACGGCGCGAATGAGGGACTTTGACACTCGTGTATTTTTAATCGCGAAAGCTGTAGCTGGTGTGTTTTTTAAAATTGGCATTGCGGCTCTCGTGTTGATTCGCGACAAGCGCTCGTTGATTGAAATGAAGAAAAAAATTGGCTGTTATTCGGAGAAAAAGTAAAAAGTCGAGTCTGGTGGTGGCATGGACATTTTCGTGTTATTATCTTATATTATAATATTTATATATTGAATTAAACATAAGTGACAGAAATAAAAACGCAAAACTGTGAATGTTGCAAATAAAACCGAGAACTGTGTTGTGATGTACATTTGATATAATGGATTAAATCATCATCATTATCGGCACTACAACCGGGAACCAGTCTTGGCCTTATTTAGCAAGTCCTGAGGCTTGTTAAATTTTCCATAATGATTTTTTTTCAGGGCAAGGTCATTAGTCTTGCGTCACCGGCTCCCCGACGGGGAACCGAACCCCGGTCCCCTGCGTGACAGGCGGGTATACCAACCACTATACTATCGAGGAGCCCAATGGATTAAATATTGTTGGCAAAAATAACAACGCAAATAAATCCATTTCTCAGAAAACAGTGAAAAATAACTACTACAACTACGCAGTGTGATACATTTGGACCGAGATGCGAGGAAAGCGCTCGACACCCAAAAGAGAAGAACCAAACATACATCTGAACCAGGCAAACCACGAGTACGCACGATGCTCTTTAAATTTATTTTATATTGTTGTGCAAAAGTTATTTTGCAACAACTGCGCCACAAGTTTTTCGCTGAACTACGCCACTTGCGAAGTTTTTGAAACAAGCGAACCAGCATGAGCGAATTTCAAAACAGAAAAACAACAGCAACTTAATCGCCCTCTGTCACTCCCCAAACGTGGCCATCGTTCGCAGACCAAATTGGGATGAATGGATAGTCAGAACGTTCTTATAATTTGCAGTGCCGCTAGAGAATTACTGTGGGTTGAGTAGATAAAGGCCTTTGATTTGATGTGTCCTGTGTTTTGTATTATACATGGATGACCTGAAAAGTTTCCGACCTCAACGTAAAGATAGCGGCACTCGTCAATAAAATGGCTGAAATTTTTGTGAGTAACTGTCAAAAGATCTACAACCACATTCACTAGCTTTTATTGACGAGTACTGCTATCTTCACGTTGAGGTCGGAAACTTTTTAGCCCACCCTCGTATATCTTCACTGTAAAAAATTGTGTTTTACACAAATAGTTGAATAATTAAGAACAAATCATTTTGTTTATTTGAAAAATTCTCCCTGAACTAAGAAACATTGATTTGCATAAGGAAGGGAGACAGATGGCGGCAACTGCTTCACCTGTTGAAAGCTATTCCTCTTGGTCTTGTAATTGTAAAACCGAGTAAGTTGTCCGAGAAAATTGTATCTCATTTTAAATTAGTAATGAAACTAACAAAAAAGTAAAATAAAATTCTTGAGGATGTTTTTATCGTATTTCAGCGGTAATCACTAAAAACAACAATATTACCAGCCTAGAAGGCCCCAAAGAGATTATCTCTTATTCAGTGAATATGAGGTTTGTCAACTCTACAAAAATGCGTCGGATGGGCGGATCGTGTCATATAATAACGAATTTATTTCTTTTTATTTTATTCCAACTAGCTTTTTCAAATTAACTAAAAAACTAAAATTCGAGACTTTTAATTCAGTGTTGGCGGAACAGAAAACAAATCTTCCAAACACCATCCAAAAAACAAAGCAAATTTCAGAAACTGGACTAAACGTCAGATGTTGTGGGGGTTCTTTAATCATATCCGAAGAACCACCCATTTCCCTTAACCCAACTCCCCATTCCCAACCTGCAATAGAAAACATTCAAACCATTTTTCACCTGCAATATAAACCCACGGCAAGCAACATCAATTTCATACAAAACCATTTCGAATCTTCATGAACCATTTCGATCCCCCTTACTGGCAATTTCGTCTATCATATACACATTAATTTTTCTGTGTACACATGCCCAACCAACCGTTGGCCCAACGACAAAGCCAAGGCAAGTTGCCTGCTTGCACAGCTGCAAGACAAATCACCTATGATCGGTGGTCTAACCGATAAACAATCATCGTAATGGTCATGTCCTATGTTTAGTTGCCTAATCGACAAACAATGATCACTCACGCTTGCCACTAATGTCGAGTTCTGTTGTATACACAACATATAAACAGAAGAATCTATTTCGGCCCGTCCGGTAATATTCCCTATCGTAAACGATAGCAATGCCCTTCGGTCTCTATTGTATTAACATTTGTTTGTACTGCTGCCTGGGTTAGATTCTCTTCTTCGTATCCAATGCCCAATGCAATTTCGTTTGTCCTTCTTTCCAGTGCATGGACATTCAACCTGATCTGTACGATCACCATGGGAACCTTTCCAATGAGACTCAAATCGATTTTTCATTAGTTGCTGGGCGAATGAAAAATGTCATTTCCGTTTTATCCATATCAGTTGGAATCCACCTCAATCACGGGTTGGCATTGCAAAGGGAGTCAGATTTCATCCTTCGAGGAGTCGAGTCTTACGGTTGTGCTGTTCAGTTTCTTTTTCACAATTTTAAAAATAATAGCTCCAAGTCGAGCAGTTGATGTATTTAGTCGTGTTGATTGTCATCATCATCATCGGCACTACAACCGGGAACCGGTCTTGGCCTTATTTAGCAAGTCCTGAGGTTTGTTAAATTTTCCATAATGATTTGTTTTTTTCGGGCAAGGTCATTAGTCTTGCGCCAAAGGCTCCCCGATGGGGAATCGAAACCCGGTCTCCCGTTTGACAGGCGTGGTGTCAAGTGTTCTTGTAAATTTTCGTCCAATTTCACGATTGCATAAAATTGCACAACTTCAACCTACTGGATAAATACTAATATTACGATAGACTAAACTAAAACCCAGTTGAATAAAATCATTTGTTACGAAAACTGTGTTTTTCATTTTACTTATTCCTTGTTTGGCGATCGTTTGTTCCTGCTTTTAATCTTCCCTCGACGACGTGCAGTGTTTCACCAGCGGACTATATCGTGGGTTGGTAGTAGAACGAGCGCCCATGACGGCGCCACGACAACCTACCCCACAATGTTACCAAACAAAACTGAACCCTTATGTAACAATCGACGAGCATGAGTCACTCAATAAATTGTACACTGAACTACCTCTGCGACTTCAATGCGGGGAGGACCTTAGAAACCATGCATTTCCACATCAGTCGCATGTACTTGAGTTTAGAAATCGAATTCGTACACGGGGCAGTAGCCTGATGCGTTGAGCTTTGGTTCTATATTTTAGGGTGTCTAACCGTGATAGCGTCGGTTCGAATCACACGCTCTTCACTATCGTCGCAAACGCTATAATAGCATTACTGTCTATGTTTTCTAAGGTGATGGAAAAAGTCATCAATACTGAGTTAATTAAGTATTTCGAATGCAACGGATTGTTGTATTCCAGAATACTACCCTTTATTAAATTTAACACTGAATCTCCTTACACATCCTTAAAACTACATCCTCACATATCTTACATTCTCAGTTAATACGATTCATAAATAAACAGACACAATATTCTATATCCAGTCACTTACAGCACATTTCATAAATAAACAGACACAATATTCTATATCCAGTCACTTACAGCACATTTCATAAATATGCCCCTTTTCATAACAAGCACATTTTTCATTTCAAAACATGGCCACTTTGATTTTCGTTCAAAGTTTATTCAAAATTCTAAGTCACAGAGACTTCTAGATTGTTTTGTTCAGTTTATACGCCACAGTCAGTTAGAACAAAATGTTCTATATAAACAAGTAAATTTATATGAAAAAAGTAGAAAGAAGAGAGCTCAGCTTCAGATAGCTGAGTTCAATAAAATAAAAATAAAACAAATAAAATATAATTAAATAAAAACTATAAGTATTTTAATTAATATAATAACCTCCACGCTCTTCCCTCGAAAGAGGAAGCACGGCGTTGGAGCCGTAACACTGGTGGCAGCGGTGGGATCCACGAAGACTGGTGGACTCCCGACTAGTGGACTCTTCGAAGGAAGACCAATCCTCGAAGGAAGACCGATCCACGAAGACTGGTGGACTCCCGACTAGTGGACTCCTCGAAGGAAGACCAATCCTCGAAGGAAGACCGATCCACGAAGACTGGTGGACTCCCGACTAGTGGACTCCTCGAAGGAAGACCAATCCTCGAAGGAAGACCGATCCACGAAGACGGGTGGACTCCCCGAAGGAAGACCAATCCCCGAAGGACGACTCAATCCTCGAAGGAAGACTTAATCCTCGAAGGAAGACCAATCCCCGAAGGACGACTTAATCCTCGAAGGAGGACTCGATCCCAGAGGAAGATTAGTGCAAGATAAAACCCTAAAGAGGGAAGGAAGGTCCTCACTTTTTTTCGACTTGGATGGCGGAACATTCGATGTATCGAGTGCAAATAACTTCGAAATTTCCTTTGTCGATGAGTTCCAGAGGAAATCTAAATTAACCTCAGTGGCAGCCCAAAAAAAAAAAAAAAAACAAGAAGACAACACCTCAGAAAAAAAAAAGAACAAAACATTAATAAAAAAAAAAATATTTTAAAAAAGGAGAAAAAACATCAATCAACATATATTAGTAGTAAGAATCGTTAGCGAAATATCAATTTTTCTGTTCATTTTTCCGTAGGAATATTTTTACCTTGGTACTTTTAACTTTTCCTTTTTACTAACAATTTTGTCCGATAGAAATTATTTCGAATATTCTCTTTCCAGTATTTCGACGATATTTCCGTTTTGTCTTTTTCGCCGCATTTTCTTTCTCTACAGCTTTGAGACCAAATTAACTTTCTTTTTCATATATATTGAATAACTAAAAGAAAGGCCATTTTTATATACCGTATTTTTAAGAAGTGATTTTGCCATACATTGATTTCAGAGTTTTCAAGATTACGAGTCCGTATTACACGAGACAGGCGGCTAGGCAGGGGGAAGAACAAATCCACTCTCTACAAATACACCATAGTCCCCCTGAAATGGCTCTTTCTGTCGGAATTTCTGATGTTTTCAGAATCGTCTCTACCTTTGACGGAAAACCCTGCGACCTAGATAAATTTCCGGGGGAGACGTTTTATTTAGATCTATAAAAGGGACAGACCCGGAGATATATGAAACATTTTTGGAGCTAGTCAAAAATAGACTAGAGGGTCCTGCCTATGATCTAATTAGGTATAGCACAATCGCTAAATGGGGGGATTTAAAGGATAAACTTGAATCAGAATATAAAGAGGAGCAATCTCGGTCAACGGCACACAATGAGTTGATATCCCTGAAACAAAACTTCAGAGAAACCGTTCGGGAATACGGAGATAGAGTTGCGAATGCTCTGAGGACGCTGAACTCTGCTACGTGTGAAATAACAGCAGATGCGGTGGTTAGAGAATTCTTGATAGAAGAAAACTCAAAATTGGCAGTGCAAATATTTGAGGATGGTCTCAAGAATGAACAACTGAAAATCCTAGCCAAGGTCCATGGGGGAAGTAGTTTAAAACAGTCTATTGCACATGTAGTATCACATGCTGCTCGAATGGACAACTCTCCCAGGCCATATAACTATAATGACAGATTTAATCGAATAGTCTGCCAAACCTGCGGTAAGCCAGGTCATTCTCAGGACACTTGTTATCGGAACATGCAGTCCAACAATTTTCCGAATAGACAACCAATAAAAAGAGAATATAACATTATATGCAATTTCTGTGGACGGAATAATCACACAGAGAACGAGTGTAGATACAGGATATCTAGGAATGGACCATCCTTAACAAATTGCCAACAAGGTACAACAACGCGTAATCCATTCCGAAATAATCCTGCAAACACCGAAAATCGTTTTAGTGAGAATCCTAGAATCACCAATAGACAAAACGATAGGCAAAATGTTCACTTTTCTCGGGTGCAAGAGTCGGAAAACGAGGCCAGACGCCAACAGAATCATGCTGAACGGCACTCTTCAATCTATAGTATTCGGTCGACTCAGATAGAGAGGAAACAAGGCAAATCGGAAGGAGACACACAGCCATTCCTTTCGAACGACTGTAATGATCAATATACACCAAATCTAAGATTTCACGTACCCTTTTGTCCCGAATTAAAAGAACCAGCGATACGTCTTAGAGTTAGTCCCGCAGACAATATGTACACGACTTTTTTAATTGATACCGGCGCCGACCTAAGCCTTCTAAAATCATCGTGCTTAAAGAATCAGAAAAAAGATGACAAGATCTACACAATATCCACACTAGCAGGTGATTCTTTGAAAACCCTGGGGACGGTAAGTGGTACCCTAGAAGTAAAAACCCAGGATCATACCATGCTCATGGATCATCCTTTCCACCTACTCACCGAACAAATAAATCTGCCTTATGACGGAATCATAGGAAACGATTTTTTATTTAAATATAGATGTGTAATCGATTTCAAGGAACACCTCCTGAAGATTCCAATGTCAAAGGGTAATGATAGTGAGCATCGAAGAAAGCCATACGGCTCTACAAATGAATCACGAGCCACCTGTTCAGACCTTCAGTTCGAATCAAAAGGAAAAAGTAATAGCTCTAAACAGAATAGAAAGCGAAAACAGAGAAGATTGGGTGACAAAGTTTCAGCAGCAAAGACTGAAGTACAAAATGTTCCAGCAGCACATAAGACTGAAAGAGCAACTTTCACTTTAAAACCCAGAAGCCAACAAATTGTAGACTTTCCGTTAACTAGTAAACACCAGGAGATGTCCGGCGATATAATCATTCAAAAAAAACGAATCATGCCAGGAATATACGTGGGCGAAACCTTAACCAGCCCCAAGAGCTCCAAATTAAAGGTGTTAATGATGAACACTTCGGAAGCAGAACAAACGGTGAATACTAAAGACGTTGACTTCAAATGGGACAATCTAAGTGATTTCAACCTAATCTCTAGTCAATCCGACGACCTAATCAAAGGCAGGTTAAATAAATTAACATCAATAATCAATCTCAGCCACTGTAATTGTGAAGAAAAACAATCTATCCTTCAAATATGTAGAGAATACAATGATTTATTTTTTCTCGAAGGTGACAACCTCTCATTCACAGAAGCGCTGAAACCTAAAATCATTACTGACCCGAACAAGCCGCCCGTATTTACCAAACCGTACAGGCTCCCGGACACACAAAAAACCGAGATACACAAACAGGTGAATGACATGCTACAAAGTGGTATTATCCAACCCAGTGCTAGTCCTTGGAACTCCCCCTTGCTCTTGGTACCAAAAAAGGCTGACAGGGAAGGTAATAAGAGATGGAGAGTTGTGGTTGATTTCCGTAAGTTAAACGAAGTAACTGTTGCCGATGCATATCCGTTACCAAATATCACGGACATACTAGATCAACTAGGGAGGGCAACTTATTTTAGCACCCTCGACCTGGCAAGCGGATTTCATCAAATCCTAATGGACAATGAAGACAAGTGCAAAACCGGCTTCAGTACCCCTTATGGACATTATGAATATAACCGTATGCCGTTTGGTCTACGAAACGCGCCCGCAACTTTTCAACGTTTAATGAACAACGTTTTAATGGGATTACAAGGATTCGACTGCTTTGTATACATCGATGACATAGTCCTTTACGGATATAACCTGCAAGAACACAACTCAAAGCTTATACGAATATTTAATTGTTTACGTCAGAATAACCTTAAGCTTCAACCAGATAAATGTACTTTTCTGAAGAAGGAGCTAATGTATCTGGGTCATGTAATTTCCGAACACGGTCTTAAACCAGACCCCGATAAGATTAAAGCTGCTAAAACATATCCCACACCCAAGAATGTCAAGGGAGTAAAATCATTCCTCGGATTCATAGAATACTACCGGCGATTCATAGACAAGTTCTCAACCATAGCAAAGCCACTAACTAAGTTACTAAAGAAAACCGAAGCATTTAAATGGGACCCCTTCTGTGATGAAGCCTTCCATACGTTAAAAAATAAACTTATAGAACCTCCCATATTAGCTTACCCTGCCTTCAATCAAGACTTTATAGTAACTACGGACGCTAGCGACGTTGGAATAGGCGCGGTCTTATCGCAGGGAGAAATTGGCCAGGACAAAGCTATTTGTTATGCTAGCCGTACCCTTAACGACGCCGAATCCAGGTACAGCACGACAGAAAAGGAACTACTGGCAATCATCTACGCCGTCAAACAATTTCGCCCCTACATCTACGGACGAAGGTTCACAATATGTACAGACCATAAACCACTACAGTGGCTCATAAATCTGAAGGACCCGACATCAAGATTGGCTCGTTGGAGAATATTGCTAGAAGAATATGAATACCAAATTATTTACAAGGCCGGAAAATACAACTCCAACGCAGATGCACTTAGCCGCCTCCCTATTCACCTCCAAGACACACAAGAGGTAGGCAAGGTACTAGTTACCACTAGAAGCAAAACAAGAGGTCAAGGCACCGCTGAACAATTAGTAGCCGCTAGTGAGGAAATTACTCTCCGACATACCGAATGTAAGATAATCGAAATTTCTAAACCCATAGAGTATGCCAAAACCCGGTCACCCATTCAGATCTTTATATTACCCAATAAAGAAGGCCAAACCGAAAAGATACTTAAAACCATCCCTACCTATACACGTCCGAATCCAAACGAAATAAAATTATACCCAAACACGACTAAATCCCCTTCATATATTGTTACTACGTTGCCACTAAACATAGAAACCGAACCCAGCTTTGAACAAACACTCAGCAAAATTCATAACTATTGTAAAAAAGAAAAGGTAAACCATATCGACATTTCTATCCCAAAACAAGATCCAATAAACCCCCGCCTTAAAAATGCCATAATACAAACATTCGCACAAACCAAGATCACCGTGTATCTTTACTCTGACAAAAGAATCTATATCGAAGACCGACAGGATATCGCTCAAATCCTCCGTGACTTCCATAATTCACCTTTTGGAGGGCACCAGGGAGTCTCCCGCACAATCAAACGTGTTAAAACAAGGTACTTTTGGCCAACCCTCATAAAAGACACGAAAGAATTCATCCGCAAATGCGACTCGTGTCAAAGAAACAAACTAACGCTAAACAGAAAAATCCCGATGAAAATCACAACAACAAGTACAACCCCCTTCGAACGAGTAGCTCTAGATATTGTTGGCCCGCTCCCAACTAGTTACGAAGGTAATAAATACATATTAACGTTCCAAGATGACTTAACAAAGTTCACTGAAGCTATACCGCTACCCAATGCGGAAGCACCCACCATAGCTCGTAGTTTTGTGGAGAAAATCATATGTCGTTTCGGAATACCCGACGCGGTATTAACGGACCAAGGCACCAATTTCCTAAGCCACATTTTTAAAGAAATATGCAAGATTCTAAAAATCAAAAAGATACAAACAACACCTTATCATCCCCAAACAAATGGAGCCTTAGAACGTAGTCACCGAACGTTGGCCGAATATCTCAGACACTACGTTAACAAGGACCAACTCTCATGGGATACTTGGCTACCATATTCAATGTTTGTGTATAACACCACACCGCACAGTAGCACCGCATTTAGCCCTTTGGAATTACTCTATGGTTTTCCTGCACGAATACCGAATTCGCTCAGCATAAATCCGCAAACGTCATACAACTATGAGAACTACGCTAACGAACTAAAAGCCCGCCTACAGTACGGTTACAAGATTGCTAAAAACATATTGCAGGACAAAAAGGAAAAATCCATAAAACATTCAAAGTTGGCGACAAGGTACTCATAAAAAACCATACCAGGAAAAATAAGCTCGCTTCCTTATGGGAGGGTCCCTACGAAATACACAACATAGTAGCCGATGAAAACTCAGAAATCAAAATAGGAAATAAATTCAAAGTTTTACACAATAATAATATAAAACTATTTTCGGAATAAATAAATAACCCATACACACAACATAACCAAATTTTTAACAATTATCTTAAAATTAAACACGGTTGGAAAATTTTCCATAAATTTAAGGAAAAGATAAACACATAACAAATGGCCTTTGTTTTTTTATTTAATATATATGAACTAATCAAACAATTGTAGGAATTGACGAAAACGAAAAAAAAAAAAAAAAAAAAAAAGTTAAAGAGGGGGAAAAGGAAAGAAAGAAAATTTTATTGGTAATATATATATATTGGAAATTTTGGAATATATATGGAATATATATACGGAAATGAGAATTTTGAAACAATAATATTAATATTATATAATTAATATAATAAGTAATAATAATTTTTGGATAAGAAAAGAAAAGGTACCAAGGAGAAGTATTTAAATTTAGTTAATATATAATGTAAATAGACTATTTTGGACTATTTTTCTAGTGTTAAGAGCTTTTTGATTATTGGTAAAATTTAGTTAATATATAATGTAAATAGATTATTTTTCTAGTATTAAGAACTTTTTGATTATTGTAACCTTTGATGAAAGATTAATTTTGAAAACCATTGTAATGTAATTGAACGAAAATCCAAGTCTTTAATTAATCTTAAGCTAACATATAGTTACTAGAAAATTATTCTCTTCAAGGATAATTTTCTTTCTCGAAGAAGGGTGGGATGTTGTATTCCAGAATACTACCCTTTATTAAATTTAACACTGAATCTCCTTACACATCCTTAAAACTACATCCTCACATATCTTACATTCTCAGTTAATACAATTCATAAATAAACAGACACAATATTCTATATCCAGTCACTTACAGCACATTTCATAAATATGCCCCTTTTCATAACAAGCACATTTTTCATTTCAAAACATGGCCACTTTGATTTTCGTTCAAAGTTTATTCAAAATTCTAAGTCACAGAGACTTCTAGATTGTTTTGTTCAGTTTATACGCCACAGTCAGTTAGAACAAAATGTTCTATATAAACAAGTAAATTTATATGAAAAAAGTAGAAAGAAGAGAGCTCAGCTTCAGATAGCTGAGTTCAATAAAATAAAAATAAAACCCTTTATTAAATTTAACACTGAATCTCCTTACACATCCTTAAAACTACATCCTCACATATCTTACATTCTCAGTTAATACAATTCATAAATAAACAGACACAATATTCTATATCCAGTCACTTACAGCACATTTCACCCCGGTCTCCCGCTTGTACTAAACTAATAAATGGGGCACTTACCGACTAAATCTAAATCTAAAATTACAGAGCGGAAAAAGTGGAAATTCTTCCCCGCGCGAGTGTTTTGGGAGCGTTACAACCTGCAACTGTTCAAAAAGAACTGCAACAATTATTTGGTGGCATCTTGCGGCCTCAACTTGGCGCTATAGGTTCGCCTCTCCCGTAGTGAAACAATTATTTAAAAAAAAAAAAACGCAATAACGCTACTACACAGAAACGTATTCTTGGCCTTAGAATTAAAATTATTAAATTATAGTAAACTTAAAAACAAAAATGAAACGTAAATAATATATTTAAGTAATATTAAAATCTACAATAAGTTAGATAATAAAATCAAAAAATAAAACAAAAAAGAAATTATTAAATTAAAAAATTACTAAGATTGTAAATAAAAAAGAATATATATTATTAAAATAACTAATAACAAAAACATATTTAATAAATATGAAAATTGTAATTAAACAAAATTTAAATTATTAAATTATAGTAAACTCAAAAACAAAAATGGAATGTAAATAATATATTTAAGTAATATTAAAATCTACAATAAGTTAGATAATAAAAACAGAAAAGAAATTATTAAATTAAAAATTTACTCAGATTGTATTATAAATAAAATAGTTATATATTATTAAAATAAATAATAACAAAAACATATTTAATAAATATGAAAATTGTAATTAAACAAGATTAAATTATTAAATAGTAATGTAAAACCAATCGCCGCTCACACACCTACATGTTAACGACAGTGAGTTTCATTCCTCTTCTAAGAATGAAACTCCATTTTTGTGAGGGGGGAGGAATGTTATATAATTAAGATCGTTTAATTATCACCCTATTTATTCTTTTTTTTATGCTTTTAAACAGCACAAACGCACGCTAGGACGACTAATTTTCCAAGACCCCAAGCTCGTGTCTCATTATCCACATCCTTTTTTGTTCCGCTTCCTCAATACAGGAACGGTTCACACACATACACACTGACCAAAGCGTAGATTATCAGACGCCAAAGACGTGTCTGCGTTTACTACCGCACTCAAGACCTACCGGTCTTGTACGATTTCTTTCCCACCATCCTCCCATCCAAGTAGTTAGAGAACAATTAAACTAACCCTGTCCACACTATCCTTAGATACGTCCTTCCCCTTTCTTTTCAGATATCTTGAGACCGAGCCCAACATATTCACGGATGTGGGTGATTCTGGCTATCGCAAGATGACGAGAAGCCAGAGGCAAGATGAAGGACACATTTGTCCTTGTCTCCCTAAAGTCGGCCTCTCGTCACCCAATTTTTTTTTTTTTTTCAGGAACGGTTGTTATTTTGAGGAAACGGAATTAGGGGAACTATGGCTGTGTTCAGTATATAACATTTGGATTTTAAAGGTGGAAACAGATACTATACACTGGCATAGAAATTTCGTAAAAGAATGTTATATAATTAAGATCGTTTAATTATCACCCCCTATAATACTTAAAACTACTCACCCGGGAGGCCGGGTTCATTTCCCCGTCAGGGAGCCTCTGGCGTAAGACTAATAATCTTGCTCGGAAAAAAAAAATCATTATGAAAAATTTAACAAGACTCAGGACTTGCTAAGTCCTAAATTGGCCAAGACCGACTCCCGGTTGTAGTGCCGATGATGATGATAATACTTAAAACCTCGTGTCTACACATGAATATCCTTTCCCAATACCCACAACATCACTTTACCATTACAATAGAATAGTCCCACTAGGCAATAGATAAATATGTAAAATAAATTAACATCCCTTTTTACGAAATTCCTATAATAATATAATATCTGTTTCGACCTTTAAAGTCCAAATGTTATATACTGAACACAGCCATAGTTCCCCTAATTCCGTTTCCTCAAAATAACAGCCGCTCCTGTATTGAGGAAGCGGAACAAAAAAGGATGTGGATAGTGAGACACGAGTTTGAGGTCTTGAAAAATTAGTCGTCCTAGCGTGCGGTTGTGCTGTTTAAAAGTTTCAACAAAAAAAAAAGAGCATAAATTTAAAAGCGAAAAGGTGTCTGTCTGAGTGCAAGAAAGAGGTAATTAACGAGCAAGTTCGGGAAATGCTAGAGAATGAGATTATTCAACCTAGGGAAGAGCAAATGTATGTGGGGGAGGCACATTCGGCATTTGTGAGACGGTGACAGTGAAGGGCACGTCTACGTACTGGTATGGGGCCGGGATTGGTGAGCTGGGGAGAGAGTTTGAAATTGGGGTGGGACGGGATTAGGACGGGTTTCTTCTGAGTCGTCGTTTGAGGGCAGGCGTGGAGAGGTTGAAATCGAAGGAGGTGGGGAAAGAGTTGGCCTGTTGTAGCATACGCGAGATGGGCTCGTTAGCGCCGTAAGAAATGTGATGAGCGGGCACGTAAACCAGACGAGGGTTCCGCACATTACGGGGGTTTGTATGAATTGATTAAGTGGAGAGCAAGCTTGGGCAATTAATTGAGCCTGACCGAAGGCGATGGACAACGATGATGTCAGCATGGATTCTGCGCTCCTCAAGTGTGTTGAAGATTGATTAGAAGGAGCCGGCCTATGTATGGTGGTAGAATGAGTGGGTTTTCCCAGTTTAGTCCACAGAGGGCAAAGCGCAAGAAACGACGTTGAACGCCCTCGATCCTACGAATGTGAGACAGTTGATACGGGGACCAGACCTGACTAGCATATTCGAGTAGTGGCCGGACAAAAGTTGTGTAGAGTGATCGGATGACGTAGGGGTTTAGGAATTCCTTCGACCAGCGTTTTACAAAGCCAAGGGCGGCGTTGGCCTTAGGAAAAAACCGTTTGTTAAGGAAGGATGTTAAATTCACCTGGTCAGACAAATGCCAACAAGCATTTGATAAAATAAAAGGATTATTGGTTTCGCCGCCAATATTAATCTAGCCAGACTTCACCAAACCTCTTAATCTGACTACGGATGCGAGCAGTGAAGCACTTGGTGCCGTTCTATCGCAAGGGGAAATAGGCAAAGATCAGCCTATAGCTTACGCAAGTCGAACCTTGAATAAAGCGGAAAGAAATTACTCCACCATTGAGAGGGAGTTACTAGCCATTGTGTGGGCGACTAGAAATGTCCGTTGTTATTTACAAGGGCGAAGGTATATACGGATCATAAGCCACTGAAGGGAGTTTTTAACGTGAAAGACCCCATGTCACATTTAACCAAATTCCATCACAAATTATCGGAGTTGGATTACCAAATAGAGTACAAACCCGCTAAATATAACACCAATGCGGATGCCTTGAGCCGCATCCCGCAAGGTTGTGATGAGACTACCAAACTACAGAGATGCAATGTAGTAACACGCGCCCAAGTAAAAAAGCTAAAGGGAAGCGAAGAATCCCAGGAAAGTCAAACAAATGACGAGTCTTCTCTCCCAGAGAATCCCATTCCTTCCTGCACGGAAATAGGAATGGAAATAACAAAACCTGAGGATATCCAGTTACTGCTACGGGATTACCATGATCCTCCCTTGGGCGGATAAATTTAAAAGCGAAAAGGTCACGGTGTGTGTGTGCGCGTGAATATTAATGAAAATTAAAGAAATAAAAGGAAATATACATCCTACATTATATAAACGATTGTTTTTCGGTTTACACTATTATGGATGTAGATAAAACAATAGTGAAGTTTTTAGTTTGAACTTTTGTGTTGCCACCAGCACCACCTTTTCCGTGTGTAACGGTGCGTGTGGGAATAGTAAAGAAATAAAAGGAAATATACATCGAACATTTGAATTGTGTAACGAACTTTATTGCCAGGAATAAATATATAGAGTTTGCGACGATAGTGAAGAGCGAGTGATTCGAACCGACGCTATAACGGTTAGAATCACTAAAAGATAGAACCAAAGCTCTTACCCATCAGGCCACTGCCGCTTATGTGAGAATTTGATTTCTAAACTCAAATACATTCGACTAATGTGGTAATGGTATATTATTGCTATGGAATACGGCTTTAATGGATGTGCTTTTGGTGGTGTTGTTCTTTACTAGTCGTGTGTGTATCTGCTAGGAACGCCACAAATATATATCGAAAAATTCGAATTGTGCATCGAACATTTATTGCCAGGAACAACGCAGACAGCTGCTTTCCTTCAGGGAACAACGAGTTACACATCAGTACATTGCCAAGAACAACTAGGCGTAAGTTTTGTATTCAAAACAAAAACTTATAAAATAATTGTTATAAAAAATATAACAACATTCCAAAATCATTTTAAAAGATGTATTTCAACTTCATGTATTTCGCCTTAATCTTGTACAGATGTACTTCAATTCCATTTATGTCAAATATAATATAATGTAAATTTGTATTGTTTGTTTATTTACCGTTTAATAAAACACAAATAAGTGACATGGTAACTAAAATCCAAAAATTACATACTAGCAACTAAGTGTTTCGACTAATAAATTTGACATTTATATTTCTTTCATGAGTCTAGCATACGATGGTCTATTACAGAAGCAGCACATTTTTTTAATTACACGCTTTGCATCCACTTATGGGCATTACTATCGAATTAATGATACAAATGTAAAACCTGCAAGCACGGTGTTGACTACAATGTTAATTCAAATACTCAATGTCTCTCTACATCACTTTTTTCCTACCATCTTGGTCTTTGAGCTATTTCATAACATTTACGAGCCCTTGCCATACAAATTCACTTAACGTGTAATGTATAATTAGTAACCTTCTGTGCCACTTTAAAATAGGCATAATTAGCTATTTTAATGTGTAAAGTGCGGAAGGCAATTTTGTTCTAATTAAGAACCCCGATCTTATAAATTTCCGACGCTTAAAAATCCATTACGATGCAATGTTTTGAGTGCGCTGTTTCAACGACTAGAAGCGACAAAAGGGAAGAAAAATGATCAGACAGGTAAAAAATAATGGCATTAATATTTACATATATGACATGTAACAATTTGTTTCTCATCAACAAACATTTATTAAAATTGACATTGTGCAATGTGTTCAGGGCAGTTGTGGAACAGATTGTTTTGACATTTTTTGAACCGACTGCTCGCTTGTACAAAGTTTTTAGCACCTGACATTTGGATATATGTTGTTCTGTTAAGTGGAAAAGATGATATCTGTCAAGTGGCTGCCGCCAGTGTTGATACACATTTGTACCCGTTTTATCGCATTTTCCAGGACTTTCCGCAAGATTTCCTGTGATAACCGTTCGTATTCCTGTCGAATATTCTCCTTAAGGGCTGCGATTGTCTGAGGCTTGTTGGCATAAGCCCGCAACTTCAAGTAGCCCCAAAGAAAGAAGTATGGGATGGTTACATCGGGCGATCTTGCTGGGCATGCCAAATCACCAAAAAGGGGAGATTACGCGACCAGGAAACGCTTCCTTCTCACTATCCATTGTGGCTCGTGTTGTATGTGCGGTTGCACCGTCTTGTGGAAACCACATGTTCGCCAAGCCCCGCTCATCCAATTCCGGCAGTAAGAAGTCGTTTATCATGGCCCTGTAGCGTTCGCCAGTAACAGTGACCGTATTGCCGATGGCGTCCTCAAAAAAATAGGGCCTAATCACTCCACCCACGAATTAAGTAATCCGATAGTATTTTAATTTTATTAAAAAAATAGCTTTATTTTCCGTTAAAACGTAGGACTACTTATTTTTAATAATACTGTTACGGTGTAGCGTCTCTAACAGATACACACACAATACACAAACAAATAGTGAAGAACACCGAACGAAAATCGAATAAGAAAATACATCAGAGCCGTATACCATAGCGATAACATAACAATTCACATCAGTGGAATGTAGTTGAGTTTAAAAAATCGAATTCTAAACACGGCCAGTAGCCTGATGGGTTGCGCTTTGGTTCAATTTTTGGTGATTCTAACTGTCAGCGTCAGTTCGAAACACACGTTCTTCACTATTATCACAAACGCTATTGCGGCTAAGCCGATGGGTGTCTCCAAGAAGAATGTCCGTCTTCGTGTAGATTGCTCATATTTATCCGATTGCTGGGTCACAGATGAGCGTCCCGTGTTTACCCATGAGAATGGTGCGAAGATAATTGTTTTGGGTGATTGTTAATTTATGATGCTTTTAGAGCGTCAATGCGATGTCTGGGTCATAGATAGGTGTTCGGCGTTGACTCATGATTGTTTGATGTTTGGATCATGGCGTCGTGTGTATTATGGTAATGTGGCTCTCCTTAACTCGCGTGAACGCCGCACCACACAGTGGCTTTGAGTGGATGTAATGGCTTTTCATGCATCACATGTGGATTTTCAGTGCCCCAGAAACGAAGATTTTGCTTATTGACGTAACCGCTTAAGTGGAAATGAGCCTCGGCGCCCATGATGATTTTCGACACAAAATCGTCCTCTTCGTTGTTGAGATTAACGATGGCTTGACAGTAATTCACACGCCCCCCGTTGCTTGTCTGTTTGTGTTCTGCAGCTGTCTAGTGTGACAAATGTCAAATATGATTGACGTACGAGGTCTTCATGATTAGGTCAGGGTGGGGGTAGTATAGTTTTGGGGCGGAGAGCACGATGAATACAGTCGAGATTAGAAGTAAGCTTTGATCGTTGAGGAGTTGCGGTGGCGGGGGGGGGGGGGGGATTCGGGCCCGATAAGGGGTGTGGGGGACCCGTTGCGACAGAGTAAAGGGCTATGCTGATGAGATGTTTCCGGTAGAGATTTCATTGAGTTAACGTAACGGGGATGGGGGCGGTTAACAGTGGTGCTATTTTTGTGGTTTGGGGAAGCAAATCATTTTTGATGACAAAAAATCTCGGGACAAACGAATCTATATTTTTAATGAGATGCTCTTTTTTCTTGACCGGGTCCATCGGCCAAGCTCCGAAAGATGGCCAAGAATTTCTTAACTATTTCACAGACCCTATAAACCCACACTGAAATCGTTATTGGTGGTGATTTCAATGTGCACAACTCTCAGTGGCTTCGTCACTTCGAACACACAACACCTGAAAGTCAGTTTGTTCAGTTCTTTGCTGAGTCAAATAATTTAATGTCAACTCGTCAATCAGCCAACGCGGGTACCACACATTGATGGTCATTCCGTCAACACACTGGACCTGTTTCTCACCTCCCACCCAAACAAATACACGATTGAAGTTTCTTCGCCCTTGGGCACTTCAGACCATTGTTTCGTGTCAGCTAAATTTCCTCTAACCAACAGCAACGTTAACGCGAAAGCCCCCAAAAGGAGAGTATAGTTCTATGAGAAAGCCAACTGGGACGGTCTGAACGACTTTTTTAGGGAGTTAAATTGGTCGTTATTTTTCATCAATAACGACGTTGACTCTATAGCGGATACATTGACAGACACGATTCTGCTTCGCATGCGAACCTTTATTCCACACAGAGTAAAAAGTATCAAACCCCAGAGATATATGTGGTTCCATTTTATGGGCAGAGAAGCCGTTAAAGCTGACGAGTTGAGCTTTCGGTTGTATAAATCAAACAATACTGAAGAAAAGCGGAAGAGATTAACAAAAAGCTAGAAATTACTGCAATGCGGATATTCAACGCCCCAAGTTCTTGCATGATCAGAAAAAGAGACAAAAAATACTACACTCCCCCACAGGTAGTAAAAACTTCTGGGCAGTTGTGAAGAACATCCCAAACTCGGTCTCCTCATCCATTCCTTCGCTAATAGTCGATGACAGACCAGTCACCAGTGCAGTAGAGAACACGAATCTACTTGCTGCACATTTTGCAGCCAACTCAACGCTGCCTGATACCACATCAGTTCCACCTCAACTTGTATAAGCAGCACACCATGAGCCACATTCGCTTCCGAACGCATACTGGTGCCCGGGCAATCAAGGAGCTAAACGCAAACAAATACGCTGGTCCTGATGGCATTCCCCCAATTCTCTTGAAGAGATGTTCCTCTTCACTCCCTAAACCACTGCGGAAACTCTTCCATTTGTCTTATTCTGGCGGTTTCCCTAATAGATGGAGGTCAGCGAACATTCAGCCAATTCCCAAAAAGGGCGACAAATCATCCCTCTCTCCTTATCGACCCATAACACTAACTTCTATAATCTCCAAGTAATCGAATCACTGATTAACCATCAACGTTCGAGATATCTGGAACCAAATGAGCTCCTCAATGACCGCCAATATGGCTTTCGTAGCAACAGGTCCACAGGAGATTTGATGGCGTACCTTACCGGAGTTGAAGCCAATCCATCCACCACTTCGGAGAAAGCCAGTTATTGCAGTGGAAATCTCGAAAGCCTTCGACAGAGTTTTGGCATCCAGCCCCTTTGTCAAAATTGCATTCATATGGAGTGGACAATTCCCTGATCCAATGAATAAGTGACTATCTTTCTGACCGTTCAATCCAAGTTTTTCTTGATGGTGTCGAATCAGCCTCCCATCAAATTAATGCAGGGGTTTCTCAGAATTCGGTACTCTCACCTACTCTCTTCCTCATCTTTATAAACGATCTCTTGTCAATTACTCACAACCCAATTCACTCGTTTGCTGATGATAACACGTTTCTCATACTCATACGAACATTCCCGTGCAAACTCTTCGAACGTCACTACCAACCAGCAACTTATGCTTGATACATTGCATTCAGACCTCAACACGATATGTGGGGATTATCTAACCGAGTAGAATTCAATGCCCAAAAAAAGTGCTGCCTTTTGTCGTCAAAGGCGAGCCCCAAAGTAAATATACTGTCTATGAACGGCACTTGCATCGACGAAGCCAAGGAATTATCAATCCTCGGCACTCGAATTAATTCGACTCTTAACTGGACTGACCACATATTTGAAGCTGCGAAAAATGCAGCCAAATGTATGGGGTTCCTTAAGAGATGCAAAAGATACTTCACTCCATCGAACCTGGCCACTATTTACAAGGCGTATCATCGCTACTTAGCAATCGTAAGCGTTTCTGAGGACTTATTGACCTACCCTCGTGAAAGCAAATGACGTATAAGGAGTGTAGTCGATATACAATTTTTATTACGACATAGTCGAGATTGGGCAATAAGGTAAATAAGGGTAAGATGGCAATAAGGGTAAATATATATATATCATCATCATCATCGGCACTACAACCCGGAGCCGGTCTAGGCCTTATTTAGCAAGTCCTGAGGTTTGTTAAATTTTCCATAATGATTTGTTTTTTTCCGGGCAAAGTCATTAGTCTTGCGCCAGAGACTCCCCGACGGGGAATCGAACCCTGGTCTCCCGCGTGACAGGTGGGTATACTAACCATTATACTATCGAGAAGCCGTATACTTGTGCAAAAATGGAGTGCAATTCCCATATTTGGTCAGGCGCATCCAAAACTGCATTACACGTTCTTGACAAGATGCAAAAACGAGCAGTGAAACTTATTGGGAACTCAGCCGTAAGTCAATCAATTCCGTCATTAGAACACAGGCGCAACATATCATGCCTATATCTTTTCTATAGGTATTACCATGGTCGTTGCCCAACTAAACTTGCTGAATGTGTTCCGTCCCTTCAGGCATTTTCCCGCGGTACCAGTCAATCTGTGAATGCGCATCAGTTCACGTTGAAAGTGGACATCAGGCACACAAATAAACACAGAGAGTCATTCTTTAGCCGACCCATGTTACGGCCACAAGCACCCATCCCATAAAACTTACCCCTTTGGAGCCAGTCTCCACCACTAGCGGCGATACACGCCAAAAACATCCACTTAAAGAATGTGACACTACCTAAACAAAAACATTAGCCCATACAACAAATGGTTCCACATAAATGGATAGCAAGCAAATCAAACTAAACGTTCTATTTGTGCTAATCAATTAAACTCCAAGCAAATTGAACTAAACGTTCAATTTGCTCACATAAAAAACTTGGAAATATAATAATCGAACCAGAGGTTCGCCACAAACATCCCCTAGGATCCAAATGTGCGGACCAGATGTCTTTCTCTAAAATGCGCGCCAGCAATTTTATGATCATCTAGAAATATGGTTACCCAAAACCATTAACACAATCAGCCTCGTTTTCCGTTTTAACTAAACCAAGTTAAAACAAACAACTTGTGGCGAACGTACAAATTCCCCACAGGAAAAAGTCCAGACCAACTTGAGGTAATGCACTTACCTGGACAACATCACGTCCACAGACGCGATCCCAAGCCCAGCGGGGACCGCCAGTAACCCAACGTTGAGTCGACACCAGAAGGCAAGGAACTTAACGTCCCCAAAGCCTCTAATACCGAGCTAAACGCTCCATACCTAAAACCTACGACCTGAAACAAGGAGAAACATCCATGCATCCTTCGACGTGTGCAATCGCAAGCTAAGTGAATGCCAGCACCACAAGTCGGCAACCCTGAACATCTGCACGAGATGCAGGGAATTACAATTAAAACAATTAACCGACCAACGGACGTGGTGCGGTTGATCTAAACATTAGATCACCCAAATATTCACCGCAACAAAGGAGCGCATTCCTTAGCCTCGTAAACACCCAGATGGCGCGAAAAACCAAGCACCACGTAACTCCAAACAATACTTTGTTTGGAGTTTTACGAAGGCCAGCTGCAACAAATAAATACGGCACAGCATTGCGCCGTTGCCACTGTCCGCCAAGCAGAAATGCATCAGCGGAATGTTTGTTTTTCACACCATGTGAAAAACTCTCTTGGATTTCAAATCCAATAGATACCAGCGGACTAGACGTCCAGGCGATCGTCAACACCAGATGGTCGACCTAACTAAGCAGCGTGGGAATAGAATCCACCGTCAACAACGACGGTGAAGCTTCCATATGTATGCGTGAGAATTTTCTCCTTACAGGAAATTGTGTCTGCACAACTGCAGATACAAAACACACAGATACTGAAAAAAAAAAACAGTATCCGATAGGTTGAAAGAGGGGGAGTTTTTGATATCGAGCATCGGTACGAAAAGGAGGTCACAGAGAAACCCTACGAGGAGGTCGGTCCGCGCTGCGCAATATTTGGCTACAAGGGGCAGTGAAAAAAAGATAGTCGCACGGAGAGGATCCTCTGAGAAGAGGTATAGGAAAGTTAATCGAGAAAGTCGCGTCGTACGTGTGTCAAAACATTAACTCAGTAACTTGTGTTTCTTTCGTGTTTCTTAACTGCAATTGTAAACTGTTGGTATTTACGTGTTAACTCCGTAACGAATGTTCTCTCGTGAATTTCAAAAGTAACGATCGCAAAAAAAGTCGACACGGACTAGTAAGATCCTGAGGAGTTAGAAAACTTAAAACGAAATATAAATTGTGTACTAGACGTTTAAGCGTATTAAAAACAAAACAAGAACAATAAAAGTTAAAATAAAAAAAACGATTTTTCCGTGTGTCATTGTGCTGTTTCGCTCCGTAGTGTTCTTTGTGTTAGCAGTGTTCGCCGGAACACCGCAGCCAACAACCGGCAACTCAAAGGACAAATTAAGCGCCAAAGTTAAACAACATCGAACCCCCAAAAACTCGCGCCATAAAACGAACTACATGTACGTTTATCGCCGACCGACACAAAGGATCGTAAATGCTGATTGTTCTTTTGTGTTTCCTCTTTCGATCCCAAATTTGGGAAAGAAAAAGAAAGGAAAATCCTTTTATCTGCAGGATAAGAAAAGTTGTCGTGCGATGAAAAAACGGACATCGAGAGTGGGTTAAAAATCTTCAAGTGAGTTGGTTTGAGAAGTTTGACCAAGACGGTCTTGATGTGGTGCGCGGTGTGAGATATTTTTTAATTATATACGATAAGAATAATAAGTGTGTGTGTTATTAATAAACCTAGCAGTAAAGATATTTTTAATTACAAAACACAAAGAGTTTTATTTTAAAGGTGTGACAAGTGTGTGTGGTGTTTAAAGTGGATGACGAAAAGTTTCATTACAATGGCGCAGCCGGTGGATTCGAGGAAGCCTGAGTATCGTAAACTCGTAAGCGCTTGAAAAGCCCGAATCGGAAAAGAACTTACAAATAATAAACACATAAACTCAGTGACAAAACAAAAAATGATTAAAAGTGACAAAACAAAAAGTTAACTAAAACCACATACAAAAAAAACGAAAATCTAATAACAAAAATATGATAATAAAATATTTTTACAAAAAAAAAAAGGAATTTTAAAATGAGAAAGGACATACGTGAATCAAAAATAAGTAACAACAAATTTCAATAAACCAGTCAAAACTATCTATAAAAACACACAAATGAACTAAAAAGTGAAGTAAAATTAAACACAAATAACACACCAACAAACTAAAAAGTTAAAGAAAACCAATGATAATAAAATGAAGGTAGAAACCGACAATGAAAGTGGATCTAAAAGAAACAATTAACACAAACAAAATACAAGTAAAACGACAGGAACTAAAAAAATAAAAAATTAAAACAAACAACCTCAACATCCGTAACAAGGATAATCAACAGAAGCACCCTCAGCAACAACAAGAACAGCTGATCAACAAAGAATTCCAGCATATACCAACAGATGACAGCAAATTTACTATAAGATAAGTAATTTAAATCCTTACTTTCAAAAATTCTCTTTTGCTCAATAGTTGTAAGAACAAACTTAATAAATATAACTGAAATTATTTAATTAACTCCATTTTAAATTATTTAATTTAATTTTCATTTGAATTTAAATGATAGCAATCAGTTTCAATCAAAGATTTCGAAACAAAACCAGATATTACAGGTTTATAAACTAAAAAGGGAAAATACCATAGATTCGATTATCATTCTGTTTCAGTGTATAAAATCTATAGTACTTATTTTGTCCATATTGAATTACCGTACTTTTTGGGAAGTGTTTCCACTTCGATATACACATTTAACTCAACATATTACTATCTTTGCATCTGTCCCTATATTTGTCCATATTTCGCCATCGTTCAAATGAAAGTTTTCAATAACTCGGAAGTACTTCCACTTCAAGACAATAAGATATATAAAAATGAATAAATACCTATAACTGCTTTTAAAGTTTGTGTCTATATTTGTCCATGTATTCCTGGTTGATTTAATAAAATCCTTTTACCATTGATACTCATACTAAAAGTTAAACAAAATCATAAGTATTGCAAACACCTTCGGAGCAGTGATAGTCCTCATACCCACAGCATCCCCTATTTTCTTTTTCAGTCACTTTATTAACTGAATTTGTGGATCTGCAGACTGTTTTTCTCTTTCTCTTTTCTCTTTATTCCAAACCAAGTTAACAAAAATGACTGTCGATTACACCAAGGTTGTGAAGTTGTCAACACAACTAATCCCCATCTTCTCAGGGGAACGTAATCCACATTTAGGTGCCGAACTCCATACATTTTTGGAATGTAGTAGGAGGGTTTTGAATTGTCTCCCAGTGGAAGAGCACAATGTTTTCCTGCAAATATTCCCTACTAGGTTGCGAGGAGAAGCATCTGCATTGTTCGCGTCCACTCCGTTTTCATCTTTTGAAGAAGCAGAGGATCTACTTAGGAAAATTTACCAGCCAGTAGAAAGCTACCGAGATTTGGTCAATAAACTACTGGCTACCAAACAGAACCCAGCGGAAGCAGTCATCTTGTTCCAAATACGTTTGAAGCAAACGTTGGAAAGATGCTCACTGGCAGCGGAGAAGAGATATGGCTCCGCGTCCGCGAAAAGTAGCCTCAAGGAATCAGACGTTAAGATTAATCGGCGAGAAGCTTGCACCTTACAGATGCCGTTTGGAAGTATCCGAACCTTGGGAAGCTGCAAGGTGAACTTCCAACTGAGTGATAGGGCTAAACTCCCATGCAAATTTCAAGTAGTGGGCAGTATGCCCGATCTACCAGAAGACGGACTACTTGGAAACGACTTCCTGTCGAGAAATTGCAATGTGGAAGGCCCCAAACAGTGTATCACATTTCCTCGAACGGAAATGAATCCAACGGTATTTAGTGTGCCGATCAAATTCTCAACGATTGAGAAAAGGGCACCTGAAAATAAATACTATAAAGGAAAACAAGAGCAAGCCCAAGATAAGTGGAAATCTTTCAGGTTAAATTGTAAATACTAAAAAGGAACCCCAAAGAGGCAAGTGGTCATGATACAGGTGTTGATCGAATAACGGACACTCTATCAGCAAATTCATCAAACTCGCTCCGCCGCTCGCAAAATAAGCAAAACAAGAAGTTATTGCAGAAGCCCGAAACACCCGAAAAAATAACAAACCTCAATGAGATTGCTACTGTACTCAGGGTTTATCACAATTCCTCTTCCGGTGGACATCAGAGCATCACCAAATCGTATAATACAATACGACAAAAGTACTGGTGGCCGTCCATGCTCTCCGATATTAGGAAATATAAGAAGCAGTGTGAGGAATGCCGTTCGTTGAAGGCAACCACATGCTCCGGAAGTGAAACGAAACCACAATCGTTTCATGTGGGAAACATGGTATTAATGAGGTGTAAAAACCATAAGGGCAAACAAACACCCATTTGGTAGGGCCCCTTTCCTATTACAGCAGTAACTGGGCCCGACAATACGACCATCAAAGTTGGTCAAAAATCAATAATAGTTCACAATAAAAGACTGAAGCCCTATTTCTAGATCCCAACCTCAACCTAACCCCAACCTTCTTTCCACTATCAATCCGAAAATAATAAACTATCCCCAAGGTGTATTACAAATTTAAAATTTTCAGAGTCCAAATCAAAAGTAATAACGGTACATAAAAAGAAAGAACGATATGGACAAAAATAGATGACGGAAGTAAATGTCAAAAAGTATTAATATTATAAGTAAAATTCAAAATACAAAAAGGGGCATAAAAACAATTGTAAATTAAATAGAATAAAAGAAAAAGAAATCACATACAAATACACGAATTAAACATTGACCCTCAATGGGGAAGACTAACTCGAAATATCAAACAAACTACTTAAAACAAAAAAACAAAAAATTATTAAGGATGACAAATATAAAACAAAAAAGGAAAACAGAAGGATTAGGGATATAGTTGGTGTTGTCTAAAAAGTGGTTATAAACTAAATAACGTTGGAAATGAAAAGACACCAGTTTTGCATGTCAATTAAAATGATTGTTATAGTTAAGAAAATTAAGAAAACGATTTTTAAAATACGCGATTATTGTTTTGCAAATTTGCACAAAGGAGAAGATAAAAAGAAGCTATAAAGTTTTAATCAAAAGTTTGTGTATAACAAAGAAAGGATAAATGCCTATTTTAGGATTAAGACGAAAAAATTATAATAAGTGTATACGAAACAAGAAAAGTAATATTAATAACAAGATCCACGTGATCAACTCATCAAACTTAGAATGTGCAAGCGAATAAATTAAAGAAAAATTAATAAAACATGTAATTTATATGTCCAAATTACGGGAAATATTATAAGAGATTCGACCTTTTAAATGAGAAGATGAAAAGATTTGGAAATCTAGGTACACATGTGCTAGATACTAATGGCAATATTTATGTACTCATCAATGTAAACAATTTAACTATACAAATATTAAAACAAGATGAATCAATGTATTCTCTATTATACGGCAAATTATAATGAAACTCAACCATTATGAATACTACAATAAAATAAAAGACAAGAAACCAAAGACTCGAAAAATATAAACTAACATAGGAAACACATATGTTTAGGAATTACAAAATACATTTAATTAAACGGAAACAGTAAAAATAAACCTTTTTTATGAACTTGTGAAACATAAGTCCATTTTTTGATTTATGTTATATTTAGAATTTTCCACGTAAAAGTAACAAGAAAAAAAAAATTTCAAGATTACAACTAATCTAAAACAATTACTACTATATACCTAAACAAAAATGTAATAATCTACAAAACCACACTGAAAAATAGTCCTAACTCAATTTAACAAAATGAAATACATTAAATGCACAGATAAATACAATTTTGTAACCACCACACTACACCACTCACGTTCCCATAGGCGCCCAAGGAGTATTATTTCCTCTTCTAAGAATAATACTCATTTTATAAAGGGGGTGGATTGTTACGGCCACAACCACCCATCCCATAAAACTTACCCCTTTGGAGCCAGTCTCCACCACTAGCGGCGATACACGCCAAAAACATCCACTTAAAGAATGTGACACTACCTAAACAAAAACATTAGCCCATACAATGGTTCCACATAAATGGATAGCAAGCAAATCAAACTAAACGTTCTATTTGTGCTAATCAATTAAACTCCAAGCAAATTGAACTAAACGTTCAATTTGCTCACATAAAAAACTTGGAAATATAATAATCGAACCAGAGGTTCGCCACAAACATCCCCTAGGATCCAAATGTGCGCACCAGATGTCTTTCTCTAAAATGCGCGCCAGCAATTTTATGATCATCTAGAAATATGGTTACCCAAAACCATTAACACCATCAGCCTCGTTTTCCATTTTAACTAAACCAAGTTAAAACAAACAACTCGGGCCATAAAGCGAACTACATGTACGTTTATCGCCGACCGACACAAAGGATCGTAAATGCTGATTGTTCTTTTGTGTTTCCTCTTTCGATCCCGATTTGGGAAAAAATCCTTTTATCTGCAGGATAAGAAAAGTTGTCGTGCGATGAAAAAACGGACATCGAGAGTGGGTTAAAAATCTTCAAGTGAGTTGGTTTGAGAAGTTTGACCAAGACGGTCTTGATGTGGTGCGCGGTGTGAGATATTTTTTAATTATATACGATAAGAATAATAAGTGTGTGTGTTATTAATAAACCTAACAGTAAAGATATTTTTAATTACAAAAAACAAAGAGTGTTTTATTTTAAAGGTGTGACAAGTGTGTGTGGTGTTTAAAGTGGATGACGAAAAGTTTTATTACAACCACACGAATATGGAATGCTCTACCTGATCATGTGCTTTCTGGCCGTTGTGATGCCCAGACATTCAAGATCAATATACATCGACACGTCCTTTCCTTATCCACTTCCTATCCATCCGGTCGCAATGTGCTCTGATATTTAAGGGTACTTCAAAATCCGCTTTTGTGCGCGCGTTAGTGTTAAAAAAATCTATATCAGGTTTCCCAATAGGCACATAACAATTATTTAAATAAAATGGATAATAATTGAAACATCAAGCTCAAATACAATCGACGTGCAGTAGAAGTATAACATTTAAGTATGGAATTCAATCTCGTTCATATGACCACTTCGAACTCATTTGTAGCGATCGATTCTTGGAACCCATTTTGCACTGGGCTACATACATAGACAATTTCGCACTCGGTAGTTTGTCCTGAACTTCTTTAACGTTATTAGGTTGTTGGCATGAACCAACGACTTACCGGAAGCCCATAAAAAGAAATCTAACGGTGTTAAATCGCATGAATAATTGGCCATTACCAGATTGCACGATTACCAAACCACCCCTTTAATAGATCTTTTGTGTGACCAGTCGTGTGGCTCCATCTTGCTGGAATAACATATCACTGGCGTCAAGTCTACCTAATTGTGCCCAAAAATAGTCTTCCAACATGGCACGATAGCGAATTCCACTGAATATAACATAACGATCATTTTCATCGTCGAGGAAGCACGGTCAGATCACACCTTCGACCTGAAATACATATCACAGGTCACGTTTTATAAAGGCAATGGAGTTTCGTGAAGTACATTGTTTGCTGTTGTTCAATAACGCAAGATGATTTTTCGATGAGATTCAGGATCTTCTTCAAACATTTGTAATCGATAGAGATTCTGCGCTTCAAACGATCAGAAGGCTTCAGCTCATGAGTTAATTTGATCTCGTAAGGGTGTAGATCACAATGTGGTTTGAGAGATTCTTAATTCCTATGACTTGCGCGGAATCGACAAATTTGACTGATTTTAAACTGAAGCCCTTGCGGCTGCGATATTTTCGGTACTTCGACGGATGTGTTGTAAAACACCACCCACGGGTTGCGTCAACAACATCACCCTCCGCGCCAGGTCCGAAGAAACGATGCTTGTCAAGCACTTACCACAGGGTGTTCAAAGGCGTAAACGTACAAAAGTTGTACAATCAACAAACATCAACAGATAAACACGAACATTCTCAATCGTTGGTGTTGTTTGTTATCTTCCTCGTTCTCATCGGCCCTTTCCAATACCAGGAACCACACTCACAGCGATTCGTTCTGGTAAACGCAATTGATTAAAAGCAAACGGTCCGATTCTTAATAGTGGCAACCGTATGCGACTCGTCAATCGGTCGCACGATCCAGTCAATTCCCACCACATGCAGACGTTGGGATCTTTGGTCCGCCCATTTATTATAATGTACACACCTTAGATCACAGCACGGTGGATCCCCGGGTATGAACCAAAGAAAATTATTATTGAATCAGCATATGAGAAAGAATGTGTGGGGAGTCAATTGGATGAAGTTGTTCAGAGATGAACTCGAATTCTGGCGGTGAGCCGTTCAATAGATTTATGTTGTACATTGGATGAGAAAATGTCGTCTCGATCGGTTGTTAATTGACGCCCATTATTTATTATGCCGAAATAAAGTCATTATCATTCCAGTACTTCGTGTTATGAACTAGTGAGTCTTGTGACATCTGTAATTGTACGCGATCTCGGGGTAGGCAGTTAATATCCGACTTGAAGTGCTCGCGTTGTATTGCTGTATTGTTGCTTTCTGCAAATTGATTGTATTTTTGTGAACCTGTAGCTTCGTCTCAAATAAACCGTTTTCTTTTGACCTTTGACCGTCCACTCGATTCTGAGAAGTACTATCATAAAGTTTACCTGATTTTCCATTATGCAAGCCGTTACGGACTACGGCCTCAAGGAAAGTAGGCCTTCTTGAACCGGAGACCATGTTGTGGTGTTTGAATATCTAGAACAGTTTTCGCTTTGAGAGATACGACTCCCAATTCAAATGCCATACGCAGAAGAATTACTTCATCGCTAACTGGATCGCGAACAGAGATGGACTGAATGTCAAGCAACCCATCAATTATAGCTTCTGGAATAAAGCAACCGTCATCATTGACCAGGTTCAACATGACAACATCGGAGTGGACGATAGCTGGGTCATCAAACGACAACGGTTGTCACTGCCAGTAACGCACGAGCGACACTACAACGTACACACAACGGACTCAGTGCAGCTATTCATCATCAGTATGTGATGAGAGTTCACCACCACGCCTGTTGCCGACCTCAACTTCGTCAGCTACCCGCTCCGGCTCTGGAAAACATTCGATGATGACTTTCGGTGACCCCCTCTTCAGATACTACATTCATAATGCGTTTCTAGATCATCATACCTACGAGTCGTCGCAATTCTGAAGAACATCCCTAGGACACTTCCGACCGAATGCCCGTAGAGGATCTGTTATATACCAGGTGTACCGGTATGAAGTTTTTTTTTTTTTTAAAGTAAAAAACTTTTTTTTTTTAAAGTGAAAAACATTTTATTCGAAGTATTGGCCATTGCTTTCTACACATTTCAACCACCTTTCTGGCAATTTGTGGATTCCAAGCCAATAAAACCGGTCGTCTTTTGAGGCAAACCATTTGGAGACCCAATATTCGACTTTTTCGTAGGAATTGAAATGCTGCTCAGCCAATGCGTGTCCCATCGATGAAAACAAATGGTAGTCGGAAGGAGCCAAGTCTGGTGAATACGGCGGGTGGGGTAACACTTCCCAGCCGAGAGCTTTTATTGTTTCTTTGACGGGTTTTGCTGTATGACTCTAGCATTATCATGCAACAAAATTACCTTTCCGCGTCTTGTTTTTTTATTATTAGACTTCTCTCGGGAGAGGCGAACCTATAGCGTCGAGTGGGCGCCCCGAGAGGCCATCAAATAACTGTTCTTTTTGAACAGTTGCAGGTTGTAACGCTCCGGGAACACTCGCGTGGGAAGGGAGTTCCACAGCTTCCCTGCTCTGTAACCGAACGAGTTATGATGCAGGGATGTTCGCGCCGTCGGGAGATGAACCGCAAACTGGTGCGATCCGTCGGATTGTCTTGTGGATCGCACATAAACCGAATTACGTGAAGAACAGTACCCGTCATAATATCTGTAAAACAGACAGAGGTCGGCTACGCGCCTTCGATGTGATAGCGTCTGTAGTCCCGACGTCAGCGCCGAGTCCCCGATCAGGCGGATCGCTCGTCTCTGAATGCTCTCTAGTAGGTCGAGGGTATGTGACGCCAAGCAATCTCAAACTTTCCCCAGCCTCGAGGGCCCGGCCATTCATCATCAGCTGTGGAACCGATGATCCACTTTTCTTTGTGAATGTTGTATATTGTGTCTTCGCTACATTGAAGTCGACGAGATTGGGCTTCCCCACTGCAGGACCCTATCTAGATCCTGATTTAGAGAGTCAATCTGTCTATTGACATGCTGATGCGGGGCAGATGTACCAATCGGCCGAACACTCGAAAAGGAGGAAACAAGCATACTATCATCCACAAAACTGAACACCTTGTTATCCGTTGTCTCCAACAAATCATTTATGTGAAGCAAGAACAAGGTTGGAGCTAAAATAGAACCTTGGGGCACCCCCGAATTAACAGGATACAGATCCGAACACTCGCCGTCCACCACAACCCGGATAGATCGATTTTCGAGGAAGTTCTTCGTCCAGTCGCAAAATTTTTGGCGAAGTCCATATGAACGGAGTTTGCTAAGCAATGCCCCGTGCTAGACGCGGTCAAAAGCCTTGGAGATATCCAATGCGACCGCCCTTGACTCACCATACCGCTCAATCGCAGATGTTCATATATCGGTTATATGTGTCAAAAGGTCTCCCGTGGACCGCCGGTCACGAAATCCGTATTGTCGGTCATTGGGAAGTCCGTTGCACTCCAAATACTTAACTAACTCTGTATTGATGACATTTTCCATCACCTTAGATAAAATAGACAGTAATGCTATCGGACGGTAATTTTGTGGGAGAAACTTTTTTCCCGTGTTTGGGATCGGCTGAACTCGAGCGATTTTCCAGCAGGCAGGGAAGGTCTTCCGTGCATCAGATAAACGGAAGAGTCTGCCAAGAACCGGCGATAGTTCTGGAGCACGGTTCTTAAGGACTATTGCTGGTATTCCGTCCGGGCCAGTTGCCTTCCTAAAATCCAGTTCACGTAGAATGCGTTGAATAATGCGCGGACGAAATCTCACATCCCGCATGGAAGACCGTACCGGCCAGATCACAGGTGGCTCCAAAAGGCCGGGATCGCGGTTTGAATTATCCTTTGAATTGGTAACTAACGTCCCGCTGTCTGTCACCAACGGAGGGAAGGAGGAGGATGCGAAGTTACTGCTGACAGCTTTTGCCATTAACCAGAAGGAGCGCGAACCAGTTGGGCACCGAAGGAGCTTATTGATCACCCTGTCGTTGTGAGCCTTATTCGCGGTATCAATTGCCTGGTTGCATACGTTTCTGAGCCTAACAAAATTCGTTCTGTTAACATCGGTGGGATTTGAGCGCCATTGCTTAAAAGCTCTATTTTTTACCGTTGTAATCTGCTCGCATTTTTTATCAAACCAAGGTTTATCAGACGAACTTCGTTTGATGGAATGTGGAATATACATCTCCATCCCCAGAAGAATAATCTCTGATACCGACTCCGCGCAAGCGTTAACATCGGAGTCTCTGAAGCACGCCTCCGACCAAGGAAAGGATGCGAAGAAATCTCGCAAATCGTCCAAGTTAGCAGCCTCATACTTCCATACATGTCGAAGCTGCCTCGGCCGGTCATTCGCTTGACATGCAAGCGGTTGCGCGACAGATACCAAGCAGTGATCTGAGTTTCCCAGTGGCGCAGAAACCTCTACAGTATAAATACTCGGTTCGGGTGTCAAAAACAGATCCAGGGTGTTCTCACAGTCGCCTCGGGCATCCGGCACCCGCGTCGGCTTCTCCACGACTTGAGTCAAGTTGTGGCTTACAGCAAACATCTCCGCCAGCCTCCCAGCCTCGTCGGTTCTGTTAGAATGTAACAACCATCCGGAATTGTGCACATTAAAATCACCAAGGACAACAATTTCAGAAGCTGGGTGGTTGATCTGTATCCAGTCGACGGTGTGTGAAAGATGTTCGAAAAATGTCGCCGGTCGATCGTCATTCGGGGAGCGGTAAAGACAACAAATAAATTTAACGGAATTCCTCAGCACGACCCTCAACCATATGATGTCCATATTATTGGGTTCCAACGCCTCCATCCTCTGGCAAGCTAGATCGGACCGCGCGGAAATGCAGACTCCGCCCTTAAAACGGAATCTCGAATGTAAGTTGTATCCTGTGCAACGAAGATATGTCGAGTCAGTTGACGAATCGACCTGGGTCTCAGTTAGGGCAAGGATATCAGGTTTCGTTGTTTGCAAATATTGGTGGACGGCGTTTACATTCGTATTGGTGAAACCGATGCCCCTGATGTTACAAAATGATGTCTCCAGTCGAGCGCGGGCCGAGCCTCGAGAGCGCGCCCACTTATGCGATGACGAACCTCTTAAAGTTCGGTTATTTATCATGATATCTGCATGATGCTCCCCCTGACATAGTCCCCCATGGAGATCCGAATTGGAGACTAGTTTACCTCTGGAATTCTTTATGTCAGAAGGTACCATCATGACTTATCTCCGTGTCAGTCCGGGCCATCAGCCGCACATCAGAAACACCGTCGAAGATTTCTCTCGGCGATATCGCGGAATGTACAGCTGACGAGGTGGTATCTCACTTTGGGACCGACTACCACCTAATCAACCTTTTCTCGAACCGGTCCATCAGCCAAGCTCCGAAAGATGGCCGGGGATTTCTCCCGACCATTTCACGGAGCCCAAAGCTTGATGGGGTGGTATTTCGCCGAGCGCGCAGGGCGTTGGGACCCCGGCTACCAAACGGCGTTTAGTCGCCTCTTACGACAAGCCAGCCTAGCTGTGAGTATATTCTAACGCCCTACTCACAGGGCGTCATATCCTCATATCCTCTGCATAATATATTTTGAGCCCGAAAATAACATTCCCACCATGAAATAGACACATTTTAGAAAATTATTCATCATCATCATCATCATCATCGTCGGCACTACAACCGGGATCCGGTCTTGGCCTCATTTAACAAGTATGAGGCTTGTTAAATTTTCCATAATAATTTGTTTTTCTACGCAAGGTTATTAGCCTTGCGCGAAAAAATTATTACCGCCTTAAAATATAAAATCCCATTCCAAATACTTGATATTTTGTGGCCAAAACTTCCATTGCAGTTCGATGCAAAAACCTTCTCGATTCCCTACATTAAATCGCACCTGTCCAACATCCCTAATCAGTACGATTTGCCCAAAATACCATTTACAAGTAAAAACAACAAAACTTCCCCAATTTGTTTTTGGTTTACCGTTAATATTGACCCTAACATGGGGTGGAAAAAGTAAGATGATTGATTTCCATATATATGCAGGTGGTCAATTAACGGTGAATTTGGAACAAATTGGAGTCGACCAAAGATTATGAGTTGGTAAGGGGTAAAATGGCGGTACGAAAGTAAAGTAATCGGTGAGCAGTTGTCGTCCGTGGTTAAATGGTTAAAAATAATTTACAAAATATCCTGGGCCATCAGAAGTGTTAAATTGTTAAAGAAGAATGTTAAATGATTAAAAATAATTTACAAAATATCCTTTGCCATTGGGATGCGCCCGAAGTGTTAAATATTTATTCAATAAAGTTCTGATAATATCAAGTGTTTTAATAATCCTTGTGGTTTTCCTTAAAGTTTAAATGATTAAAAATAATTTACGATAAAGAGATCAAATATCCTTGGACTTTTGGCAACTAGTCAATTTTAAGAGATTAAATATCCTTGGACTTTGGGAGGTCTCCATCTAATGAAGTTTAAGAGATCAACACGCCCCCACCAAGGCAGACCAATCTGGAGTAAGTTTTGTGACTAAATGTTAACAACAATTGTTCTACATTATACATAACAGATCATCGCATATCGAGTTGCAGTTACTAATGGCAGCGGAACCAGACATTTGTTCATTAATATACAGTCCATTTCAGATCGATCCCAGTAAGCGAGATTGTTTCTAAACACACAGCCACAGGAATATCCCGCAGTGAATATTTTGACGCATATTTATCCACTGTATCGTGCACAGCCTGTCTGAAGGGTAGCTTGTCTCGGACTAAATAAGAAGTAAGCTCTCTGAAAATTGCGACCACCGACTCAGAATTTCGGTAGTAAATATTTCCAAACATTTTGTGAACCTCACTATGAAAAACATGTAAATATTGACCAACATCTTAGCTTTGATAAATTCCGAAAAAAATTTAAGAGTGCGTTCGTATTAAAATACAAATTGTTATGTCCCTTTTGAAAAACCATACGTGTATTAATAAAAAAACGTAAAACTTTAAATATTTTATATGAATCTGTAGACCTTAGGAACTGCTGGTTGCAAACAATACCTTAAAATAGTTCCAGATATTTAATTCTGCACTTTCAGAAAGTCGTCATTAGATTTACTTTGTTTTATATTGATAAGAATTAAAAACGAATTGACGACTGAATTGAAAGGAATTACACTTGAAAACACGCCACATACATTAAATCACACTTACCGTGTTTGCAAGTTGTTAAGTACCCCACCAGGAATGTCACGTTGATTGCTTCCTAGTGAATAGAATATTTAAAAATCGTTAATAATGTCAAGTATTTTAAAAGTATTTCAGTAGAGAATGAAGCACATACCTATAGGGAAATGGCATTGCAGATAGAGAGTGGCAGTAGCTTCTTCTACCTCTAGGTGATCAAAGCGAAATGCGATTCTGCTAAGATGTTCATTTAATAGGCGAAAGTTAGCGGTGGGTGGTAATTGTCTATGATGGAGAGGGCGTGGGGACTAAGGGCAACTGCGGAATTATACGGGTCCGTTGTAAATACGGGGGGGGGGGGGGGGGGGGGGGCGAATGTACAGGGCAAATTCACTGATAGCTTTCAACCCGGCTAAAGCCAGGTCGATCCTTGTCCCTGTTCAATGCAAGTTGACATGCAGTCTCCACGGGACACCCCTGGATAACTACTTTAGCACCCGCCAGGCAGGGGACCAATGCATGTAGGGACATCCTGCGAAAGGTTAATAACGTTGCCCGTAAAAACAAATTATTATGGAAGATTTAACAAGCCACGGATATGGACCAGATACACGACAACGACCACGGAAACGAAAATGGCTAAACAATTTAAGAATTTTCTCATGGAACTTCGGCTCACAATGACGCATTTGAGGATGTAGCGGTAAAAGAACGCACTATACGTCGTTGGTTTTGTTACGTAGTAACCTCCCCCACCGCCATTGTCCCGGCGCGAAAAGATTAAATACAATAAAAAAATGCATGAAATATAAAACTTTTAAATAATATAAAATTATTTAATTAAAACATTCATTTACATTTTTCAATTAAGCATTTGCCTAACTAAATATTAATTGAGCGTTTGCGTTACACATAATAATCACATTTTAAATTTAACTTAAATACAAGCTGATGCACAAACCTGCACCGTTACGGTTGTCAGTCAATTTCGAAGGGACAGTCATGGCTGAGTTTTTTTCGGAGAGGTAACGGGGGAATGGGGGAAGAGGGAGGTTTAGTAGTAGTCTTAAAGAAGTCTTCAACGACCACCAGCAGACGAAGGTTGTCAACGGTTCGGTGCGGAAATAAATATATAGCGGAAGACCAGAAAAAATAACGAAATAAAAACGAGAACTAGTTAATTTGAAGTGTTCTTTTGGAGTAAAATGGTATATTGCGTTCGACCCATAATCGCTGGTGTGTTCCGAATTCATCTGGTAACGCTATTCAAATAGGGATACCTGCAGGAAGACGTTCCGAACAGCGGCCACCCACGTGCGTACGTGTTGAAGTTTCGTTATGTCCAAATAAATATAAAAAATACAACATTGATCATATATGATATATATATCATCATAATCGGCACTACAACCGGAATCCGGTCTTGGCCTTATTTAACAAATCTCTCCACCAGTCCCGATTTCGAGCCGATGTCATCCAGTTTGGCACTTCTAGGCTCTGGGCGTCTTGGTCTACGCCACCCCTCCATTGCATACAAGGTCTGCCGCGCTGTCTCCGTCCATACATCCTGCCACAAAGGACTTTCCGGGCAGGCTCGTCTTCGCTCATTGGAGCTAAGTGTACCACCCATCGGAGTCTACCGAGCTTGATTTTTCTTACAACATTAGTTTCAAGGTAGATTGCGTACAACTCATGATTGTACCGTCTCCGGGATCGTCCTCCCTCACATACGAGGCCAACAATTCTGCGTAAGACCTTCCTCTCGAACGCGGCTAGGAGTTCAGAGTACTTTTTATTGAGCACCCAGGTCTCAGATCCATACATGAGTACTGGTAAGACCATGGTCTTGTACAGTAGTAGCTTGGATGTTCTGGATAAATTTCGGGATTTAAAGAGCCTTGACAGACCACAGTAAGCTTTGTTGGATTTGATCAGCCGTTCGCGTATTTCATCTTACATATTGTTATCGGCTGATACTATTGACCCAAGGTAGTTAAAGGATTGCACTACTTCAAATTCGTGTTCCACTACGCTGATAGTTTGATCAACGTTAGGTCTTCTCTTGGCAGAAGTTGCCACCATGTACTTAGTTTTCCACTCATTAATGTGCAGTCCCAGTTTTTGTGCCGCCTGTTCGATGTGGGTGAAGGAATCCTGTACAGCCGATTTGGTTTTACCGATGATGTCGATGTCATCTGCGTAGGCAAGTATCTGGATGGACTTGATGATAATGGTACCTCTAGTTGTAACGCCAGAGTCACGGATTGCTTTCTCCAAAGCCAGGTTGAAAAGGAGGCGGGCCCGACCGTCCCTTTTTCGGAGTCCATTAAAGATGTTTATTGATTTGGACAGCAATCCCGCCATTTTTACTTGACTAGTTACGTTGGTCATGGTTAACCTACAAAGTCGTATGAATTTGTTTGAAATGCCGAACTCTCTCATGGCATTATATAGGTCTACCCTGGCTATGCTGTCGTAGGCGGCCTTAAAGTATATAAATAGATGATATAATGGAATCTTAAATTCCTGACATTTTTCCATCGCTTGCCTAAGGGTGAATGTCTGATCAATTGCTGATTTTCCTGGGATGAATCCACAGATATTGACCGATGATGGCTTTAGCGTATGGGACTATCCGATCTTGTAGGATAGTGGAGAGTATCTTATAGGCGGTACTCAGCAATGTTATACCTCTATAGTTGCTGCACAGTGTGATATCTTCCTTCTTATGTATGGGGCAAATTATACCACGACGCCAATCTTCCGGCATATCCTCTTGTTCCCATACGTGCATCACGATCTCTTGAATTGCGTGATGTAACGCTCTCCCTCCTTGTTTGATCAGCTCAGCTGGAATGCCATCAGCTCCGGGGCTTTATTTGATTTGAGCTGTCTAATGGCTTTTAATGTTTCCTCAATGCTTGGTGGCGGCAGCATTTGGTCTTGATCTTGCATTCGTGGAGCCTCCAATTCTTCTGTGAGCTGACCATTTAGCAATTCATTGAAGTGCACTTCCCATTGCTCCAGAATGCCTTCAGGATCGGTGATCAGATTACCCTCTTTATCCTTGCAGTAAGTGCAGCGTGGTGTGTACCGCGTCATACGGCGAATTATTTGGTAGAACTTCCACGCCTGGGGCGGACCTCGCTCTCAACTTTTCTCTATTTCACAGACAAGGTTTTTTTCTCGGGCACTTTTCTTTGGCTGTGAAGTCTTTTTTCAGTTGTTCTGAGCTCTTTGTATTTCTCCTTACGTACCCGCGACCTATGAGACTGCTGCATGCAGTCCGGTATGCAGCATTCTTACGTTCAATCGCTAGTTTGCACTCATCATCAAACCAGTCGCTCCGATCTCTACGAATACTGCCTAAGATGGAGTTGGCAATGCTAAAGGCAGTATTCTTAAGGCGTGTCCAATTCTCTTCTACGCCCGGCATTCTGGTGCCTGGACTTATTCTCCACCCGTTGAGCTCTTCGAGGGCGTCTTAACGCATGATCAAAGGTGTTACTGGTATTCTCATTGCGTAAGGCAGCCGTGTTGATTCGAACCTGATCTGGGGATGCAATTCGTCTCCGTAAGGCAATCTGCGCATGGAAAACTGTAACAACAAGATAGTGATCCGAGTCGACGTTGGCACCTCGGTACGTTCGTACCGTCATCAGCCTCGACGAGTGGCGACGATCTATCAACACGTGGTCAATTTGGTTGCGAGTGGCTCCATCAGGTGATACCCAGCTGACTTTGTGGATATCTTTACGCGGAAACCTGGTACTTGCAACGACCCAGTTTTTCGATGCTGCTATTTCGATGACTCCGTAGTCCATTGTTATTAGTGTTCTCATGCAAACTATGGGAACCTGTGTAGTGCCTGAAAACCGGCTCCCGACCTATTTTGGCATTCAAATCACCAAGAACGATTTTCACATCGTATCTTGGCAGGAATTGAAGGCCCGTTCGACGTTCTCGTAGTATTCTTCTTTTTCGTTGTCAGGGGACTCCTCTGTAGTTCCGTGAACGTTTATGAGGCTAATGTTCTTAAACTTGAATCGCACGCGAAGAGTGCATAGCCTTTCGTTTATTGCATTAAAGGCAATGATGGCAGGCTTCAGTTTTTGGCTGACTAGAAAGCCTACCCCGAGCACGTGGTCCTTTGCATGACAGCTTTAATAAATGTCATACTCGTTTCTTTGAATAACACCACTGCCCGTCTATTTTATTTCTTGTAATGCTGTTATGTCAGCCTTATATTCGAACAGGGCATCGGCTAGCTGCTGTGCAGCTCTAGCTCTGTATAGTGAGCAGACCTTCCATGAGAAAATTCTTAAATCGCTTAGCCATTTTCGTTTCCGTGGTCGTCGTCGTGTATCCGGTCCATATCCGAGGCTTGTTAAATTTTCCATAATAATTTGTTTTTACGGACAAGGTTATTAGCCTTGCGCCAACCTTTCTTTGGATTGATCATATATATAACATAAAAAACGATTGTGATTGTTCTTATAACAAAAAATTGATGTGATTGTTTTAACACAACATTGGCACATTCATTATTGAATATTTATTTTGTTGTACATTTAAAATCTGGCGCAAGACTAATGACCTTGCCCGGAAAAAACAAATCATTATGGAAAATTTAACAAGCCTCAGGACTTGCTAACTAAGGCCAAGACCGGTTCCCGGTTGCAGTGCCGATGATGATGATGATATTTAAAATACAATATTGATATATTGAAATATTTATTTAATTTGTTGTGAACTCTATAAAATACAACAGTTTGGAAAGCTCCGTTCGGGAAATGTTAGCCTCGAAAATGAACCAAAGCGAAAGCGTTAGTTGACAACGATGTTTTAAGAGAAACGGTAGATGCGAACCCACCGAAATCGGTGCGAGATATTGCTCAAAGCATGGGAGTATCTCCAATGATAAAAAGTCGACACCTTTCTGAACCGTTTTTGCACCGGATAGTCACCTGTCATGAAAAGTGGGTTCTGTATGGTAATGGTAAAAGACCTGGGCAGTGGTTGGGTGCAGGTGAAAAACCAAAACACACCCCCATACCCGATCTTCATCCAAAAATGGTTATAGTGACAATTTGGTGGACATCGAAAGGACCAATCGACTTTTCACATTTTCAACCAGGAGAAATCATCATCTATCAAATATTATGAGGAAAGACATATTGCATGCCAAATTGGCTGAAAAGCAACCTGCCTGGGGTCAATAGGTACGGCCCGATCCTTTTGCATGACAATGCTAAACCCCATACATCACAAGTAATGGTGCAAAAACTGTTGCAGTTGGGATTTGAAATTCTTCCACATCCACCGTACTCTTCTGACATTTCCCCAACGGACGGACTACCATCTTTTCCACAATCTGGATTCATTTTGTTGGCAGAAGGTCTTCCGGAACCGAGCAGAGGTCATAAAAGCCTTTGAATATTTCATTGCCTCAAAAAATCAGCACTTCTACGAAAAAGGAATATTTGACCTTGTATCACGTTGGAAGAATGTCACCGATTTTATTGAATAAAATTTTACGGAAAAATAATATTGGCTTTAAATTTTTACTATAAACTCGGACATTTCATGTGGTACAACCCAATATTAATTGAACACACGTCCTATCGAGTCTGAGGCCAACGACTGCCTCCTTGTGTTACCCAGTTGTTTATCGAACAAGAGATTGTCGAGAAGAATATAAAGTACTTATTATTTCACCAATTCGCGTTTATATTCACACTATTTTTATTATTATTGAAAATTCTCAGTGGTTTTACGATCAAATGAATACCTGTGTTACCTGCAACAATGATAACGAGTACTCTAATCAGCTCATATTCACTTTTGCATTAATAATATAAATCATCATCATCGTCGGCATTACAACCGGGATCCGGTCTTGACCTTATTTAGCAAGTCCCTCCACCGGTATCCGGTCCTTATCCGAGAATTGTTAAATTGTCCATAATAATTTGTTTTTCCGGGCAAGGTTATTAGCCTTGCGCCAAAATAATATAAATAAACTTCATTAAAATTTGCTTGTCAGAATAAAATTTGTATTGATGTAAGTGCAGGGCATTATCATTTTTCTCCCCGTCAAGTTGATTTATTGGCGATTGGTTCCTTTTTTCCGCGTTGCGAGTATCCCCATCATAACTTGCGCACTTACCACTTTCGGTTAAAGGCTTAAAATACAAATATGTATCTCGTATTTTGTATTGCATTTTTTAATACAATAAGTTTAGTAGTCGATCAGAAGAAACAAAATTGGTCTTTTAAATACAACTATGCAGCTTATTGTATTTTCCACTACAATAACCATAGAGGAAGAAGGCTTCCATTTAAGTTTTTAAAAAAACAAATTGGAGTATAAATATGAATTTGCCGACTTATTATATTTCCCGATACAGTAAGCACAGATGGTACGTATTTCTCTTAATCTCGTCCATAGAAGAAGTTTGTGGGTCTCCCATCTAGGATTCATTGAAAAACACCGCCTACCCGCAACGAATATAGTATAGTGTATTAATAGCTATCCGTATGGGAACACATTGCATTGTAGTTTGCTTATCAGTATGCCGATGAATTATCGCTCGACGGCTGCAACTGAAATTTAAATGTTCAACCGGCATCAGTATTTTCTTTTTTTAATTTCAAAATTATCATTTTATCAATTTCTATTACGGGCACTCATTGCCTAAATTCCTATACTCGATGTACACGTAACTAAAAATATACCATCATCTAGCTCAAAGTACAAAGTTCAAAGTTGATAAAACATTAGAATTAACGTACATATTACACGATCGGTTGTTTACTGATAATGGCTTCTGTATCGTAAGTACAAAAAAGAATAATACGACCAGAGCGGGCTTGAAAAAGCATCACACGAGGTGCGACTGATAATTTTTTTTCCTTTTTGTTTCCCCGGAAAAAAATGGCGTGTGAAACTTTTTCATTATTCATGAGACTATGCTCCTTCACTGAGTTCTTGAATGTCAAATTTTTAATCAACATTACTATTAGAACCTTGAGTGATTCACTGACTCAAATAAGTTCGCGTGTCTCCAACAAAAGCTTTACTAATGTCAAACCCTAGTTGACCTTTCAAATCATTAGCAGTTGATCTCCCAATAGTTTCGGAATTGAAAGTATTAGGAATGATTCACGCCATGAAGAACGTATGAAATGCCCTAATACTTTAAAGGTTTTTGCTCAAGCACGTAAAAAAATAAGAAATCGACCCGACCCGAAGAAGCCATGATCCCAGTGTTAGACCATCCGCCTTACTCGCCTGACCTGAAACTGGCGCCCTGTGACGTATTTGTTCCCCGATGTGAAATCTACATTAACAAAACAATATATTAGACCGCTGAAGTTGTAGATGAAAATGCTGCGTGGATCATGAAGGAGCTAAACAGTGGCATATGCGTATGGTAACCTATACGGATAGGGGAGGTATAAATTGAAGGGGATAATAACTAAGTGCGTACACGTATAATTTAATTTAGTGGGTAAGTACCCCATTTACTAGTTTGTACAAGCTTATATAGATAAATTACATTTACAATATTTACAAAATTTTTAAAATTTTGGGCAGCCGAATTTAAACGTGGCCGTGAGAGCTTGGGAGGCGATGAACGTTCGGGACGTCCAAAAACTGCAACAACTGACGATAACATCTCTAACGTTCACCAAATGGTGCTAGACGGCCACCGAATTAAAGTGAGAGACATAGCAGAGGCTATAAAATTTTCCAAAGAACGTTTTTGTCACATATTAAATCAAGATTAAGGCATGAGAAAACTGTCCGTGCGTTGGGGGCCGCTTTTGCTCACGTTAGACTAAAAACGTGTTCACACACCTCAGCGGTTGCCATAGCGAATATCCACGAATTACGGTTTGAACTGCTTGCCCATCCGCCTTACTCACCAGATCTAGCCCCAAGCGACTTCTTTTTGTTCCCTAATCTAAAAATAGCGCTCGGAGGACAGAGATTTTCGTCAAATGAGGAAGCAATCACCTTCGTGAACAGTTATTTTGTAGAGAAAAACGCCGAGTACTATTTGGACGGATTAGAGAGGTGGGAGCATCGCTGAGAGAAGTGTGTAGAGTTACAAGGAGACTATGTAGAAAAATAAAAATAAATTTTAAGAAAAAATGTTTTGTATCTTTGTTAGGTCGGAAACTTTTCAGTCCAACCTCGTATAAGAGAATCGGGGTGTGGTATGAGGGGAGGAATTAGGAGTTAGAAGGGCATAATTAAAAGTTGAGAGATAAACAACGATAAGACAAGGAAAGGCCGTGGATCAGACGAGGAAACTAAGATAAGAAGGGGAGTGTTAAGGTTAAAGTCGAAAGGGCTTGATCTTGAGTTATCATTTCGTAGTATTTTTTTTTTTGCGTATTACAATTCTCTCGAAAGAGGCGAATCTATAGGGACGAGTCGACGCCCCTAGATGCCACCAAATAACTGTTGCAGCTCTTTTTGAACACTTGCAGGTTGTAACGCTCGGGAAACAATCGCACAGGGGGGATATTTCACACCTTTACCGCTCTGTAACGGAATGAGTTCTGATCCAGAGATGTTCGGAGAAATCAACCACAAAGTGACGCGGTCTGTCAGGTTGTCTTGTGGAGCGCATATAAACCGAATTGCGTGGAACAATACCACGATTCTCAGAAGAACAGTACTACTATTACTACTATTTATTGGCCTGTAGGAACCCGAAAATTCATGACCTCACCGACTCGACTCCGCCATTGTTCCCTGTCCCGTGCACTCTCCTTCCACGTTCGACCATCCGATCCGATCTCCTCGAGATCCAACCTAACATTGTGCTCCCATCTCCGTCGCGACCGCCCTGTCGGTCTTTGGCGGATGTTGTTTTTAGTCGCCGGAGTGTTCCGCCGAATACTGTCTATAAAAACAAAAAGAACACACGGAGCGAAGACAGCGACAATTAAAACACTGGGCAATTGTCTTAGCGTTCTTTGTTCTTTATTAATTCTTTTGTTTCTTTACACTTAAGCGTCTAGTACACAATTTATATTTTGTTTATAAGAGTAGTTCGGGTAGTATACTAAACGAAAACCACAACTTCCACGACACCTCGAATCGTGTTAATTTTTCGAACGGCACTTAATTTGAATGTTCGAACAACACAGCGCAATTTCGATAACACAAACTTCGTTTCCCTTGGTGAGCATCACTTCGTAAAACCTCAAACAAATTCGCGACGGCACTATCAATAACTTAAATCTCCCGCGAATTCGGTCTTAACACCTCCGTTCTTGCAATTCAACTTCTGCAATCAGATTGTCAACGTCGACTTTATCGATATCGTTCGATATTTCGATTACTCGCGAAACTACACTTCGAAATTAAATAAATGGCGCAGCGCGGAACGACCTCCTCGGTGGGGTTCTCTAACTGTACTCCATTTCGACTAATCTTTGTCCTGCGGTTTCCTGTTTCGTCACAGGCCAGATGTGCGGTTGCACCAGCACACACAGACGCGGATGTTGCTGCCTATGTGGCCGAAGATCTTCCTGGGAACCCGGAGTTCACACCTTCTGTCGAATCGATCGGTGTATCTTTAGTGTGGCTTATTATTCCAAGCGATCCCTTTTTGGGCACAGTAATTATCTTCGGTTGCGATAATTATATTTGGTTTTCCCTATGGGAACAGCGTTTTAGTTAATTGCTGTTTCTCCGCAATGGCTTTGTTTGGACACGTGCGCTTTTCGGTTTTGGGATCTTGCAAGGAATTAGAGGTGCTAATTGCTATTTGCGTACATGACATATATGCATCATGCTGCTTGTGGTTTTAGGGAATTGCATTGATTGGATGAAATTGCGTAAATGGACTTGAATCGAATGGATGAATTGAATTCAATATTAGGAAATTTTGAACGTTAAGTTCGATTGGTTTTACTATTGAATTCAATGTTGGGTATTTGGTATGTTACCTTTTTTTCAGGCGGAAGAAAGGACTTTTGAGGAACGTGTCTGTGGACCCGAGTAATGGATATAGGTGTGTATGTTCCTTGGTGGAACGACGATATCTCAACCTATAGTGGGTTGTGTGGTTCGTAGAACACAGGTCTATTTCCCGTTGGCTTACCGTCAAGAATTCTATGCACGGTCCGATCGTTGCCCATTCGCACCACGTGTCCGGCCCATCTTAATCTTCGCGACTTGATTACTCTCACTATTGTAGGTTTGCGGTATAGCTCTTCCAATTCGTTGTTGTGGAGTTTCCTCTATTGTCCTGCCTCCTCGTCATATTTACCGCCAAAGATATCCCTTAAAACTTTATTCTCGAATACGCGGAATTTGTTTTCTTCTCGTTTTGTGACAGCCCATGTTTCGCATCCGTATAGAACAATCGGCATGATTATGGTTGTATAGACACGGAGCTTTATATTTCGTGATAGCAGTTTGGATTTCAGCAGTTTACTGACTGCATGCCAACTAACGTTGTCGGAGTGTAGTCTTTTGTTAATTTCCTTCGATATTTCGTTACTGGTCGTCAGTATTGTTCCCAGGTATGTAAATTTTTTGACATTTTCAAATATCTTGCCCCTGATGCATATGTGTGTTCTCTGAGGTCCATCTGCTCTCGCCATAATCATGTATTTCGTTGTGTCTTCATTTATTTCTAGGCCCACCTCTTCTGCCGCTTGCATGATGATTTCACTGTTTTTACTTACAGTTTCTAGATTATCGCCCAAAACGGCGATGTCATCAGCATATGCGAGCACTTGTGTGACCTCGTTCAGCGATGATCCGGCCATGTTGCCGTCTTGTACCTTCGTGAGGACATAGTCAAGGACAAGGTTAAAGAGACATGGTGAGAGGCCATCCCCTTGTTTTAGTCCGTCCCGGATTTCAAATGGTTTTGAGAGGTGGTTTTCTATTCTAACTCACCCTTTGTTTTCGTTCATGCAAATTTGAATGAGGGCGGCATATTTTTTCGGGATTCCCAGCTCAACTACAATATGGTAGAGTCTTTGCCTTGCGACTGAGTCGTAGGCTTTTTTGAAGTTACCGTTTTGAAGAACCGTCTCTCCGTATTGTCACGATATTGTTTGTTTCTGTGATCAGACAACCGTTTGCATCTCGGATTATTTTGGCTCTCCCTCGGTAGCCATTTCTAATTGAATTTATAGCGACATACATACCTCTGATATTCTTCGCTCTGGCATTTTCTAGGATTTTTTCGATCCGAGTCTTCTCCCATTCGCGTTTTTGCGTTTGAAGAGTTTCATTGTCTCTTTCCGAATTGTCACGTATATTTCTGCGTTGATTTCATCATATCTTTCTAAGTGGATCACCCGGAGGCGTTTACGTTCTTCGATCTTCACCCTGTACTCATCGTCAAACCAAGGTTTGGACTTTATTGTTTTCTTAAATCCTAATACCTTTTGGGTTGTTTGTTTGATTGTGTCTCTGATCGATGCCCATTTAGTGCCCAGATTATTGGTTTCCTCTTCCTCACTGCTCCCATTCTCTAGGACGCTAAATCTATTCGTTAGTTCCTCTTGATATCCAGCCCTTTTGCGTAGGTCTTTTAGTTTATCAATATCGAACTTTTTGCTTGTCTCCCGTGATTGGCCATGTGGGTTTGCTGCAAGCCGACTTCTAATTTTTCCCATCAGTAGAAGGTGATCGGAGTCGCAATCTGCTCCTCTTTATGATCGTACGTCAATGATATTCGAGTGGTGTCTTTTGTCTATGAGTAAGTGGTCTATTTGGTTACGCGTTACGCACTACCAGGTCTTTGGACGCTGCGAACCTAATAATTCGAATTCCATTATCATTTGAAACGTCATGTAGGCTTTCTTTACCTATAGTTGGTTGGAAGATATATTCCTTTCCAATTTTCGCATTGAGGTCACCGAGGAGGATTTTAACATCGAATGATGAGATCCCATCAAATACTTCCTCTAGGGTCTCGTAGAATGTGCCCTTCGTTTCTTCGTCCGTAGATTCTGTTGGGACGTGTACGTTTATAAATACATAATTGTACCATGGTCCCCGTATTTTTAGCACCGACATCCGGTCAATAATAAATTGTACATCTTTTACATGGGGCGTAATCTTCTTACTTATGATGAAGCCGGTTCCGAGGTTATGTGTATCGGATAGCGTGTACCTCCACACACCAGTGTAAACCCATTGGTTTCGATTACTCGATGTGGGAATCGGACCTCCTGAAGTGCGGCAATGTCCATTTTGCATTGTTCCGAGTTTTCAATAACCGTCTGAAACGCGCCAGGTTTATATACCGTTCGAACATTCCACGTGCCTATGCGTACATCCCACTTTTTCCATTTTTCCTTAGGTCTTTCTATTGCCAAGTCGGTGTTTTCTTAATGATTTGTTCCCTTATGGTAGTGTCGGTTTATTACACCTACGCCTACCAGGTTTTTGGAGAGATTGATTTTTGTATATTTGACACTACATAATGACTTGACTAAATCCTACCATGGTCACCTGAAAGTCACTGCATTTGCTGAGAAAATAGAAACACTCACGGCACAAATAAGTGAAATCCAAATAGCACAACAGGGAGATACAATAGAAAATACCAACAGATAACTAATAATTTCGGGAGCGGGAGTCGTCGAACATTCCACGTGCCGACGCTTATATCCCGCTTTTTCCGTTTTCCCCTACGTCTTCTTTTTGCCGAATCGGTGTTTTCTTGATGATTTTATCCCTTATGGTAGTGTCGGCTCATCACGCCTACTCCTACCGGGTTTTTCGTGAGATTGTTTTTTGTATATTGATTATTCATTTTTGAATCCCACGAATCTCGGGGTTTCAAATAGTCCGCCTTATCAGAGCCCCTCTTTGATATGGTAAGGGCTGCGTACAGCTCTGATTCGACCCGGTGTCAGAGAGGCGCCGTTATAATACAGCCGGTATACCTCTGGCTGCAAACCATTCAATTGGCACGGTGACTCGTAAGACCCTGGACTAGGGGGGGGGGGGGGGGGGGGGGGGGGGGGGGGGTAGATCTTTGTGTGTTACTCCTCGCTAGCCTGTCTGACATGGATGGCCCTACTGGAGGCGTATGCTTCCGTCAGCATAACCTGAGTGATTCATTGTAATTTAAGCCCCCGCACCACGTCAAGGTTTCTACCAAGCGGGGGAGGAGAACAGTACACGTGATAATATCTGTAAAATAGACATAGGTCAGCTACGCGCCTTCGATGTGATATCGACTGTAGCCTCGACGTCAGTGCCGTGTCCCAGATCATGCGGGTCACTCGTCTCTGTATGCTCTCAAGTAGGTCGAGGGTATGATTAGGAGCTGAGCCCCAAATATGAGAACAATATTCCAGCGCGGGTTTAATTTGGGATTTATTCAGAAGAAAAAGTTGAACAGGAGTAAAATATTTCTTAGCTCTAGAAAGATAACTCAGTTTTCCAGATGCGGACCTGCCGATGATCGACACGTGTTTATACCACGATACATTCCCACAGACAGTGACGTCGAACAAATGTATGCTTTCCCTAGATTCAAGGACCTGGCTATTCGTCATCGGCTGTGGAACCGATGATCCAATTTTTTTGTGAATATTGAATATTGTCCCTTCGTTGCATTGAAGTCGACGAGATTGGACTTTCCCCATTGCGGGACCTTTTCCAGACCCCGATTCAGAGTCGATCTGTCTATATCTCAGCTGGTGCCACGTAGATGCACCAATCGGTGGACCACTCGAAAAAGAGGAACAAGCGTACTATCATCCGGAAAACTGAACACTCGCTTATCCGTTGACTCCAACAAATCATTTGAAGCAAAAATAGGGTCGGAGCCAAAATAGATCCGCAAAACTAAGCACTTTGATATCCGTTGACTCCAACAAATCATTTGTTGGAAGCAAAAACAAGCGTTGGAACAAAAAAAAAAAAAAAAAAAAAAACTCTGAGCCAACCCAGAATTAACAGGATAGAGATCCGAAGGAAGACTCGTGTCAACCGATTTTCGAGGAAGCACTTCGTAAAGTCACAAAGCTGCTGGGAAAATCCGTATGAACGAAGCTTGCTCAGCAGTGCTGTGTCAGACGCGGTCAAAAGCTCTGGAGATATCTAATGCGACCGTTCTTGACTTACAATGGCCCTCAATCCCAGATGTCCATATATCGGTTACAAGGGTCACAAGGTCTCCCGTGGACCGCCTGTCACGGAATTCGTATTGACGATCATTCAAAAATCCGTTGCACTTCAAATACTTAATTAACTCGGCATTGATGACCTTCACCATCCCATTAGATATAGATGTCTATGTTAGTAATGCTATCGCCCGGTAATTTTGTGGAAGACACTTTTTTGTGCTTCTTTGGGAATGGGTGAAGTCGAGGCACCTTCCAGCAAATGTCCTCCGTGCATAAGATAAGCGGAAGAGTCTGACAAGAACCGGCGATAGTTTTGGTCCACAGTCCTTAAGCACTACTGCTGGTATTCCGTCCAGGGCTTCATACAGTCCAGTCCACGTAAAATCCATTGAATAGTACGCGGGCGGAACCTCACATCCCGCATCGAAGACGGTACGGATTAAGTTAGCTCATCGCAGCAATGTTCCAGCCACGCAACCTATAGACGGATTAAGTTAGCTCCACGCAGCAGTGTGCCAGCCTAGCAACCTACAGACGGATTACGTTATCTGATCACAGCAGTGTTCCTGCCAATCAACCAACATACGGATTTCAGCATCACATCAAGGATTCGTGCTTAGAACAACCTCAACACAAGTCGCAGTGAGTATTACTCAGTATATTCAGTGAATTTAACGATAAATAATAAATTAAATTGATTTATATAATAATTCGAAAACAAGTGAATAAAATGGTTGGATTTTAATATAAATATTAGCCGGTTTTCATTTATGGCTTCTGGAGTTTAACTCCATTAAAACAATACAGCCCACGAACAGCACGCCACAACACAGAAAAATAAACACCCCGAGAATGTTACAGATGGAAGATTAACGAAAGGGGGCATAAAAGAACGAAGGCACATTTTTTAAGTAAAATATCCGGGCGACCACCGGGGCCGGGGATGAATTCATCTATAAGTTGAGTTTCTTTCCTCTCAATTGAGCGTGGATCTATACAATGAGATAGAAACGGATCAAGGGAGAAATTAGGTAAGTATTTAAAATAATAGGAGTCGGGAACAAAAGATTTGTCAGTGAATGATTGCGTGAAGATGAAGGCAACGAAGTTTGCAATGACATTTGGATATGACGAGGTTTCGGAATTAAAGGAAAGGATCTCACTGTTATGGGAATCTTGCTTAGCGACCAAACCGATGAGATTAAATCCATGTCAGTCCGTACAGCCGAAGTTCAGAAAAAGGTCTCCGCCCCGTCAAACAACTCCTTACAGGCCGAGATCGAATCTGGTCGTTATTTAACTGCCAATACACCGATACCCAATTTTCCTCTCCTGGGTGATGGGGTTTTGGCGGTAATTATGTTGAGTAACTTCGGCGGTGTGTTTCAGGTATGTTGTAAGTGTTCCGCCAATCACTGTCCGAAGTAATATCCATACCGGAGCACCAATGGAGTGAAAACAATTGTCCAAAAACAAACACTGAGGGTTATTTGTCGATTTAAAATCCTTTTTTTATTTTCTTTTTTTTTTAATAATTGTTTTAATTAACGGAATCTGTTTGACAATAGTGTCTCACAATATTTAACAATACAAAGTAAAACGCAGCGAACAATATTCAATAACAGTAATTAAAACGCGGCGAACCACACAGACGATACACACGTTAACTCCTTGAAGGGAGGAGGCTCCCTGTACCACTCCTCGGGTCGACGATCAAAATCTCTCTAACTATCTGCCCTCAACAATATCCTGCTCACACAGATACCCAGATTCAAACTCGTATCTGTATCTATCCGGAAAATATTCCCTATTTGCTCTGCTAACAGAACTTCCGAATTTCTGTTAGCAGCATGTTATCACATCCCCCGGGATATTTTATAGTTTCCTGAAAGGGGAAAGTCATCTTTGCATACATCATTATTATCGCTGATAGAATTTCATTTCCACGGCCTTCTGTTTGCACAGAACATCTGGCGCCCAGACCAGAGATATTCGGTGATTGTTTTGACGTGCAGTCCGTGGGACTTATTTGAACTTGGTACCCGGAATCGAAATCCATTAGATCTTTATAATGGTGCGAAATTCTAGGGTGGCCGTGGGACTGGAGTATTGCCTTTGTTGGCTTAACTCCTCATAAATTATCGGATATCTCGTTGAGATATATTCGATTGCGATAGGTCGTGGCTGCCTTCTGTTGTTCAACGGATTTGGGTGGTCCTTGCGTTAGATTACCCGCACGTGCATCCGTTGATCGGCTCATTCTTTGATGATAGCAATTCTTTTGTATTGAATTTCGGAATTGCCGGTTCGATGAGATGTTCCTGGGCGCAGGCAGCATGTATGGCATTTTGGGAATTGTTTTTTTTTAGGAATAGAACGCATGGATGTTTATACCTTTGTTTCAGGCATGAAGAATTATAATTGTTGAGCTTAACCTAAAAAGCTTTGGGGACGTTCAGTTCCTTGCTTTTTGGTGTCGGTCTCAACGTTGGCTGCGAGTTGCAGGCCCTATCGTGGCACTTTGGGGCACGCGTCTGCGGGCGCGTGCAACGCTCTCAGGTAAGTAAGTTCTTTGAAGGTAGGAACCTTACCTGCGCAGAATTGTGCGTTCGTAGAACGCTACAGGGTTCCCGCCTTGGTTGAAACTAGGACTGCGAATATCGAGCCCCTGACCACCCTCGCTACCACTGTTCATCGCCTTGGATCAACTTGGACTCTTGAAGAGAAGAATGAGAGGATCACTAAATTAAGTAAAAACAACGTCTCAGCTTTTACTGTCATCGGCACTCTCACAAACGGTCCTTCCTGGGCACCCAACTTCTTCCTAAAGAATTGCGCAATCAACATTAATAACGTCAACAAGATCCCTAGAAAGGCTTTCAACTCATTTTATTCGACATCCCCTCTCCCTATAAATTCCTTAACACGGTAAATGATGCTGTGGTGGTTCTACGAACCACACAATCCACTATAGGTCAAGATATCGTCGTTCCACCAAGGAACATACTTACCTATATCCATTACACGTGCCGTAATAGGAAAACCGATTACTATAACGTCTCTCGTAAAAAGAAGTTTTCCTCCAAGCCTCCCCTAAGTCTTTTTTAAGCGTAACCTCACCCTTCCCGACGCCTCAAAACCCGTAAGACATACTCGCTCTCTGCTCATCCCCCACCACCATAAACCAGAAAAACATCAAATACATATCCCTATCTTATTGGAACCCATCACACCAGTCATTTGCCAAGTTCTGTTACTCTCCCAACCTACCGTCCAAAATAATTCTAGCACCCCCCCCCCCCCCCCCGCCACCACCCTGGCCATTTTTGAACCCCGTCTTCCCCCCTCAATAAAAATCACACAACTTACCTCACAAACATATGATTGCCCCTACGCACCGTCCAAAATTAAAGACAGAAAGACATATGAAAATATTTGTCTCTTTCTAGCATATCTCCACGACAAATCTGATTCTATCTGCTACAAATGCAAAACCTAAACCAGTGTCAAACTCTCTATTCAAAAGGAAGGTTTACCCACTGATGTTCCCACACTATTCGTAAAATTCCACGTAATTTTCAAGTTATCCCCTCATAAAGTGTCGAATGACTTTAAAGCTTTCGGCCAGTTCATTCACTCCAGAACGAACGTAGTAAGGACAAGTTTTTCGTCCCTATATATAAGATATATAGATCACCGAGTCACCCCTTGATTCTGCACTGTTGCAATCAGACATTGACAACTTCTCGACTTGATGTGACAAACTTAACAACGCCAAATACCAATTTATAACCGTTTCCTGTAAGCGGATTCACTCATCTTGCTTCTCTAGTCCCTTCTTAACCAACCCCTGACCATTGTCCAATCTATTCGAGACCTTGGGATCCTTTGCGATAGGGAGGTTAACTTTGCGAACTCGATTCCTTTTACCTTACCTTCGTCTGTCCACTGGTAGAATATGCTAGCCAGGTATTGCAAATTCTATATCCGTAGTATTGAAAGTATTCAAGTATTCCTTCGGATCGCCCTCCGAGGGCTAGGATGGGAAAATCTGTAGTGCGTCTGCTGCGGTGCATCGACGTGCACACTAGTTAAGCAGAATCACCTTCAATAGTTCACGAAGAATCGCTCTCACCTGCTGAATAGAGCACAACAATTAACACAACGGCTCTCCAAAAGAAAACACACTGGAGTAGTTTTAATGACAAATGTTTTTATTTCTTCGAGTTAACTGATACACTGCAAGTTACTGATGCACAAGGTAAGATATTTAAATTCGAATTGATCTAATTGGCTTCGGGTATAGGCGCATCAAAATACGGACGACGGATTTGACAAGGACTGTTTCATTAGACTCGCGCGAGAGGGTAGCGCGTGCACGCTGAAAAGGTTGCTATTAGACTCCGATCAGAAATCATCCTCAACATTCCTTGAAGTGTCGAGGATGAGATGGTATGCCGTCGAAGAGCCAATCTGATCGTTGAATTAGTGATTATAATGGCGATTGGACTGGAAAATTCCAACTGTAAAATCCCTACAGAAACCATACAGGTTAGGAAGACACGCCCACACGCTGGAACTGGTGACGATGCCAATAATTATAGATGGACACGGAAAATACTAATGCACATCTGGTCGACTAGAGGTACGAGTGTTGCGGCTGGCAGTAATGCCGGCCATAAATCATAGAAATAGTTTCCTATGATGTTGACAGACACTCAAGGGTACTCTATTGTGTGTTTATCTTTTCGGCCACATAATTTGTGTAGAAATTGCCGCCCGGACGAAAATCATTTCTTCTGTCTACATTGAATAGACGGAAACGTTTTATGGGTGGTGTGTAAGGGATAATAAAAGCGACGGTGTTAGATTCTTCTGTGATGTTAAATCGGCAGAAGATCGCCCGCCATCGAGATTGATCTTTTATTATCCCACTCATTATGTCCTATTACAGGGCTATTAGACATCTGGTTTGCAGATGTGCATGCCGGCCAATAGCCCAGCCAGTGTTTTGGAAGATAATGGACATTGAGACAGTGTTTGGGTACATATTGTTCTGATCATTAGAACATCCTATCGGTCGATGTGGTGACATGTGTGTTGTTTAACATAACACAGGGTCATTTGCAGGAAACCTACGATGGCTACGCTGCATTAGAAAATAGAAAGATCGGCCGAGGGATCTATGGCCAAAAAGGTAAACACATCCTGCCGAATCTGGGGAAAAGCTCCTCAGCTATCATGGATATTTATGTCGGTTGTCCAGGGGGGACAACCGAATTGTTTTCAGGATTTTAGGGCGGTGCGGTTGTGTAATTTTGCCAAGGATTCGAATTAAGGGCAGCTAAGGAGTTTATAGGATTTTTTTGGGGTTAAAATGATGCGAGGGTCTTCGGGCCCTGAAAACCCCCACAAATCTCTTAACCCCCCACACACACAATAACAGCCTCAAATGTATCAACCTCAGAACCGCCCCCTCAACCATTCTCACCCCTCATCTTAAGCGGCGCTATCTAATCTTTCCTCTCTCACCTGCCCCCACTCCCGGACCTACTCTTGCCTTCATAATATGTCCTGTTTACCTTAGGTTAAGCTTACTTAAGTTAGTTCTTACGTTATTTAGTTTGTAAAGTTATATATACTTTAGCTTGTATGTGGGTGGAGTGGTAGCCCCACTAAACTAAGTTGTTTGAGATTATGCTTCATTTGTGTGAAGCACGTGTGGCGTCCCTCGATTTAGAATTCTATGTAATAGGATCTTTTTAGGCACCTTCCTGGCCAGAGTAACGTCTTTACACAGTTCTTAGAGATCGAAGTTCCATTCCATTGATCCAAACTGGATCGAATATTGAACGAAGCATTTTGCGACCGAAGTAGCCAAAAATATTATCACGCAACTTGTTAGTATTAATGATTTTGTGCGATAGAATAGTACTGTACCATTGTAGGTTCTTACATAGAGCCTCACTTACGTAAAAGCCTTCTGAGACTAAACAACTAGTGACAAGTTTCTGCTGATAAAGCCACCCCCCAAACTCCTATCTATTGGGGCTGCTCCCACATTGATTGAATTCAATTAATGACAATCTCCCAACGTCAGTACCTGGCTGACTTTCATACAGACAACTTGTCTCACAGTTTTGCTCGTGCTATTCATCTTAATCAACCGTTATTTTCACAATTATTTTCACAATTTAATTATCATTATCTTGTTTTCTTTGCCTCGTTTTCCGCATACAAAAATTAGAACAAATGTTATAACCGTTAAGTTATGACCCTGGGCCACGTGTGTTAAATAAAATTAAGCGCAAACGGTTGCGTTACGACCCCGTTATTGGAGGCCAAACTCCTCCCGATAAACTTTCAAAAGTGAACAATAAAGTTCTAGAAAAATCTAAAATGTGTTCAAACACTAACTTTTTTCAACCACTTCAAAGTCTGATGGAAGACTCTCCTGAAATGGATCCGACCAATGACGAACAGTGCGCAGAACTTCCTAAAGAAACCGTTTCGCCAATTGTGGTATTAAAAACAACTAGTGCTAAAGTGCGTGATATTTTGAGCAACATTAAGATAGACAAATACTTAATCAAAAACATTTCGCTTGGGCAAAAAATATGTGCCCCAACAATGGGCATATACAACAAAATCAGAACCGAACTCTTACGGTTAAAATGTGAGTTTTTCACCCACTCGCGTAAGAAAAATCGTCCATTAAAGGTAGTGTTATCCGGACTAGACTTAATTAGCAACGATGTAGTGAAAAATGAACTAATTGCACTCGGGATAAAGTGCCTAGATGTTAAAACCATCACATTAAATCCGTCAACAAAAGCCCTGTACAAACACTACTTGTACATCGTCTATATTCAATGTGGTACTGTTAAATTAAACGAACTAAAACGGAACTACTCAACCTTGTTCAAAACCATCGTTCGCTGGGACTTTAAAAAACATAATCCGGGTAAGGTCACTCAATGTCACAATTACCAGCTCTACGGTCACGGCTCGATGCATTGTCATATAAATAGCTTCTGTGCAATATGTTCGGGAAACCATAAAACATACGACTGCGGAATGAGATCATCAAGTGTGCAAATTGTAGTGGGCCACATAAATCCACCGATCCAGAATGCATAAGCCGAAAGCAGTACATAGACATTCGCCGCAAATTATCCCCACGCGGACGTGGTACAGGAAATACAACCTTCCTACAGCCTCCGAGTGACAAACAGCAGCCAGTGCCCGACCGATTATCCATTAATAATTTTCCTCCACTACCCCGATCTGTGCGTCAACCTTCACTTCCTTCATCCACCTGGGCTTCTGGCCTCCATCAAACCCAGCAACCTTCCAACAGTGATACGACACACACGAAGAAAAATCCGTCAGAAACTTTAACTAATGATAACCTGTTCTCATTTAGCGAGATAAACTCTCTTCTTAATGAAGTTGTAACCAAGCCCAGTGCTTGTCAAACTAAAGCTGACCAATTTAACGTCATTACTTCATTAGCTATTAAGTACATATACTCGGAAAAAACATGTTAAGAAACTCTCTTAGCATCATAACTTGGAATGCGAGAAGCTTCAAAAACAAAAAGCATGAATTTTAAAGTTTCTTGATAAAGTTTAATATTGACATTGCACTTGTTTCAGAAACCTGGCTCAAACAAGGCATTTCTTTCTCACATCAAAATTACATATGTTATCGCCTAGACAGGGTACATGCTAGTGGTGGAGGTGTCGCCATTGTTGTGAAAAAATGTATAGAACATTCTTTGCGTCCTTCATTGCACCTTAAGTTAATTGAGGAAATTAGTATAGATGTAACATTAAGTGACAACTCCAAGGTGAGTCTTTTTTCAGTCTATTTCCCTGGAGGAAATAGAAACATTGAGAAATCTACTTACTTTAAGCGGGATCTGCATAAATTGTATAGAGTCAACACTCGAAACAAGGTAATTATTGGTGGTGATCTAAACTGCAGACATCAGTCGTGGAATTGTCTTAGGGCAAACAGCTGGGGTAACATTTTACTAGATGTTGCTGAATCCAGCCCAAGTTTTTCCATACTTTATCCACTTCTCCCCACCTATATCCCAGCGAGTGCTAACAAGAACCCCTCAACTCTTGATCTATATATCACTAATATTCCAAATTACTGCACAGTACCATTAACTCTAAATGCGTTAAGTTCAGACCACCTTCCGATCAGCCTCACAGTGAATCATACAGTAGTTGTAAATCGTACCAGTTTATACCACAACTATTCCGCCGCCAACTGGAATTGTTATAAATCATATATAAACACGAACTTGGTTTTAGGTGATACCAGCCTAAATTCTATAACCTGCAGCGAGCACATTGATATCCTATGCAACAATTTTGTTTCTGTTATCAATAGAGCGGCCGATCTTGCGATACCTAAATGTTCCACTGCTCCAGTTGATAAGGCACCGCTTCCTGAAAATATCTTACATCTGATTAGGCTACGAAACTCTGAAAGAAGAAAATGGCTGCGTTATAGAATCGATTGTTTTCTAGTTAATGTTAAAGTCTTAAATAATATCATTAAAAACGAAATCTCAACATATAGGAACAAGTGTTGGAATAAACACCTTTCCTCTCTTGACAAAGCAAGCAAACCGTTCTGGAAAATATCAAAAATTATGAAAAAGAGAGGGTCAAGTATTCCTCCGTTTAAAGTTCACGACAAGTTGTTTATTTCTTCAGTGGAGAAATCGAACCTACTTCCTAACACGTTTAGTAAGAACCACTCCATATCTATGCACCTAAGCGACGCGTATACTGAAGCTGAAGTTGCTAACACTATCCATGTACTTTCTCAAACACCAGCTGAAAGTACTTACGCAACTAATATCAGCAAAGTTAAAGAATTGATAAAAAAATCGAAATCTAAAAAGGCTGCGGGTCTCGATAATATTAACAACAAATTAATCAAAGCACTTCCACCTGCTACAAGTAACTATTTAACGTTCATTTTCAACGCTTGTCTTAAGAATTGTTATTTTCCGGACTGTTGGAAAACAGCAAACGTTTTTTTTTTTTTTTTTATTAGACTTCTCTCGGGAGAGGCGAACCTATAGCGCCGAGTGGGCGCCCCGAGATGCCATCAAATAACTGTTGCAGTTCTTTTTGAACAGTTGCAGGTTATAATGCTCCGGGAACACCCGCGTGGGAAGGCAGTTCCACAGCTTCCCCGCTCTGTAACGGAACGAGTTCTGATACAGGGATGTTCGCGCTGTCGGCAGATGAACCACAAAAGTAATACCTATCCCGAAACCCGCCAAACCGAAGAACAGCCCCGAAAGCTACAGACCTATTAGTCTACTTAGCTGTCTAAGTAAGCTCTTAGAAAAAATCATTAAGGAAAGGATTGATGGTTTTGTGGAAGACAATAACATCTTACCAAACTTTCAGTTCGGTTTCCGTAGTGGTCACAGCACAATCCACCAAGTCTTGCGCATTAAAAACCACATATCTGGTAAATTCATCGACAAGGAGTCAACGGGACTGGTTCTTCTAGACATCGAAAAAGCCTTTGATACGGTATGGCACGATGCCTTGATTTATAAGCTACTGAAGCTTAAGCTGCCAATGCCGCTTATCAAAATTATCCAGAGCTTTCTTCGTTCGAGAAAATATGTTGTGAGTATAGGAACCGACATATCCTCTACTCACCAAATCCACTATGGTGTACCCCAAGGCTCGGACCTTGGTCCCATATTATTCACATTGTTTGTCGCAGATTTACCATGTCTAGGTGAAAGCATTCAGGTAGCTATGTTTGCCAATGATACGGCCATTTTCTCTTCGGGTGCCTTATTCACTAATGTCTACAACTCATTGCAAGCAGCTCTAGACAAACTAGCAGTATACGAGAGTTGCCTTTTATATTTCGGGATTAGAGAACAAAAACAAATATTGGTCATCGAAAATCACTTTATTGTTTTTCAAAATATTCCCCATGAAGATCTTTACACTTTTGCATGCCTTTGAACCAATTGTCGAAGCACTTTTGCCACTCTGATTGAGGTATCTCCAACACATGCATTCTGAATGCAGCAACCGCTTCTTCAGGTGTCGAAAAACGTTGACCTCTCAGTTTGTTTTTTACGTACGGGAATAAAAAGAAGTCATTCGGTGCCAAGTCAGGACTATACGGCGGATGACCCATCAAATCGATGTTTTGGGTGCTCAAAAATGCAGTTGTCGCAGCCGATGTGTAAGAGCTCGCATTGTCGTGGCGAAGAGTGATCCGTCTTCGGCGGTATGTTTTCCTGATTTCTTGGAAGACAACTGGCAAACAAATGGTTGTGTACTACTCAGAATTGACTGTTGTGCGTTGTTCTAGTGGTACGGTTGCGACATGTCCAGTTTTTCTGAAAAAACAGGCGACCATTTGCTTGGAAGTGCTTCGTGCGCGAACAACTTTTGTTGGATTTGGCTCATCTTGAAACACCCAGACAGTCGACTGCTGTTTACTTTCGGGCTCATACGCGTAAATCCACGATTCACCACCTGTCACGATGTCATAGACGTGTTTCTAAGCACCGCGACCGTATTTTTTGAGCATTTCTTTCGACCAATTGACACGAGCCTGTTTTTGGGCGATTGACAAATTGTGTGGGATCCAACGCGAACAAATTTTTTTAACAGTCAAATGTTTATGCAATATTGAATGTATGCTGGTCCCACTAACGCCTAAGGTTGTCTCAATCTCACGATAGGTCACATGACGATCTTCCAATATCAGTTCGCGCACAGCATCAATGGTTTTCGGAACAACAACTGATTTTGGACGACCTTCACGAAATTCATCTTGGTGTGAACTACGACCACGATTGAATTCACCATACCATCGATAAACACTGGTCCTTGGTGGAGCTTCATCGCCAAAAATTGCATTAAGTTCATCCATGCACTGTTGCTGAGTTAATCCACGCCGAAAGTTGTAAAAAATAATCGCACAAAAATGTTGACGATTTAATTCCAATTTTGGGCCGAGATGAATCTTTTAAGTTACTGTAAACAACACAAATAGCGCTCATATGTCAAAACGTTCTGAGTGCGTATAACCTCAAAAATGTCCAACTTTACGACAGAGCTGTCAATTGCCGGATTGCAACACTAGGGTTGCCAAATCCCGAAGCATAAAAGGCAACCCTCGTATTACAGGAAATGGAAAATAAAAATAAATGGTAATAAAACACAAGCTGTCTGGTTTTCGAGATGTAGGAAACACTGCTACCTACCAAATGGCACTAAACTCAGTATGTGTGCAGTTGATATTGATCGGTCCGAAGACTGTAGATATCTAGGTATTATTCTAGATAAAAAACTCATCTTTCAAAAACACATCACTACCACAATTGACAAAATAAACACAGTCGTAAGAGTTATGTATCCATTAGTGTGTAGAAAGTCAAAGCATCGAAAATAAAATTATAATATTTAAAACCATTTTTCAAGCTATACTCCTGTACGGCGCCCCCGTAAGGTGTAATTGTGCTCGCACACACAAAATAAAATTGCAAAGGTGTCAAAATAAAATATTGAAAATGTTGCTGAATTTGCCATGGCATTATTCGACACATGAACTACATGAAAACGCCAACGTTAAACCGGTAGAGTTCCTTATTGACAAAATCAATCGAAACTTCTTCGCCAATTGTTCTTTTTCTGACAATGTTCTCGTTTCCCGTCTTGCGTTATCCTAAATCACTACATATGTACTCTGTCTATGAAAATTATATCGAGGTCATTACTATATAAAATAACCGGAAGCTCGTGCAATATTAGTCTTAAGATTCAAATAAGGGTTTTTTCTTGTGGTTTTCCCTTAATTTATTATTTGTTATTCTTTAAAATTGTGCTATTGTCGTTATATAGATTTAAGATTATAGTTGTAAAGGAATTGCTATCCTAAATCTCTTAAGTACTAGTTGTAAAATATACCATAAATGTAATTATCTACCAAATAAAAATTGAATTGAAATTGAATCTCCCAACGTTGATCAATTTGTGATTAATCACCTTACTAAATTAAATAAAAAGGAAAAAGTGTCAATGCCTGTCTATTTGATTGCGGGAAGGATGAGTGAAGACTGTCAACGGGTTTTTTGCAGAACATTTAAGGCCGAAGATCAGGATATTGATATGCCCTCTTATAAGTCGTTGTAATTAGAACTAATCTTGTTAAATGCAAGTCGTTAATTTTATAAAACATTCAAATGTCTGATATTAAACCAATAATCAAATTCACCATACAAATTAGGCGAAAGCGATTAAGTGGACCGAGTTTCCATAAGTTTTGCGCATCACTCTCGTTCCATTTGTGAAACCGGTTTCTGCAGTCATGAGTATACCATATAGAGTCACCACTAAACTGACGATAAAAAGAATGTGTGTGCAGTTTGAGCAATGGAAATAGTCAAAGCAAAGCTGTGGTATGCATTTGAAAAAAGAATTTACTGTGTTGAGGTACTGAAGATCGTAAAACTAAATGACGGTCATTGTGTCCATCTAGACATTTTCAGGAGCAGAACTTTACTCAATTATAAAATGTTTCTGTAGTTCAGGCATTAGCCCAAATTTCATCTCGAGTTCATCACAATTCATATCACTATACACGATTGTGAATTGTATAATGAGGCGCACATTAAAAAGTTGATGGCTACTTCTGAAATGCGCATAGTATGGAAGATAATATTAAATTGATTACCTTATAAAAAGAGGTACCATATAATACTGGGCGTAGTACATAATTGTTCTGTTGAAAATTGTGCTTAAGCAACAATTACGTCAAGGACAACTGTGATATCCAACTGTGTGATTTTCAAAACGACCAGAACGGTCGTAATCTTTAATGTGCTTGTGCAGCAAAATTTCTTCAACCCTCGAACAATTATTCCTGGAATAAATGGTAAGTTCATCTTATCATACGACTGAGATAATAACATGTGGCCACCAGTGCTGGTGTCAATTCATAATTAGTCTTGTTGCTTGAATACAGTAATGACGTGAAAACACATCAAAATGTGGTTTGTGTGGTTAGGCTAAAGAACTATCCTCTCCATTTATACGTACTCTTTCCTTCCGGCCGCCTAGTGTTTCAAAATTTAAAGGCATCAAATAATTTATTTGCACACGCCTATTGGAAAGCCATAATCGGCCTGAAAATAATACAAATATCAACCATTGACTCTTTCTGTAAACTAAAGAATATTGTTCCCTAGAGCACAAGTAATGTGTTTTGTTTCGAATTGAAGTAGGGATACGAGTATACCCATCATGCGTTGCATAAATTAAACAATTTGGACCTCAGTTCCTCAGACTTTTGCCATTTATTTGTGTGTCCTAGCAAGGGACGCAATGCTGTTTTAAGGCTCTTACCAAATATGGGAATTGAATTGTAGTTTGGATGACACATGTACACCGCGGAAAGTTCTATTAAATATATTGGATTGGGTGAAGAATTTCTTCATTTTTTAAAACAATCTAAAAATGTCACCGCACTTTTCGCACCTTGAGATATATGGATCTAAAAGCTCATTGATCTCCACCGTGCAAGCGTTCGTTTATCTATAATGCGTTTACGCTTGGATTTGGTGCACCGTAGTTTCAGCTGCATTGAAATCCACTGGTAATCTCTATTGTTGAGAGCATAGTTTAATAAGTTGCTATTTGATAATGAAGTCTGCAGAACATAGTCGTCGTAAGGTATTCAGCAAAAGCTCGTTTGTAAAAAATGGGAAACAAAGTGGGTAACAGCACAGAGTGCTGGGGAACGTCAACATTTATTTTAACGGGATGCAGATTTAGCGCCTTCCAGAACCATTGACATTCAGGAGATAAGAAGATCGTATTTTCGACATTGAATTAGTTTATCGCGAAATTCAAGGGAACACAATAGCAAAGCTGGTTGCCAAATTGATTTGCAATTTTACGGTTTACCATTCTATGGTTACTTCAGAAATATCTAGTTTTGCTTTCACGAAGTAGTGAGTAAAGTAAAAACTACTGTAGAGCTCCAGAAAGCCCTACCACCAATGTTCCCCCATATACCAGCCCTGCGAGTAGGGCGTTAGAATATACTCACAGCTAGGCCGGGTTGTCGTAAGAGGCGACTACAGGCCGAGTGGTAGATGGGGTCCCTGCGCCCTGTCGCCCGGCGAAATACCAGCCCATTAAGCTATAGAATGCGTAAAATGGTCGGGAAATATCCCTGGCCATCTTTCGGGTATTGGCTGATGGACCGGTTCGAGAAAAGGTTGGTTTAAGTAGTAGTCGGTCCCAAGGTGAAATATTTAGTGAGAGCAGAACCCTCGTTTATTTCACTTAGTACAAGCGTTGGAAAAAAAAAGAAATTAAAAGTAAAAAACTTACGAACTAACTTAAGAACTAGGGATTACAAAAATTACTTTAGAATAAGTAAGAAGGTAATAAGGTGGGAAGGTGGCTGTGAACGTGATGGGGTGGCGAAGACCGGGTAGTAGGATAAAGGGGCGGGATGATAGGAATGTGTACGGGTAGTAAGAGTGTAGATGGTGGGTGGGGCAAGGTCATGAGGGGAAAGAGAGAAGACGACGTTTGAGAGCAATAGAAGTGAGGTAGAAATCGAAGGACGTAGGGTAAGAGTTTGCCCGCCTTAGCATTTGTGAAATTGGTTCATTACAGGCGTAGGAAGTGTGGTGAGAGGGCAGATAGAAGAGACGAGGATTTCGTAGGTTATGGGGGTTGGTGTTGAGTGCGATGGCGGAAAGCAAGCTAGGGCAGTTGAGTGTCCCGGAGAGGAGACGGTGGATGAAGAGGATATCGGCAAGAGTTCTGCGCTCCTCAAGTGTATTGAGGTTGATCAAATGGAGCCGGCTTGTGTATGGGGGAAGAATCCCAGTTCAGTCCACGGAGGGCAAAACGCAGAAAACGACGTTGCACGCTCTCGATTCTGCGGATATGGGACGAGCAGTGTGGAGACCAGACCTGACTGTCGTATTCAAGAAGGGGGCGGACGAAGGCTATGTAGAGGGAACGGGAAAAGTAGGAATTAGGGAATTCCTTAAACCAGCGTTTCACAAACCCTAGGGCGGAGTTGGCCTTAAGAATGATATCATCGATATGTGGGATGAAGCTGAGCTCCCTGTCAAATAAGATTCCGAGGTCACATATTGAGGATACGTATGAAATCTGCTGGTTAAGCAGGAAGTAGGAGCGAGGAGGTGGGGGTGGACGTTTGTGGGAGAAGGTAATGGAGTGACATTTGGCAACATTGAGTTCCAGGCAGTTATTACGGCACCAGGTTGAGAAGCTGTCGAGGTCCTGTTGGAGAAGTGAGGAGTCGAGAGGAGAGATGATTGTTTTGTAGAGTTTGGCGTCGTCCGCATAGAGGGATATGGCTGAGTGTTTAATAACAGAGTCGACATCATTGATGGTAAGGATAAAAAGGAGGGGGCCTAGATGACTTCCTTGCCGAACCCCAGAGGTGGGAAAAAAAGGATCGGAAAGGGAGGATCTGAATTTGACACGATAGGATCGGTCTTTCAGATAAGAAGATAACCATTTGATCAATAGGGGTTCGAAGCCTAGGGAGGACAGCTTGAAAAGGATGAGATTATGGGAGATTTTGTCAAATGCCTTGCTGAAATCAGTGGTGATAACATCAACTTCGTTGCCATTCTCTAAGGCACGGAGAGTATGGGATGAGAACTCGATCAGATTGGTTGTGGTCGACCTACCCGAAAGGAAACCGTGCTGGTTGGGTGAGATGATGGATTTACAACTAAAAGATAACGCATTGTAAAGAAGCCCTTCGAACAGTTTGGGGATATGAGACAGTTTGGCGATGGATCGGTAGTTGCTGATATCATTTTTAGGTCCCTTTTTATGTATGGGGGTGACATAGAAGGATTTCCAGATACTAGGGAAGGTCCCTTGAGAAAGGGATAGGTTGAAAATCTTTGATATCGGGAGAGAAAGAGAAGTGGAACAGTTCTTTAAGAATACAGACGGGAGTCCATCAGGTCCGGGGCTGAACTCGTCTTTGATTAAGTTTAGTTTCTCCTCAACTACGTGACGCTGAATAAATTGAGGAGTGAAGGGACCAATGGAGAATTCGGGCAAATCATTGAAATACGACGGATTGGGTTCGAAGGAGATGTCTGTGAAGGATTTATTGAAAAACGACGCGAACAGGTTGGCAATAGCTAGGTGGTCGTTTGACGTAGTCGCGCCATAAGAGAGGGTGTTAGGATAGGCGTCGGATTTACGTTTATAATTTATAAAGTGGAAAAAACTTGGGATCGCAATTGGATTGTGTTTTAATAAGGTATTTGGAGTAGATGGAGTTGTAGAGTTCGGAAAATTTAAAAAAAAGGCCCCGAGATAGTTGGAGTAGTGTTCAATGGATCGCATTTTGAGGAAAATGTTCCATAAGTGTGGCGAGAATAGGGGATATATAAGGCGACGGCATAGTAAATCTCCTTATAGAGAGTGGCTGTGGCTTCTTCTACACCCAAATGATCAAAGCGAAACGTTGTTTTGCTAAGATGCTCATTTAGGAAGCGGTAATTAGCCTTATGGAAGTTATAAGAAAAGCAGTCAGGAGGTAGAGAGGGCTGGGTTTCGTGGTCGAGATATAAGGATAAGAGCAGTGGCGGGTGATAATTGTCAATGGTAGAGAGGGCGTGTGGGCTAGGGGCAACTGAGGAAATAAGAGGGTCGGTTGTGAACACGAGGTCCAGCTGTCTCCCCATATGATTTGGGACATTGCTAATTTGATGGAGGCATGAGTCGGTGAGGCCGTTAATAAAAATACGTTCATTAGAACTAGTGGGGTTAGAGACGTAGAGGGTTGTTCGTCAGTCGATGTCCATTATAGGTGGGGCAGGTTAAAATCGCCAAGAACGACGATATCGTCTCTTGCGGTGCTTAACTCTGAAAGGTTATCTACCGCCTCTATTGCGAGTTCGTATGACGCGGTGGATCGAGAGGGAGGAATATATAAACAGATAATAAATAAAGACTTAGGGCGCTTGTCAATTTTAATAGCGACGTAGTCAAGATCCGGAGAAGAAGAGATGGCAATTAGAGATGAAGTGAGTCTGTTATGAGTGGCAAGCAGCACTCCACGCCATGGGGAGTTGGGACCTACTCGATGAGCGTCGTCATCGCGAAAAACATTGAAGGGAGGGGGAGGGGGGGAATAGTTCAAGACTACTGATACTACGGATAAGGTTGGTCTCCGTCAGAGCGTATATGTCGAAGGGGAGGGAGTGTGCCTTCTCCAGAGTCGAATGTGTTTTGGAGCGAAGACCCCTAAAATTCTGATAGTAGATTTGGTAGATTTGGATAGTAGGTTATGGGGAGACTATAGGGTCTGAATAGGGTCAAAAGTAATTTTGATTATTGGGAAAGGTAATTTTGTTGTCAATATAATACCACCCCGTCACGCTGTGCATTCCGCGATAACGTCGGGGGAAATCTTCGACTATGTTTTGGATGTATGGCTGATGGCCCGGACTGACACGGAGATAAGTCATTATGGTACCTTCTGAGATAAAGAATTCCGGAGGTAAACTAGTTTCCCATTCGTATCTCCAGGCGGATTATGTCAGGGGAAACATCATACAAATATTCTGTTAGATAACCGAACTTTAAGATATTCGCCATGGCGTAATCGGGTACGTTCTCGAAGCACTGTCGACCTTCGACTGATAACGGTATTTTGAAACGCCAGGTGCATCGGTTTCACCAATACGAATTTAAACGCCTTCCACCAATATTCGCAAACAACGAAATCTGGTATCCTGCCCTAATTGAGACCCGGGTCGATTCGTCAACTGATTCGACATATCTTCGTTGCTCAGAATACGACTTACATTCGAGATTCCGTTTTAAGGCCGGAGTCTGCATCTGCGCGCGGTTCGATCTGGCTTACCAGAGGATGGAGGCGTTGGAACCCAATAACATGAACATCATATGGTTGAAGGTCGTGCTGAGGAATTCTGTTAAATTTCTTTGTTGTCTTTACCGCTCCCCGAATGACGACAGACCGGCGAAATTTTTCGAACCTCTTTCACATGCCGTCGACTGGATACAGATCAACCACCGGGCTTCTATACGGATGCGAAACATGGCCTCTCACAAAACGGGAAGAAAAAAAAATCCACGTATTAGAGAATAAAGTTCTAAGGGGTATCTTTGGCGGCAAATATGACGAGGAGGCAGGACAATGGAGGAAACTGCACAACCACGAATTGGAAGAGCTATACCGCAAACCTACAATAGTGAGAGTAATAAAGTCGCGAAGATTAAGATGGGCCGTACACGTGGCGCGAATGGGCAACGATAGGACCGTGCATAGAATTCTTGACGGTAAGCCAACGGGAAAGATACCGACAGAGCTGCCGTGACGGAGATGGGAGGACAATGTTAGGTTGGATCTCGAGGAGATCGGGTCGGATGGTCGAACGTGGAAGGAGAGCGAGGGACAGGGAACAATGGCGGAGTCGAGTCGGTGAGGTCATGAACTTTCGGGTTCCTACAGGCCAATAAATAGTAATAGTAGTAACTCTTCATGTCAAATTTACCCGCTCAGTTGAGATGCCTACAGCCTCAGCCACCCCACGCACTTTCATTCTCGGATCGTTCAATATCATTCTATGGATTTTATCGGCGATTTCTGGGGTAACGACCTCATTTCGGCGCCCTGAACGTTCGGCGTCACTTGTGTTGGTACGATCAGAACGGAACTCAGTAAACCACGTCTTAATCACTGAAATTGACGGCGCAGAGTCTCCATAGTATTTATCATGGCTTTTCCTGGTTTCTGTGATGGTTTTTTTACGTAAAAAATAATGCTTAATATCCACACGAAATTCACTTTTTTCCCATTCTCGTTAAAATTCACCAGGCTGTCTGCTTTCAATGGCTGTCATGATCAGGCAGAACATCCCACATTCGTGTAGTTCGGCTAAAGATTGACTTTCTTTGTTTAATTGTGCGACTGAAGCTGACTTTCGACGTGAACTGACGTGCATTCTCAGATTGATGGGTATCACTGGAAAATATCTGGATCAGGAGGCAGATCATATTCAGCAAGTAGATTTGATCGTATACGACCGTGATAATGCCTATAGATGAGAAATAGGCATTAATTATAGAGTTTAGCAACGAGAGTGAAAATGGCGAATTTAACACACGATGAACACAGTCAGGGGGAACATCATGCAAATATTCTGATAAATAACCGAACCTGAATATATTCGTCATTGCGTAATTGGGCTGATAACGGCATTTTGTAACATCAGGGGCATCGCTTTCACTAATACGAATGTAAACGCCGTCCACCAATAGTTGCAAACAGGGAAACCTTTTATCCTTGCCCTTACTGAGACCCAGGTCGATTCGTCAACTGATTCGACTATATCTTTGTTGCTCAGGATACGATTTACACTCGAGATTCCGTTTTAAAGGTGGAGTCTGCGTCTTCACGCGGTCCGATCTGGCTTGCCAGAGGATAGAGGCGTTGGAACCCAATAACATGGACATCATATGGTTGAGGGTCGTGCTGAGGAATTCTGTTAAATTTCTTTGTTGTCTTTACCGCTCCCCGAATGACGATCGGACAGCGACATTTTTCGAACATCTTTCACATACCGTCGACTGGATACAGATCAACCACCCAGCTTCTGAAATTGTAGTCCTTGGCGATTTTCGTGTGCACAATTCCGGCTGATTGTTACATTCTAACAGAACCGACGAGGCTGGGAGGCTGGTGGAGATGTTTGCTGTAAGCCACAACTTGACTCAACTCGTGGGGGAGCCAACGCGAGTGCCGGATGACCGAGGCGATTATGCGAACACCCTGGATCTGTCTTTGACATCCGAACCGAGTATTGCTTGGTATCGGTCGCGCAAGTACTTGCATTTCAAGAAATATCCGGCCTAGGCAGCTTCGTCATGTGTGAAAGTATGGGGCAATTTGCGAGATTTCTTCGTATCCTTTCCATGGTCGGAGGTATGCTTCGGACACTCCTATGTTAACGCTTGCGCAAAGTCGATCACAGAGATTATTCTTCTAGGAATGGAGATCTGCATTCCACATTCCATCAAACGAAGTTCATCTGATAACCGCGGTTTGATAAAAATTCGCGCAGATTACAGCGGCAAAAAATATAGCTTTTAAGCAATGGCGCTCCAATCCCGCCGATGTTGACAAAACGTATTTAGTTAGAATCAGAAACGCGTGAAACCAGGCGATTGATACCGCGAAGAAGGCTCACAACGAGAGAGTGATCAATAAGCTCCTTCGGTGCCCAACTGGCTCGTGCACCTTCTGGTCAATGCCAAAAGCTGTCAGCGGTAACTTCGCATCCTCCTCTTTCTCTCCGTTGGTGACAGACACTGGGACGTTAGTCACGAATTCAAAGGATAAAGCTAATGTGTTCGCGAATCTATTTTTCGCGAATTCAAACCTCGATCCCGGCCTTTTGGAGCCACCTGTGATCTCGCCGGTACGGTCTTCGATGCGGGATGTGAGATTTCGTCCGCGCACTATCCAACCCATTCTACGTGGGCTGGATTGTAGGAAGGCAGCCGGCCCGGACGGAATACCAGCAATAGTCCTTAAGAACTGTGCTCCAGAACTATCGCCGGTTCTTGGCAGACTCTTCCGCTTATCTTATGCACGGAGGACCTTTCCTACCTGCTGGAAAATCGTTCGAGATCAGCCAATCGCAAAGACGGAAAAAAGTGTCTCCCAAAAAATTACCAACCGATAGCATTACTGTCTATGTTATCTAAAGTAATGGAAAAAGTCATCAATACTGAGTTAATTAAGTATTTGGAGTGCAATGGACTTCTGAATGATCCTTAATACGGATTCCGTGGCAGGCGGTCCACGGGAGACCTTTTGACACTTATAACCGATATACGGACATCTGCTATTGATCGTCATAGTGAGTGAAGGCCGATCGCATTGAATATCTCCAAGGCTTTTGACCGCGACTGGCACGGGGCATTGCTGAGCAAACTTCGTTCATATGGACTTTCCCAACAGCTTTGCGACTGGACGAGGAGCTTCCTCGAGAATCGATCGATCCGGGTTGTTGTGGACGGCGAGTGTTCGGATCTGTATCCTGTTAATTCGGGGGTGCCCCAGGGTTCTATTTTGGCTCCAACGTTGTTCTTGCTTCACATAAATGATTTGTTGGAGACAACGGATAACAAAGTGTTCAGTTTTGTGGATGATAGTACGCTTGTTTCCTCCTTTTCGAGTGATCGACCGATAGGTGCCTCAACGTTGCACCAACTGAGATGTAGACAGATTGACTCTCTGAATCGGGATCTCGATAAGGTCCTGCAACGGGGAAAGGCCAATCCGTCGACTTCAATGTAACGAAGACACAGTATACAACATTCACAAAGAAAAGCGGATCATCGATTCCACAGCTGATGATGAATGGCCAGACCCTCGAATCTGGAGAAAGCTTGAAATTGCTCGGCGTCACGGTCTCTGGGAATGCATCGTGGCATAAACACGTGTTGAGCATCGCCCAGCATCAGCTTCAGGAAAACTGAGCTATATTTTAGAGCCAAGAAATATTTTACTCCGGCTCAACTTCTTCTCCTATATAAATCCCAAATTAGACCCGCGCTCGAATATTGCTCTCATGTTTGGAGCTCGGCTCCTAAACATACCCCCGACCTACTTGAGAGCATACAGAGACGAGCGATCCGCCTGATCGGGGACTCGGCGCTGACATCGGGACTACAGTCGCTATCACCTCGAAGGCGCGTAGCCGACCTCTGTCTGTTTTACAGATATTATCACGGGTACTGTTCTACGGAGATTCGTGATATTGTTCCGCGCAATTCGGTTTATATGGGCTCCACAAAACAATCCTACGGATCGCGCGAGTTAGCGGTTCATCTCCCGACGGCGCGAACATCCCTGCATTAGATCTCGTTCCGTTACAGAGCGGGGAAGCTGTGTAACTCCCTTCCCGCGCGAGTGTTCCCGGAGCGTTACAACCTGCAACTGTTCAAAAGGAGCTGCAACTGTTATTTGGTGGCATCTCGGGTTGCCTACCCGGCGCTATAGGTTCGCCTCTCCCGAGAGAAGTTTAATAATTTAAAATAAAAAAAAAATAAAAAAAAAGTAAGGGTTAGAAAATTTCTTAGACCAGCGTTTCATGAAGCCGAGGGAATATCGTCAATATGTGTGAGGAAGTTTAGCTGACAATCACATAAGATGCCGAGAGCTCAGATCGAGTTAACAGAGGAATGGTTGAATAAGAAGTAAGGGCGTGGGGGGGGGGGGGCGATGTGCTTCCGTGAAAACGTAATTGATTGACATTTGTTCCTGTAGCGTTCTACGAACGCACAATTCCGCGCAGGTAAGGTTCCTACCTTCAAAGAACTTACTTACCTGATAACGCAGCGCACGTGCCCGCAGCGCACGTGCCCATAGTCATAACAATACCTGTAACAAAGGTCATAGGAGGCTGCAAAATGCGAACCGATATAAAAAGAAGCAAGGAACTGAACGTCCCAAAGCTTTCAATATCAAGCAACAAGTCGAGTGTAGCATACCTGAAACAAAGGTAAAAGCATTCATTCATCTTACCCATAAAGATTGAAATGCGCCGCACTCCAACACTGCACAATCGAAAATCCTGAACATCTAAACGATGTTACAAGGATTCGCTATCACCAGCAAATTCTCCGAATAACGGACGCACGTGCGGGTGGTCTACCACAAAGACCACCAAATCTATCACCCAACAAAAGAAACGGCAACCGTAATTATCTCAACAAGATAATTCACAATGTATGAGGTTTAAAACCTACAAGGGAACTACTCCTATCCCACGGTGTCTGTTTGTATTTCACACACATTAGAAAGATCTAATGGATTTCGGGTGTATTGACAAAAGTCAAACAAAACCCATGAACCATACATCCATGCAAATAGCAGGATATTATTGGGGGTTGAGATAGGCAGTCTGAATGTATTCGTCAACGAGACGATAGTCCGAACGAGGAGGAAAAAAAGAATTAATTTGAGTAGCTGGTGTTCCGAACGCGTATCGTAAATTAATGTAACTTCACCGAGTAACTCGTACTTCGTTCGCGTGGCTTATTGCGTTTCCTTAGAACATAGTTGGGACATTCACCACCGAATTTATCATATAGTGTAAATATAAACAATTAGTGTCATTAAAATAAAAGATTAAATCACAAACCAATCTTCGTGTTTCATTGTGCTATTCGCGTTGTGGATTCTCTTGTGTGCTAGCAGTGTTCGGCGGAACACTGCCACCAAAGCCTTCAACAGAACGCCGAAAAACTTCTGCTAAAAGTGTCAACCGGCCAATTAAAATCCAACATCCGCCAAATTCCCATTAAGCTCCAGACAATTCTTCCGGCACCATAACGAAAAGTTGTCAAGGCCTATCTGAAGAAGGAAAGAATCAAGTGGAGAACAAATTGTTTTGACGAATTTAGTATCGTCGGCGTAAAGGGAGATACAGGAATGCTTGATAATCATATCGATGTCATTTATTGTTAATATAAACAAAATAGGGCCCAAATCACAGCCCTGAGGGACTCCAGAGGTAGCACGAAAAGAATTTGAGAGAACGGATCTGAAATGCACTCTGTAGAGCCGGTTACTCAAGTATGACGAAATTCACGGGTTCGAAGCCCAATGTGGATAATTTGAAAACGATTAGTCTGTGCGAAATTTTATCGAAGGCTTTAGTAAAATCCGTAGCGTCGACCTCATTACAGTTCTATGGGGCTAGGAGTGTTTGGGAAGTAAATTCGACTAAGTTAGTGATGGTAGATCTCCCACCAAGAAGGCCGTGTTGCCTGGGTGAAATTGGGGATTTGCAGTGGAAGTATAACCTTTGGTAGAGAATGCTTTCAAAGACTTTGGGGATGTGGGAGAATTTGCCGATGGGACGATAGTTTGAGATATCACCTTTGGATCCCTTTTTGTGCCCAGGGGTGATAAACGATGTATTCCAAATATTAGTTAACTCGCCTTGAGAGAGCGACAGATTGAAAATAGTCGAAAGAAGGGAAGGGAGAACGGAGGAGCATTTTTTAAGGAATATAGCGGGGAGACCATCAGCCCGGGAGTGAATTCGTCTTTGAACTGGGTCTTTGTTTTCAATCGTGGGTGGATCAATATATTGAGAAAGAAATGGACCATGGAAGAAATTTGGTACGTAATTAAATGGGTGAGGTCGGGAACGAAAGAGTCGTCTGTGAAGGATTGCCTGAAAAATGAGGCGAAGAGATTCGCAATCACATTGAATCCGTTGAGGTTTCTAAGTCATGTGAGAGCGAGGTGGGAACATCATCGGATTACGTTTGTGATTTATAAATTGGAAAAACGTTTTTGGGTCATTTATTAGGTTAGCCCGTGTTTCTGTTAGGGATTTCTGGTAAAGGTCATCGTAGAGTGAGTTGAATTGAAAAAAAGACAGGGTAAGAAGCGAGTGATGATTGTTGATGGTAGACAGAACAAGGAGAGAGGGGGCTGCTGAGGAATTAGTAGGGTCCGTCGTGAAAATAAGGTTTAGTTGTCTGTATAGGTGGTTTACGGCATTTATAATTTGATATAGGCTTGAATCAGTTAGGTGGTCGACGAAGAGTCATTCTTTGGCACTGGATGGGGTGGTGATGTAGACGGAACGGCCCTCCGACAGAGTCCATTGTAGGTGTGGGAGATTAAAGTCCCCAAAAACAACGACGTCATCCCGAGAGTGGCTTATCTCTATTATGTGGTCAATAGTTTTAATTGCTTCAGTGGGGTGGGATGGCGAAATGTAGAAGCAGATGACATATATTGATTTGCGGTATAATTTTATGTTGACAGAGACATAATCGAGCTTGGGCGAGAAGGATATAGGAACGAGGATTGCGTCAAGGTTACTTTGGTTGCCTATGAGCACCCCACGGCAGGGGGAGTCAATGGAAGGACGATTGGCAACGTCGTCGCGATATACAGTAAAGGAGGGGGAAAATAGGTCTAGATTGTTGATACTGGGTATTGGTTGGTTTCAGTTAGGGGGTAAATTTCAAAAGGGAGAGAGCGTGTCATCTGCAAGATGTGTCGACACTTAGAACGGAGATCTCTCACGTTCTGGTCATAAAAGGTAAGACAGAGATTATGATGAGAGAAAGATACGGTGACAGTTCAAGATCGAAAAAAATGGATTACGATCAGCTCTATTGCGTTGAAGATTTAAGCTCAAGGAGTGGACGTATTGACCGAAAGCCCTGAGGTTCTTAGGCACTTTATGTGCTGATAAGTTCAGGTTTGCGTGAAATAGTAATAAGAGTTAAAAACACAAATAGAGTAATAAAGAAAATAAGACACATCACTAAATAGTTTAGATAATTACGAGTAAAAATTCACACATTTTTTATTCATTCATTTATCGACATTATCGTATTACAAACGTACAATAACCTCATGTTACCATTTTTGTAGGCAAATTCCGAGTTCATTGAAGAGAGACTTCATCCTTTGCCTCAGTTCGTAATAATGCTGTTCAAGATTCTCCACCTCATACGTTTATTGAACATGAAACCTACGCTGAACGTGTCCAGCATAGATATGTAAATAGCACAAGTGATGTCATGCTCAGGTAATTTGCTGCAACCCATTGGCATGGTGTTTTGCTGTGAAATTGACTAACAACTCAATATCTATGCAAATTGCTTTTAATGGTTGGTGATAATTCCAAAAAAAAAAAGATCAAAAAGAACAAAATTGTTACAAAAAAAGAGAGAAATGTCGACAAATAGTAGACAAAAATAACTAGGTGGTAGATTTATCGGCTGTAATGATCTTGAAGCAATTGACGTTCTGCTTTTGTCGTAAAATAAAAACCAAATGCGGACATCCGATAAATTCATCATTTGATCGGCCTTTGACCTAGTACTTCATTTCAGCTAATCCGCGTAATGGTTGCCCTACAATAAAAAACGTTGGTGGCAATTCACTTGAAAGAGTTTATCATATAGAAATAATACACCCGCAAAATAATCGGGCATCAAATTATTTCAGGGACGCGCGTGGTATAATATAATTTCAATGTCGCGCAAAACCAACTCGATTAAGCCGCAACTAAAAATAGAATTGAATCCCAAAAGTTGTATCAATTAACACAAACCGTAATTTAACCGTATTCAAAATTAACAATAATAAGTTGAGTTGTATTTACAAAATGTAGTATGTGTGTAAAAAAATAATAATAGGTTGAGTTTTATTTATAGTACGTGTGTAAAAAAAATTAATTCTGATCATTAGACATGTAGTAAATGCAATTTAATCTACCGGTGACGATAAATAAATAAAATACCCAAATTTTTTAATTATAGATATTTTGCTGTTGTGGATAACTTGAATGCAATATTTACAAAACCCCCGATAAATTTACGTACTCTAGCAGAAGACAAGAGTGTTTTGGTGTTTCCTGCGGCGGAGAAAAACCGTCTTAAAGATTCCGATGTCGCAATTGCGCATAAATGTCAATCATTATTTGTGCTCATACTAGTAGTTGATGGCGAAGATGATTCGAGGGCAGAGAAAGAATGAGAATGGCCGCCAAATTAATCGGAATTTATAGGTAACTAGTCATAATACATTAACTTACGATTTATATAATGCATATTATGTAAATGAAGTATGTCTCAACATAACCGTCCACTTCAATTGGGTTTTTGGTTTTTGGCGTACAATGACGCAAGATCCATCATTTGTTACCGAGGATTCGGAGGCGTTTCTCTCTCTTGTATGCGTCCACATCATATTGTAGCGAGCTTAGGGTTCGCTGGATTAATTATTTTTAGTAAATAAATAAGAGCCGTTAAATCGATTTTGAATTAATATAACACTTTATTAGTCCGTAATACAACCGTTACTTATACCGTACACTTAACGATTTCTTTACTTATCGCTTCCGTACTTATCGCGTCTTTTACTGCTTACTTCTCACTCGAGACTTCTCGCTTGCTTCACTGTCTTACTTATAACTCTCTGAAATATCTGTAATTCGAAATTTCGGCCTTGATCGGAATGAAGCTCACAGGGAACTCCATATCTGCTGATCCAATTATTGATTAGCTGCTCAATGACGGTTGTTGCTTCTTGGTTTGGAATTGGAAGGACTTCTACCCACTTGCTGAAGTAATCCATGATAACTAACATGTATTTGTTGTTGTCGTTTGTTTTTGGGAATGGTCCTGAAATATCAATCGCAATTCGCTCGAAAGGGGCACCCACGTTGTACTGCTTCATAGCGCTCCTTAGTTTTGCCGTTGGTCCTTTGGTCGCAGTGCAAGTTGTGCACTTCCTACACCAAGACTCGACGTCATCTCTCATGTGAAGCCAGTAAAAACGAGATCGTCATTTTGAAAGTGTCTTATTAACTCCCAAATGTCCACCGGAGGCCCCGTCGTGCATTTCTGTTAGAACATCTTTCACTTTTGATGGTGGGACTAGAATCTGCATTCGATGGGATTTTCCGTCCGCGGCTTCCCATTTACGCTTAAGAATACCATCTTCCACCACCAAGGAATTCCATTGTGCCCAATATGCCTTAAATGTTCCACTCTTGTCGGAAATATTGTTCCAAGTTGGCCGCTCGTTCTTTTCTTTGTATTCCAGAATTAACGACATATCTTCATCCTGAAGTTGAGCTGCGCGTATAGCATCACTCGTCCACCCATCTAGTAGTTCTACTTGTATATTTCGCAGGTCGTATGCCTCTTGTTTTTCTTGTGCTTTATGACAATGTTTACAATCTGGCTTACATGGTCTTCTTGATAGAGCATCAGCGTTATTATGCAACTTCCCTTGACGGTGGGAAATTTGGAAATCGTACGTTTGAAATCGTTGGATCCATCGAGCTATTTGTCCTTCCGGATTCTTAAAATTTAACAACCATTTCAGGGCGGCATGATCCGTCCGAAGGTGGAATCGACGTCCGTAGAGGTACTTATGGAAATTCTTAACGGCTTCTACGACAGCCAGCAGTTCCTTTCTTGCTGCGCAGTAGTTTCTCTCTGGCTTAGATAGAACTCGACTATAATATGCGACAACTCTCCCTTTACCATCGACTTCCTGTGGCAACACTGCTCCGATTCCTGTGTTACTTCCAATATAAATGGGCGATCCGATCTTGGGAATGCCAATGTTGGAGTCTTACATAACTCGGCCTTCAATGTGTTGAATGCTGCCTCACACTTTTCTGTCCAATTCAATTTCTTGTCTTTAACCGTTAGTTCGCTTTAGCCACATTGGGGAAACCTTTAACAAACCGTCGGTAATATGTGGCTAATCCCATAAAGCTTCTTAACTGTTGCTTATCTTCTGGAGTGGGCCACTCTTGGACAGCTGCTATCTTATCAGGATCCGTTTGAACTCCTGCAGATGAAACGATGTGTCCCAGGAATTTTACTCTCTTTTGGAAGAGTTCACATTTCTTCGAATTGAGCTTTAAGTTGGTTTGTCTTAGTAGTTCGAAGACGGAGAGCAGATTATTGATGTGTTCTGGTAAATTCCTTCCAACAACGATGATATCGTCCAAGTACACAAGACACGTTTTCCATGTAAGTCCCCGTAGAACACTTTCCATTAATCGTTCGAACGTTGATGGGGCATTACACAATCCAAAAGGCATCACGTTGAATTGATGAAGTCCGTTTCCGGTAGTAAACGCTGTCTTCTTCTTGTCCTCCTCCTTCACTTCCCCTTGCCGGTAACCGCGTTTTAGGTCCAATGTTGAGAACCACTGAGCTCCAGAAAGGGTATCCAGTGTGTCGTCGATTCGAGGAAGTGGGTAACTGTCTTTCTTCGTAACGTCGTTTAACCGGCGGTAGTCGACACAAAATCTAGTTGTCCCATCCTTCTTCTTGACGAGCACTACCGGCGAAGCCCATGGGCTCGATAATTTCTCGATGACTCCTTGCTCTTCCATCTCTCGAATCATGTTGCCTACTTCTGATTGTTTGGCCAACGGTAGTCGACGAGGTGGCTGTCTTATAGGTCTTGACTCACCCGTGTCAATGCGATGTTTAACTATACCGGTGCGTCCGAATTTATCATGTTCTGTCACAAAAATATCAGAAAAATCGTTCAGGAGTGATTTAACGCTTGCCTTTTCTCTGTCTGTTAATCCGATTTCCTGGGACATCAACTTATTAACCGCAGAGAATGCACCAGAGGGCTGTTGAATTGAATGGTCCTCTCCCCTTGTCTGAATTGAGTTTATCATTGACACGGGTGCACATTCTGCGATTACCTCTCCTTTTCTTATTGCGATCGGCTCCTTGGACGCGTTTAGTATTCTGACGGGTACGATGTGCTTCTTCGCATCGATAAGGGCTTTCCCAACAAGGATGTTCCCCTTGCGCTGATTTTGTACAGCTTCGGTGATGTAAAATCGATTGTCACCGGGATCACTCTCGAGACTGGTCCAAATTACCGAGTCTGAACGAGCTGGGATCTCATCCTCCTCACGCACATAACATTTCAGCCTTCGCAATTGTTCGTCCTGCAGTGTAATAGCAACCTCCAAGTTACCAATTCGCAGTGCTCTTTGCCCGATATCTAGAACAACTTGGTGCTCCTTCATGAAATCCATTCCAAGAATACATTCGTCCGTAATATCGGCAACCAAAAATTTGTGGGAGATGGAAATATTGCCCAGCACTATTATGCTCTCGACTTCTCCGTAGACTGTAGAACATTCTCCTGTGGCAGTCCTCAAAGCGTATCTTCTATTTTTATTAAGGGCAATTTGGCCCACGACATCCGGCCAAATTATGGATCTCGTTGCTTCCGTGTCGATTTTCACTGTTGTTGTCCTTCCATTAACAATCGTAGTTATAACCAAACTTTGGTTATCCCGTTGGAGTTGTGATACAGTTACGATGCTGGAGCTGCAAATTCCACCAGGCGACTTTCGCCCCGTAAAGTCTGCCCTTACAAGTTTCCCGAGCTATTGATCTCAGGTTGGTCCGTTAATAGTCTCCTCTTATAATTAGCGCATGAACGACAATTCTCACGTTTCTTACAGTCAACAGAGATGTGGCCGACTTCGCCGCATGTCCAACACTTCATGTCAGTTCTCGGGTTTCTCCGTTGTACATGCCCGATTCTTTGGCAGGAACATTCTTGGACGGACGTTTCTCGAACTCTATATGTACTCCTGGTAGCCAGTTTAGCAGATTCATATGACACTGCGAACGCCAGTGTTTCATTAGTCGTCTTTTTTCCCGCCAAACGAACGGCCTGTTGCAAGTCCCGATCTTGAAGTGCGTTTATAAATGCATCCATTGCTACCTCGTCCAGAAATTCCTTAGTCATATTTGAATAAGACAAGTTTGCCAATCGCTCAATATCTGCCTGCAACTGTTGAAGATTTTCTCCAGGTTTCTGCATTCTGCTCCGTAGTTGCATGCGGTAGACCTGCTGCATGTGGTTGTCTCCATACCTAGCTTCAAGGCCGTCTCTTACCGCTTGAAAATCTGTTTGCTTCTCTGCTGGTATGGTTTGTAGCAATTCTGCAGCCGCCCCGCGGAGTGATGTTGACTTTTGCTCATCCGACCACTTATTATAATTGGCCGCGGCGTCAAACTGACGTATAAATACGGAGAAGGGTCCCGTTCCATCGAAGGTTGGCGGTTGCATCCTTGTATCTTTGTAGTCATGTTGATTGCTAGGCGATGTCTTATTTCTCTCAACACACTCAAGGCTCTTTTCGATTCGCATTATTTCTTCGGTGACTTTTAGATCCAGATTTTCTACTTCGTTTCGAATTTCTGACTGGATTTCTTCCTTAAAGTGTTGAAAATTACATTTCATCCACTGCGTTTGAGCATCCAATTTTGCATTCAGATCTGCAACTTGTGCGTCGAATTTTGAATTTTGGGCATCCAACTTTGCATTAACATCTGCAGCTTGCGCGTCCAATTTTGAATGTTGGGCGTCGAATTTTGAACTTTGGGCATCCAACTTTGCTTTAACATCTGCAGCTTGCGTATCCAATTTTGATTTAATATCTGTTGCTGGCGCGACGAATTTTATCATCATCATCCTGAACATCTCCGAAATGTCCAACTGTGGCGAACTCTTCTCCGTTACATTGGCACCACCTTGACTCGGTGTTTCTTCTCCATCCGGACAGCCTGGCGCAATCGCAAAAACATATGTGTGAACATCAATACCCTCTTCCTCCATTGCTGCTTGTAGACGCTGTCCAAGAATTTGCTTCTGTCCTCTGCTATCCAGATTCCGGTACTCAAGTTCGTTCTTCAACTCAGGAACGCGAAGATCCTCCAAATGTCGATCTGACATCGTTACAACACACTTTCACAGACTTATTTACTTCACTAATAATTAATCCCACTTCTGACACCAATTGTAGCGAGCTTAGGGTTCGCTGGATTAATTATTTTTAGTAAATAAATAAGAGCCGTTAAATCTATTTTGAATTAATATAACACTTTATTAGTCCGTAATACAACCGTTACTTCTACCGTACACTTAACGATTTCTTTACTTATCGCTTCCGTACTTATCGCGTCTTTTACTGCTTACTTCTCACTCGAGACTTCTCGCTTGCTTCACTGTCTTACTTATAACTCTACTCCCGATCCGCGTGCGACGTATTTATACCGTTTTTCCTCATTCTGATTTGGTGTATCGTTTCCGTTCGTTCCATAGTCTTGAATGTTCTATTCCAGTTTTCCAGTACTTCCTAAAATAATCTAGTACTTTGTTTCGGACTTTCTCGAAGATTCCAGTACTGATTGTCATATGCGTCACAATATCAATAATACTCTTACTAAACAAAGCCCCCGTAATTACTGATACCGAAATTCTTTATTTTAAATTGTTTGGATGTAACTTAGTGGCTCTGTTTTTCCCAACGTTGTAGCTTACCTAAATGTATGCTAAATTGTATCGTTTATATAGGGTGGGCCATAAATTTTTGCAAATGGCAACACTTGATTTCTTAAAAACCGTTACAGGGAGGGGCACGCGAGTGGCGGGGAATTGTGCGTCGCTTCATGCAATTTGCTCCGACCCGGAAATTAACTGCCTTGGTTAAACAAGGTCCTGTGCTGCTAGTCATATTGTAGTTTTGCACATACAGAGTGACCCTATTTAGACGAACGTGTGACGTTTCTAATCGATACGCACAGTACACAAGCAGATGATGAAGAACAACAGCAATTCTACATCAATTAAATGCACTTGAGAATAACAATCGAATTCGTATACGCGGCAGTGGACTGGTGGGTTGAGGCGTCGGTTCTATCTTTTAGTGATTCTAACCGAGACAGCATCGGTTTGAGTCACACACTCTTCACTATCGTCGCGAACGCTATGAACGCATCGGAAGATAGTATTACTTTGAAAAACAAATTGTTTAGTATACTGCTCTCCGGAGAGGCGAACCTATAACGCCGACGCGGCACCCCGAGATGCCACCAAATAACTGTTGCAGTTCTTCTTGAACAGTTCCAGGTTGTAACGCTCCGGGAACACTTGTGTGGGGAGGGAATTCCACACCTTCCCAGCTCTGTAACGGAACAAGTTCTGATGCAGGCATGTTCGCGCCGTCGCACAGTGGGACGACCCATAGCAATAAGTAAAAAAATCAACAGTTTTAGCGGTACTTTTTAGTGATTGGAAAGGCATCATAAATATATATATTTTATAAATCCAAAGAAATCATTTGGAATTGTGATTTGGTACAAACGTTACAGAGCGGTAAACTTTGACTAAGTAAATTTTTTTCGCATTCTTGAATTACAAGTGTTTTTTGATATAAATTAAATTTATTGTCAGTTTTAATTATACGTATAAATAAAAACTACATCATGATAAATAATAGTGATCAAGGTATGGAAAATCATATTTAATATATAGAAAAATGTGTTTGTTTCGTATTTTTATGTATTGTGACGTTTGAAGTGCAAGTCTAATTGGAAAATTTAAAATTTTGTGATTTTTGTGTTTAGCTAAGATTTTTTAAAAAACATCAAAAAGCGTCTTTGAGATTTTTGATGTTTTGTGATGTTCTATGTGTCTATTGATCATATCCGTAAGCGAAATTTTGCGCAAATTTGCGCTTCTGCAATTTTTTGACGTTTTTGTAGGCTTAACTCCATCAATCAAAAACGGTGATCTTTTCCAAAGATGGATTGAGAGTGAGAAGCCAGTGAAGATAATTGCTGTTGCTGAAAAATTAAGTGAATTACTGGGTCTAGAAGGGTCAGATGAAAATATTGAACCTGAAATTCAAAGAGTTTCCAAGTATTTTTGTTTGACATAAAAGAGAAAATGGGAAAATTGCCAAAGAAAGCGAAATAAATTTATGCAAGTTAATGAAAGCTGGCTAAACCTTAATTTGACATTGCCAGCAAATATTTTAACTCATTGGAGAAATAAAAATAGTTTAAATGCACCAGGCACGAGCAGAGGTAGACCGCCAAAAAGATTTGAGGAATGCAGTGAACGCACGAAAAAACGTCGGGTTCATGAATTAGCTACGCAGCACAGTTCAGAGGAACTAAGCTATGCTGCTAACATTTCAAATCGGTTTTCAAAGTCTCCTCAAAAATCGAATAAGACGTTAACTCTGCAACAAACGCTAGCATTGTATTTAGATTTGGATTTGTCTAAGAGAAAATACGCTCTTCTACGATCTGTTGTAAATGGCCTTCACAAAGACTGTTTTCCCAGTTACTATAAATTGAAAAAATATAAATCTGATCTATTAACCGAAATTGCTGTTGCGCCGGAAACAATTGCTGAAGTTAACCTCCAATCGCTTTTAAATAAATCACTTATTAATTACTTCGGATCCTCTCATTTCAAATATAAGATTCAAAAGCTCATATATGCCTAAAATAGATCCACATATTGAACATTATCTACTTCGAAATGGTGCAGAAAGTTTTACGCTACCAATAGACTTGGCCGATATAGGTGGAACATTATCATCGGAGAGCGATAGCCATTAATAATTAACATACATTTGCACATATTTGTTATTTCAAAGTAATTTATTATACCTATACATAATTCTTTTATATTAATGTTTTGAAGTTTATTGAACTATAAAATTGTTAACATACTTAAATTTTTAAATAAAGTTTGAAAAAACATGCGCAAGCTTAGAAAATAAATTTCTCTTTTTTTTTTTTTTTTAAGAAGCTGGACAGGCCATGTTACAGGTTGATACCTTTTTTTAGGTCGTTGCATAGATATCAAATGTAAAAAAAGATTAAATGCAAAATATTCATATTTTAGTTACTAAAACCAGAGATATTAATTTTGCCGTTTTTCCCATAGACTCGTCCCACTGTGCGTCGGGAGATGAACAGCGAATTGGTGCGATCCGTCGGATTGTCTTGTGGAGCCAATATAAACCGAATTGCGAGGAACAATACCACAAATCTCCGCAGAACAGTACCCGTGATAATATCTGTAAGAGAGACAGCGGTCGGCTACGCGGGTTATGTCAACCATACCTACCACCCAAGTATCCGCTAATTGAGGCTCAAGATAAGAACATCAAAAGCCTAACCGCAAAACAAGCCGAAAATAAAAATAGAAATAATTTCCTCTAAAAGAATGGTAACATTATCTTAAATCCTATTTACATTGCATTCACACATTGTAAGCAATATTTCAGTTCTATTCTTCTATCTTCATCATCATCATCACCATAGGCACTACAACCGGGACCCGGTCTTGGCCTTATTTAGCAAGTCCTGAGGCTTGTTAAATTTTCCATAATGATTTATTTTTTCTGGGCAAGGTCATTAGTCTTGCGCCAGATGCTCCCCGACGGGGAATCGAACCCCGGTCTCCCGAATGACAGGCGGGTATACTAGCCACTATACTATCGAGGAGCTCCATAAATTTGTAATTCCAAAGGTTATTTAATTCTATCAGATAGCAACGAACCGATGTAAAATGTATCCAACGAGACGATGTATTGTGTTAGACTTTTCTAATAGAATCGCGTACGTTAGCTCTCGACTCCTGACCCGCTCGGACCGCACACTCTCCGGATGAAAATCTGACTGACTAATTTCAACTCCCCGTAGCTCAGTCAAACTGACCCAGCCTCTATGCCTGCGATGGGTTTCACGCACACCATCGCAGTAGAAATCCTTCGGCAATTTGACCAATGAGAACCGACCCGCGTCTCATTGGAAGGTTCCTTAGTGATATCGATGCCACTGGAAATGAATGTCTTCCTCCTGGAAGGAAGGACAAACGAACGCGCGTTGAAGAAAGGAAAGAAACCTGCACCTGTTTAAACATAGATCGGAAACATTTCTATCATTACGATAGAGGGTATATTGTATATACCGGAATGGGATCTAATGGGCAAGCGCTCAGATGCCGCTTTGTTTGTACAGGCAAATGCAAATGCATTAGGATTTCTTATGCAGCCAATTCAAGATAATTGGATGCAGCTGCATAGGCATCGATTTGCCTGACGTGATCGAGTGATCGCATGGGAAAAGCAAGCACAGGAAGGTTTTTAAGAGCATGATTGACGTGAATGTCGATAAGGGGACTGTGGGAGTTTTCCTAATGGTTGGGAATGGTCAGGGGTGCCGATCAGAGGACACAAATATATTTTTAGGAAAAAATGCTTCTCAGCCAAATTCGGATGAAGGTTTGTTGCTACGGCAAGGTAGTAATCTTTGCCGTGGGTTTATGTTTTCAGGTGGGGAATGCTCTCATGCAGGTAAGTTGTTTGAAGATATTGGTAGGGGGATATGGGGCCAAAGTGTTGTGTGGTTTTTCGGGCCCTGAAAAACCCCACAAATCCCCTGCAGATTGATTAATGTACCAATCCGCTAAGAAAAATTCTCTACCGACATCGCTAGAGTATAAAACCATAGATTCCAGAAGTACATCAGAGAACAAAACTCAATGGCGGCACCGTTTCTTTTAATCCATTGTAAGGATACGTTTCCTAAACGGAACAAGGAGCGATGCATGTGAATAGGATTGCTGGACAACAATAGCATTAAGATGTACAAAATATCGTTGGCACCGTTGTCCATTAAAATGTAATTACCAAAAACACCCGTGGTAAATACCAATCCTAAACATTACTAAAAAACTCAAGTTGTGTTTAATGGCCTATGGAAATTGTCGATCCTAGGAAAATTACCGAAGGATCAAACAAAAGACTGCTGGCTCACAGTGGAGACCCGGATTTTATGTGAGGTCAGCGAGGAAGAGAAAAAACGAAAACAACACGTGCCTTTGGTTAACGTGGAAAAAAGGTTACCTCCCATCGAACGATCGCAATCGAGTTGGAGTTGGTTGTGGGAAATCAGAGGAATCGGACATCCGGAGTTTGTGCCGGTCATACATTTCTTAATCCCTAAGTTTGAGTCGTATTAGTAAAAATAAAAACAAAAACACAGATGTTAACGGAGTGTTATCCATAAATACATTTTTAATTCTTAAGTTTAAATTGTGTCATTTCAAAATAAAACTAAAAGATAGATATTGTGTGCATTAAGATTAAAATAAAAACTATAGACTCCCACCTAAGAACGACGAGTTACTTTTAATTCAAGTTGTGTTTATGGTTAAACCTTCCTTTCTGTCACCAACCGGCTAAGTGGGATTTGACGGATCCGTCTTCGACTGTGTAAATACTCCTCTATAACCCACATCAAGCGCGGACCGCCCCACCGCATTCGTCAGGTAATACTTACAATTAAATAATTTTAACTAACAACAATTAATACAACATAACTATATATAAATATAACACTACATGTATATATATATATATATATATATATATATATATATATATATATATATATATATATATATATTGTTTCGCCAGCTGGGAATCGCAAGTCCGTTGTTGCCGATGGTTCGCCAACTGGGAAACAGCAAATTTGTCCTTTACGAGAACAGCAAATAATGTGGCGATATGGCCCAGTAATAGGAAAAAAATGAAACAATTAACATTTTAAAACACACTAAATTAACTTTTATTTCACATAAAACGGTTCAGACATAAAAAAAAACAGGTGCTGAAGGCACCGTATCAAAACATCTTATTTTTTTGAAAGATAAAACAAAACTGTCTAAAAACAGTACAACAACCAAAAACTGTGTTAAAACAGTAACGACGCAAACGGTAAATGAATAGACACTTCTTTCTCGTCTATTCAGCAATTGGTGGCGTTCAGTGCCAGCATGTTTTGCCGTTATGGTATAATTAGAATTGTTGCGGAATTGCAACATATATATATATATATATATATATATATATATATATATATATATATGTATATATATATATATATATATATATATATATATATATATATATACAATTAAATAATTTTAACTAACAACAATTAATACAACATAACTTTATATAAATATAACACTACATATATAAATATATATATATATAAATACATATATAAATATATATATATATATATATATATATATATATATATATGTCGCATCTCGCTCCACAAAATAGCGTAGACAACATTGACTGCCGACAAAATTCGACCAGACAATATCATCAACATTGAATTGGCACCTTAACTGTCAATAGTACGCCACAACATTCGTCGAGTTTCATCCAGCTATCGTTCTGGAAGGCATAGCCCCGCCTACTTCCGCTCATCAAAGGATCAAGATGGCGGCCATTAAGGATTCTTGTCGTTGAAGATCCTTTTCAACTCTTTCACTTCGTCGTTCGTCGTACACAAGCAGTGTACAACATTTTCGTTTTCGTTCATAGCATTTAGCTACTTTTTTCGTTATTGTTTCGTTGTCGATTTATTAGTTTCGCTCGTTTTTCGTAAACAAGAGTAAAATATATCGTATGTTATATAAGAAACAACAATAAAGTGTCGTTCGTTTAATTTAAACATTTTCGTGTCGTTATTTTGTCGTCGTTCGTTTCGCCGAACTTTTGAATTGCACGGTAAACGCACCGTAGACATATGGTCCTTCGAGACGGATAGATTTTAATTTAAAGAATCAGTGCTCTTTTTGTTTAATCGGTCTTGGAAAAATATTTACAACTTTTTGAACACGTAAATCAGTAATTAATTGTGTGAACAATATCGTGCGGTTTATTCGAAAACCATTTAAATAAAACAATAAACATTTACACGTGAATCAGTGCGTGCGCGTGTGACAAAATTAATTATTTAAAAAACAACGAGCAGAATCAATCCTGCCACCAGCGCCATCCAAAAGGAAGAACATCGGGATCTAGAAGACAACCAACGTGGGACAACCAACGTGGAAACACCAACGTGGGAATCAAAAAAAAAAAAAAAAAATTGTGGCGAGAAGGCCGAATTTGGCGAGACAGGACATATGTGTCCTTCATCTTGTCTCTGACTTCTGGTCATCTTGCGATAACCAGAATCACCCACATCCGTGAGGATGTTGGGCTCGGTCTCGCAGCATCTGAAAAGAGAAGAAAAAAGGGGGGGTATCCAAGGATAGTGTGGACAGTGTTAGTCCAAGTGTTCTCTAACTACTTTTATAGAGGGATGGTGGGAAAGAAATCTTACAAGACCGGTGGGTCTTGGGTGCGGTAGTAAACGCAGATCACGTCTTTGGCGTCTGATAATCTGCTCTTTGGTCGGTGTGTATGTTTGTATTTGTGCCGTCTTGTACTGTGCGTTCGTGTGTTTGGTTTGTTAATTGTAGACCCTATGGGATGGGCCCAGAAATCCTCTATTATAGAGGGGAATGTTGTTGGGAAGGGTGCTTTCTTCAGTTTTATACTGAAGAAGAAATTGTGGGGGTTTGGTCCGAAGAGATCGAGAGAGAGAAGGGTCAAGAACGCAAGAGTCCCGTACAAGTAGGTTCTCGCTGTTCTGAATGTTTTCGAGGTACTTATATGCTAATTGAAGCAAGTACTCGTCGATAGGGGTAATGGAGGCGCCTTCGTATAGGTGAGAGTTGGGGTAATGACGACCGTCAGGCCTTCTAGAATGATTGGTGCATCTTCTGAGGAGTTTCCTTTCGAAAACCCGAAGTCTTTCCATTTGAGCCGAAGATATGCAGGACCATATGGGAAAGGCGTACGATATTCCAGATCGGATTAGCTGCTTATAGCAGAGAAGCTTAACTTTGGTGTCAACTTTGTTCCTCCACTTCAGGATGTTGTGCAGTTGCTTAGACCGACCAAGGCCCCTTTGGAGAATGTGGGTCACATGTTTGATGAAATTCATTTTTGGGGTATAAGTGACCCCAAGATATTTCATCTTGTCCTGTGGTCTAATCGTAGTATCTCCCATTTTTATTCGAATATTCTGTGAATATCGAGAAGTAGGTTGCGAGTGTTTACTACTCAGAATTATGGCTACTGCTTTGGATGGATTAAGTCGGATTTTCCATCGACTGTAATACTGATACAGTTCGTCCAAGTGACGGTTGAGTCGATTTGTTGCGAGGTTAGGGCCTTTGGTTGACGTGTACACCAGGACGTCATCCGCATAGCCCAACGTGGGAATCATCGTGGACCAGAGCGTTTGGCCAGAACAAAGAACGCAATAATTTCAGGTGAGTCAATTAGTGTTAAGGATTAAAGAGCTACCTAATAAAATATTCGTAAAAAATAAAGAGCTTTAATTGTTTCTGTACCTCTTGGCCCCCTCCTTATTGGTCTTTTATTTGTGTATAACTTGTTCCATAAAATTAGTATCATAGTGGTTTTTGTCCTCCTCTATCGCTGCCTTCCTTCCTTAAGTGTACAAAATTCCTTCTACTCATGTATAGCCTATTTTTTTACTAACTCGTGTCGCGGTATTTAATTTCGTATAAAATGGCCGAAGCTCAAATTAAGGCATTAATCAGCAAGCGGGTTGGTGCCAAACGATCCCTGACCAATTGCATGAACTTCTTAGACAAGTTCAACCCCGAAACCGATTTTCCCGCCCTTGAAAAGCGTTTCTCGGACATGGAAGAGATTCGCGAGAAGTTTTTATCGTGTTAGGAAGCTCTGGAAGGTTTGCGAGAGCCTTCTGACGAACTTTTGGAGCATAGCAACGTCTTTGAAGATTCGTACTACAAGGCGTATGGTATTGCAACAGAATTTCTAGCCGATCGCGCAAGAAAAACTGTTCCGGAATCAATTGTAGTGACTGAACCGGCAGATGCGGCCGAGGTTGATAACAAGGATATCACCCACGATCGCAACTCTCTCGGTCCTCCTCCGTTTCCATCAAATTCCTCATTTTCACCCATTTCCGGTGCCCCTGGCGTACCAGAAAGCCCAAAACCAACGATGGATAAGGCACAAGACATGGAAAGCCTAAGTCAGCAATTAATTTCGAAATTGTCCCATAACCTAATAGAAAATGTTCAATCCTCCCAGTTGCCAACCATATCGTTGCCGTCGTTTGAAGGTTCGTATGAATCCTGGCTAGGATTCTACGATCTGTTCAATGCTTTGGTCCATCAGGACATCAAAATCGCGCCGGTCAAAAAATTATTTTACCTAAAAGGCTGCCTGAAAGGGGAAGCGGCTAAGGTTATCGCATCCATCGAGTCCTCCGATGCTAACTATCAGGTCGCTTGGGAGCTCTTGAAAGAGAGGTACGACAATCGAAAAAACATCAGCGAATGTCACATTAAGGCTATTATCGATATGCCTTCAATAACTAGGGATTTCTCTTTCCAATCTTTCGTGGATGAGTTACAAAAACACTTGCGCGCATTACAAGCTCTAAATGAACCCGTTGAGTATTGGGACACCATGTTAATCGTCCTCCTTCGTAAAAAACTTAATCCATCGGCCCGGGAGCGATGGGAAGACTGTAGCAGCAGTATGGCTAAACCCACCATAAAAAACTTCATCGATTTCATCAAAAGAAGAGCTCAAGTAGAAGGCTCTCGAGCAAAAGCCAATTCTAGCGTGCCATCGGAAAAGTCCTTTACTCGTCGCAACCAGAGATCGCAGCAGACATTCGTGGCTACGACTCGGGGTTGTGTTCTCTGCAACGACACTAGCCATCAAATCTACGCTTGCGACAGGTTTAAGTCGCTAAATCCGCAATCGCGTTTCGAAGCCGCCAAGACCGGCCAGTGGTGCATACAATGTCTAAGGAAAGGACACCGAGTGTCGGACTGTAAGGTGCAGCCATGCAACAAGTGCAATCAACGTCACCACGCCTTGTTACATTTTGAAAAGGCAAATAGGACAAACACGGTTGCTTCACATTTCGCAGTTGACGGCACGAGCAGGCAGGCGCAAAGCACATCTCATGGAGTGTTAGCCACTGCCTTAGTTGATGTTGTTAATAGTCAAGGCAGGAGCCAATTATGCCGCATATTCCTGGATGCAGGTTCTCAAGTGCATTTTATAACTCAGGAAACAGCGGATCGTGTAAACCTCGTCAGAAGGCCGTCCAACGTTTACGTTTCAGGAATCGACAGCACTTCCACTACGGTTACACATTCAACACGGGCAACATTGAGATCGCGTGCCACTAAATATGAAAAATCAATTGAATTTTTGATCGTACCGCAGATTGGGCATCCAATGCCTTCAACTCCTATAGATCCACATGCTCTTGATCTACCAAGAAACATTCCTTTGGCTGACCCAGGTTTTTTCAAATCGCCGAAAGTCGATGCCTTAATAGGCGTCAAATTATTTTACAAGTTGCTTTGCATTGGCCAAATATCGTTGAGGAAACAGCCAAATCTGTTATTGCAAAAAACACAATTAGGATGGATTGTTGCTGGCGATCTCAATCCAAATTATCAGGCAGCTAACGTGTCCTGCCATCTTTCGATACAATCCAGTCCCCCAGATGTGAATCTAACTCGGTTCTGGGAATCTGAGGAGATCTCAATTGAGAAAATTCGTCTCAAGAAATAGCTTGCGAGGATCATTATGCTCTCCACACCATTAGACTTCCTGGTGGGAGATATCAAGTAAAATTGCCTTTCAACCAGAAAAAGACCACATTAGGCGAGTCTTATACTATGGCATTAAGAAGATTTTATGCTTTGGAGCGCAAACTCCAAGCCAAGCCCGAAGTGCAGCGTGAGTATACTCCATTTCTAGATGAGTACCTGTCATTGGGACACATGTCACTTGCAGTGAATCAAGAGCCTAAAGGCTATTTCCTTCCTCATCATGCTGTGGTGAAGGAGAGCAGCCTAACCACCAAGATTCGGGTTGTTTTCGATGGTTCCGCAAAAACGACAACGGGTATTTCATTAAATGATACCCTCATGGTAGGTCCCAAGCTACAGGATGACTTATTTGAATTGCTCTCACGATTTCGTTTTTACATTTTCGTCCTCACGGCTGATATCGAAAAAATGTATCGGCAAGTTCAGGTAAATTCAGCCGATGCAGAGTATCAAAAAATTCTCTATCGACGCACTATGCGCGATCCCATACAGGTTTTCAAGCTCAACACTGCCACTTATGGAACAGCTTGCGCATCGTATTTGGCCATAAAGACGCTGTTCAGACTAGCTGATGACGAAACGAACAACTTTCCCAAAGGTACTCAAATATTGCGAACGGATTTTTATGTAGACGATCTACTCACAGGAGCGGATACTGTAACTGAGGCCGTCCTGATCCGTGATGAACTCATCGCACTACTCAAGAAAGGAGGATTCTGCTTGAGAAAATGGGCTTCGAGCCACCCAGCGCTACTTATCAAGGAGCAAGAACATCCTGACCATTCGCATATGTCTCTAGACCCCGATTCGGGAAATAAAGACCTTGGGCATACGCTGGAACTCTCGCAAGGATTATTTCTTTTATGTTGTCAATATTGATAAAAGAAACAGCAGTACTAAAAGAGGCACATTGTCTCAAATTTCGAAATTGTTTGATCCGTTGGGACTCTTAGGCCCCATCGTTCATAAGTGCATGCCCTGTTTTAAGGCCAAACCTATTCTCGCTGACTACCCTATGGGTACTCTACCCAAACATCGAATTACATCTTCTCGCCCTTTTCTACGTGTCGGAGTCGATTATTGTGGACCTTTCTATATAAAAGAAAAGCGTCATCGTAACAAAAATCGGGTAAAGGTCTACGTAGCTGTATACGTTTGTCTATGCACAAAGGCAGTGCGTCTTGAGTTAGTTGGTGGATTATCGACTGAGAATTTTATCACAAGCCTGAAGCGCTTCTTTTCGAGACGGGGAAAATCGGTCGAAATCCATTCGGATAATGGAACTAACTTTGTCGGGGCAAAAAACGAGCTCCAAGGGCTCTACAAACTTTTTAATTCAAAGGAGCATCAAAATAATGTATCTAAATTTTGTGCTGGTCAAGGGATTGATTGGCACTTCATACCGCCAAGAACTCCTCATTTTGGAGGAATCTGGGAAGCTGCCGTTAAATCATTCAAACATCATTTGGATTGAACTGTAGGCAATGTACTACTTACATATGAACAATTAGAAACATACGTGATAGAAGTAGAAGCAATTTTAAATTCCCGTCCTATATCTCCTATGTTCTCAGATCCAAATGACCTCGAACCATTAACTCCTGCTCATTTTCTAATAGGTGGCCCTTTAACTTCCTTTCCACAAGTTGATTTCACAGATACACCCGCAAACGGCCTAACCGCCTGGCATCACGCTCAGCAAATGAAACAGCATTTTTGGAAGCGCTGGCATAAAGAATATTTGCACCAGCTCATACAATTCAGCCGCTCACGCCGTCCCGAGGTCCAGCTAAAGGAAGGAGTAGTAGTGCTCATCGCAGATGAAAACCTACCACCACTAAGATGGGCACTTGGTCGAGTCATAGCTACACACCCCGGCCAGGATGGAATTGTACGTATAGTCACTCTCCGTACAAAAGGCGGCATATACGATCGTTGCGTCAAGAGACTATGCCCTCTCCCCATCGACGAAACTACAGGAACCGGAAACACCACACCAGTCTTGAACCAGACGCTTCAAGGCGGGCGGCATGTCGCATCTCGCTCCACAAAATAGCGTAGACAACATTGACTGCCGACAAAATTCGACCAGACAATATCATCAACATTGTATTGGCACCTTAACTGTCAATAGTACGCCACAACATTCGTCGAGTTTCGTCCAGCTATCGTTCTGGAAGGCATAGCCCCACCTACTTCCGCTCATCAAAGGATCAAGATGGCGGCCATTAAGGATTCTTGTCCTTGAAGATCCTTTTCAACTCTTTCACTTCGTCGTTCGTCGTACACAAGCAGTGTACAACATTTTCGTTTTCGTTCATAGCATTTAGCTAGTTTTTTCGTTATTGTTTCGTTGTCGATTTATTAGTTTCGCTCGTTTTTCGTAAACAAGAGTAAAATATATCGTATGTTATATAAGAAACAACAATAAAGTGTCGTTCGTTTAATTTAAACATTTTCGTGTCGTTATTTTGTCGTCGTTCGTTTCGCCGAACTTTTGAATTGCACGGTAAACGCACCGTGAACCATATATACGAGGGTTGCCTCTTATGTTTCGGGATTTGGCAACCCTAGTGTGGCAATCCGGTAATTGACAGCTCTGTCGTAAAGTTGGACATTTTTGAGGTTATACGCACTCAGAACGTTTTGACATACGAGCGCTATTTGTGTTGTTTACAGTAACTTAAAAGATTCATCTCGGCCCAAAAATGGAATTAAATCGTCAACATTTTCGTGCGATTATTTTTTACAACTTTCGGCGTGGATTAACTCAGCAACAGTGCATGGATGAACTTAATTCAATTTTTGGCGATGAAGCTCCATCAAGGACCAGTGTTTATCGATGGTATGGTGAATTCAATCGTGGTCGTAGTTCACTCCAAGATGAATTTCGTGAAGGTAGTCCAAAATCAGTTGTTGTTCCGAAAACCATTGATGCTGTGCGCGAACTGATATTGGAAGATCGTCATGTGAACTATCGTGAGATTGAGACAACCTTAGGCGTTAGTGGGACCAGCATACATTCAATATTGCATCAACATTTGACTGTCAAAAAAATTTGTTCGCGTTGGATCCCACACAATTTGTCAATCGCCCAAAAACAGGCTCGTGTCAATTGATCGAAAGAAATGCTCAAAAAATACGGTCGCGGTGCTTCGAAACACGTCTATGACATCGTGACAGGTGATGAATCGTGGATTTACGCGTATGAATCCGAAAGTAAACAGCAGTCGACTGTCTGGGTGTTTCAAAATGAGCCAAATCGAACAAAAGTTGTTCGCGCACGAAGCACTTCCAAGCAAATGGTCGCCTGTTTTTTCGGAATAACTGGACATGTCGCAACCGTACCACTAGAACAACGCAGAACAGTCAATTCTGAGTGGTACACAACCATTTGTTTGCCAGTTGTCTTCCAAGAAATCAGGAAAACCAACCGCCGAAGACGGATCACTCTTCACTACGACAATGCGAGCTCTCACACATCGGCTGCGACAACTGCATTTTTGAGCACCCAAAACATCGATTTGATGGGTCATCCGCCGTATAGTCCTGACTTGGCACCGAATGACTTCTTTTTATTCCCGTACGTAAAAAACAAACTGAGAGGTCAACGTTTTTCGACACCTGAAGAAGCCGTTGCTGCATTCAGAATGCATGTGTTGGAGATACCTCAATCAGAGTGGCAAAAGTGCTTCGACAATTGGTTCAAAGGCATGCAAAAGTGTAAAGATCTTCATGGGGAATATTTTGAAAAACAATAAAGTGATTTTCGATGATCAATATTTGTTTTTGTTCTCTAATCGCGAAATATAAAAGGCAACCCTCGTATATATACATATATATATATATATATATATATATATATATATATATATATATATATATATTACACTAACGCGAGCACAGAAGGGGATTTTGAAATACCCTTAAATGTCAGAGCACAGTGCGAGCGGATGGAAAGGAAGTGAATAAGGAAAGGAGGTGTCGATGTATATTGGTCTTCAATATCTGGTCTTCAATATCTGGACATCACAACGGCCAGGAAACACATGATCAGGCAGAACATTCCACATTCGTGTGGTTCGGCTAAAGAATGACTCTCTATGTTTATTTGTGCGCCTAAAGTCCACTTTCAACGTGAACTGATGCGCATTCACAGATTGACGGGTATCGCGTGAAGACGTCTGAAGGAGCGGAACACATTCAGCAAGTTCAGTTGAGCAACGACCATGGTAATACCTAGAGAAAAGAGATAGCATGATACGTTGCGCGTGTGTTCTAACGACGGAATAGATCGACTTACGGCTGGGCCCCCAATAAGTTTCACTGCTCATTTTTGCATCCTGTCGAGCACCTGTAGTGCAGTTTTGGATGCGCCTGACCAAATATGGGAGTTGAACTCCATTTTTGGACGAATATACGCCTTGTAAATAGTGGCCAGGTTGGATGGAGTGAAGTATCTTTTGCATCCCTTAAGGAATCCCATACATTTGGCTGCACTTATCACAGCTTCAAATATGTGGTCATTCCAGTTAAGAGTCGAATTAATTCGAGTGCCGAGGATTGATAATTCCTTGGCTTCGTCGATACAAGTGCCGTTTATAGAACGTATATTTACTTTGGGGCTCACCTTTGACAACAAGAGGTAGCACTGAGCTTTCAGGGCATTGAATTCTACTCGGTTAGATAATCCCCACTGATGCATCTTGGTGAAGTCTGAATTCAATGTATCAAGCCTGAGTTGCTGGTTGGTAGAGATGTTCGAAGAGTTTGGATGGGAGTGTTCGTATGAGTATGAGAAACTCAGCGTGCTATCATCAGCAAACGAGTGAATTGGGTTGTGAGTAATTGACAAGAGATCATTTATAAAGATGAGGAAGAGAGTGGGTGAGTTTTTGAATTTTGACGAAAGAGCTGGATGCCAAACTCTGTCGAAGGCTTTTGAAATATCCAATGCGACTACCTTGCTTTCACCGAGGTAGTGGATGGAATGGCTCCACTTTTCGGTAAGGCACGCCATCAGATCTCCTGTGGACCTGTTGCTACAAAAGCCATATTGGCGGTCATTTAATTCCAGATATTTCGAAAGTTGACGGTTGGTAAGAGATTCCATTACCTTGGAGAGACTAGAAGTTAGTGCTATGGGTCGATCAGAAGAAAGAGATGATTTGTCACCCTTTTTGGGAATTGGCTGAATGTTCGCTGACTTCCATCTAGTTGGGAAACGGCCAGAAGAATAAAACAGAAGAGTTTCCGCAGTGGTTTAGAGAGTGAAGAGGAACATCTTTTCAAGAGGATTGGGGGAATGCCATCCGGACCAGCGGATTTGTGTGCGTTTAGCTCTTTGAGTACGCGGGCAACAGTACGCGTTCGGAAGCGAATCTGGCTCATGGTGTGCTGCTTATGCTCAAGTTTAGGTGGAACTGATGTGGTATCAGGCAGCGTTGAGCTTTCTCTATTGCAGTGGTGACTGGTCTGTCATCGACTATAAGCTATGGAATGGATGAAGAGACTGAGTTTTGAATGTTTTTCACGATTGCCCAGAAGCTTCTACCACCTGTGGGAGAGTGTAGTATTTTTTGTCTCATTCATTGTCATGCAAGAAATTGGCGCGTTGAATATACGCATTGCAGTCATTTCTAGCTCTCTTAAATCGTTTCCGATTTTCCTCAGTATTGTGTGATTTATACAACCGGAAACTCAACTCTTTAGCCTTGATGGCTTCTTTGCACCCGGAATCGAAACCACATATTTCTCTTGGGTTTGATACTCTTTACTCTGTGTGGAATAAATGTTATTGGTTATTGAGGAAAAACAACGACCAATTTAACCTCCCAAAAAATTCGTTCAGACCTTCCCAGTTGGCTTTCTCGTAGAACCATACTGTTCGTTTGGGAGTTTTCTCGTTAACGTTGCTGTTAGTTAGAGCAAATTTAGCTGACACGACACAGTGGTCTGAATTGCCCAAGGGCGAAGAAACTTCAATTGTGTATTTGTTCGGGTGGGGGGTGAGAAACAGGTCTGTGTATTGGCGAAATGACCATCTATGTCTGGTACCCGTGTTGGCTCATTGACAAGTTGAGTTTGAACTATTTGAATCAGCAAAAAGCTGGACATATTGACCTTCAGCTGTTGTGTGTACGGAGTGACGAAGCTACTGAGAGTTATGTACATTAAAATCACCCACAATAACGATTTCAGTGTACGGATGTAGGGTCAAGATCCTATCGATAGAATGAGACAGAGCATCAAATTCGTTAAAGGATGCGTTTCTATCCAAGTTTGGGCTTAGGTAAAGAAAGCAGTAATGTATGATATGCTTACGAACGTGAAGTTTTAGCCACGAGAAATTAAATTCTGGGTTGGAACAGAGCCCATATTGTGGCAATATCATATCGTATGTATGTGGCTTTGCCACGATGTGGAAAGAACAGTGGCACTAAGTTACAGTTGTGGAGAACTAATTAAGAACAATACTAGAAATTTTGTTTACAATAATTTTTTATTAAAATTCTTTGCTATAAACAGTTTTTAAAATGTTTTTTATATATGTATTTTAGTATATTAATTAAAATATAAATAATATTTACAAAAAAAATAACAAAAAAACATGAAATTAAATTCAAAAAGTTTTATAAAACAAAATTAGCTGGCGATCTAATTAAGAACGATTGATTTTTAGTCCAAATTTGATCTCTTAGCTTAGCATTTTGTAAGAAAACCTTTGTTTTTAATCACTGCCTTACACCACCTCGGTATTGAAGCAATAAGGTCCTGACATTTATTCGTTGTTATGTTTTCCCGAGCTGCTTTAACAATCTCATACAATTCATTTAAGTTACTTATTTTATGCTTGTTTACTTCTCTTTTTAATTCGTTCCAGAGGTTTTCTATTGGGTTTAGGTCCGGGCTACATGAAGGCCAATCGATGACATCCACGGAATTATTAGAAAACCACGCTCTCGCGGTATGCTTAGGTTTCCATGTTATAGGCAATTCTCCATCTGCATAGGGCAGCATTAAATCTTCAAGGACATTAATGTAGCTTTGGGCGTTCCTTATACCTTCTATGCGATGTAATGGACCGGTTCCTTTGTATGACATACAACCCCATAGCATGATACTTCCTCCTCCACGTTTGAGGGTGACAGTGGTGTATTTAAGGTTGAATGCTTGATTTTTTGGCCGTCGAACATATTGCTTTCCATCGGAACCGACTCTGTTGATTTTTGTTTCATCACTCCACAATATTTTTTTCCACTGTGAGATGTTCCAATTCTCATGTTCCCTGGCAAAAGCTAACCGAGCAGTTCGGTTTTTTAATGATAGCAATGGTTTTTTCCTAGCCGATCTTCCAAAAAGCTGGCTCTCAGTCAATCGCTCTCTAATAGAGCGTTTTGAAAGTGCATTTGGGTCCTCGACAAAACTTATATATATATATATATATATATATATATATATATATATATATATATATATATATATTGTTGGAAGTGGGTGGCAAGTCAATAATTAAGAACAACGGTTAATACACGAGGATATATATTATATATGTATTTGTCTTATTACAAATGTAAACGTCTGTCTTGTATGGATAGTGCTATGCAACGGACGCAACTCTGTTTCCCGCCATTGGCTTGGTGGTAACGAAGCGCGATAGTTCTACTTGTCGGTAAGGTCGACGTCTCTATCTGTCGGTAAGGTCTCTATATCTACATATATATATATATATATATATATATATATATATATATATATATATATATATATATATATATATATATATATTTATATTTATATATCGCGAAGTCTAAGATGGGCCGGACACTTGGCACGAATGGGCAACGATAAGACCGTGCATAGAATTCTTGACGGTAGACCAACGGGAAGGAGACCGGCAGGACGGTCGGGACGGCGATGACAGGACAATGTTAGGTTTGATCTTGAGGAGATCGGATCGGCTTGTCAAGCGTGGAAGGAGAGTGCACAGGACAGTTCCCACAGGCCAATAACTAGTTTAGTAGTAATGAGAGTATCCCCAATGACAATAAGTCGACACCTTTCTCTCATAGGAAAGAAACTTGATAAGTGGGTACCCCATGAACTGAACGAGTCCCAAAAACTACGGCGCTTGGAAATCTGTGCATCGATTAGATTAAGAAACCAAACTGAACCTTTTTTGCACCGGCTAGTCACCTGTTATGAAAAATGGATTCTGTTTGATAACCGTAAAAGACCTGGGCAGTGGTTGGATGCAGGTTAAAAACCAAAACACACCCCCAAGCCCGATATTCATCCAAAAAAGCTTATAGTGACAATTCGGTGGACATCTAATGGACCAATCCACTTTTCACATCTTCGACCAGGAGAAACGATAAACTCTATCAAATACTGTGAGGAAAACGATATATTGCATGCCAATTTGGCTGAAAAGCAACCTGCGTGAGGTCAATAGGCACGGCCCGATCCTTTTGCATGACAATGGTAGACCCCATACATCACAAGTAACGGTGCGAAAACTGTTGCAGTTGAGATTTGAAATTCTTCCGCATCCACCGCACTCTCCTGAAATTTCCCCAACGGAGTATCATCTTTTCCGCAATCTGGATTCATTTTGCCGACAGAAGGTCTTCCGGAACCGAGCAGAGGTTATAAAAGCCTTTGAAGATTTCATTGCCTCAAAAAGTCAGCACTTCTACGAAAATGGAATATTTGACCTTGTAGCACATTAGAAGAATGTCATAGATGCCAACGGATCCTATTCTGAATGAATAAAATTTACGGAAAAATAATATTGGCTTTTCAACTTTTACTATAAAATTGGACATTTCATGCGGTACAGCTCAATAGATTACCAATTGGACTTTTTTTGCGGCGGCCACAATGCACCACGTGTAACACCATTTCAATACACCATTTCCTATTAAAACATTTTTTTGAATGTGTTCTTAGACTTCATAAATCAGCGCCAAAACCTTTACTTGTTCATTTACTTCCTTCTATGGAAAAAAAAGGAAATCCAAGAAAATCACCTTTCTTTCGGGTGGATAGATGAGAACCTCTCCCTAATACGTTAAGCCGACAAAATTCCTCAATTAGATACATCAAGTAAGAATGTTGTGGACCAATTACCACTGGCGATATTTTTTTCAGTAGACGTTTTGTTCATTATTCCATGAAATCATACAGTACCGTGATATAAACTGTGTCAAAATACTACCAATTACATTATGCATCTAAAACTTTTTATTTAATATATTTCAATAGGAAATATTCTAAAAAATTACTCGCAAATATGAAATAGGAAATTTATCCTATTAAATTGTGACTAGGTTTTATTTAACAACCATCGGCAGCCACTTCGTACAAACATATCGAGATCACGTTTTCGAAGATAACATTTGATTCAACTATCCTCAGGTATGAATTTAGAAAGCAAACCATTGTAAGTTGCCGTTGTGCACAAAGATGATTTCATATTTTCACCTAACACCTACCATCAGGTGTTTCTTTCTAAAGAAGCGCGACCATGAACTTGACTTGCAGCATGGTGGACCACTGATTAGGTCTTTGCACCACAACAGATTAGAAAAGTTCTGTCTATTTAATTACTCTTTTGCCAGACGAAGCCCTTCGGAGAGAAATTGTTATGTATGTCAATTTGGCATTACACCAGGTAGTTGATAAAAATAATGAAAACTAATTGCGCCACAGAATGTCTTGCGGGTCCCCCTCAGACTAGAGTTGTATCCAATGACCCCAACAACATGATCTTGCAGCACACAAGCAAATCTCAGTACAGAGAGCCGAAGTCATCCGTTGGTAACCTCCTTCTGGTTTGAATGCCAAAACCCATGCGGAACTTTCTTTTCTGTACCTCGGTTGCTACCGCTGCACCGCTGCCACATCGAACATCGTGAAATTCATACATGGAGCGACCGAGTTACGAACGAGAAACAACTTGAATTCAAATTCATGAAAACAATCATTCAACTTATAAGGCCAACGATATACCGAGACCTGCCCTCTCTTACTAAATGATAAGTAATAAAGTACCAAAAATGCTGTTAATGTTATCAATCAACAAAATACTTACCAATGGTACTGGGTAGTTGGGTGAGATAACAGTCGTGAAAACGCCTAATGAAAATTCAGAAAACCGCTCCAAGAGAAATCTCAACGAAATGCAAAAACGACACAAGCACTCAACACACCACCTCACCAATAAAGAGCTTCACTCCAACTAAATTAAAGCATGTGATTAGCCGATCGGAAAGCCCAGATCTGAAAAATGACGACGGCAGTCGGATCCATGGGCAGGTTTTCCGGTTTCTCTACGAAGTGCGCACCGCTGTCATTACCTAATGTTTACCTTTGGTAAAGCAGCAAAACGTCAAGCGAAATTCCAATACGCAGCCATGACATTGTATTGGACATCCTCACCCATGTCAAGTTACACACGATTTGTATAACACATTTCAGTGCACAACAACAATTCCAGCTGGCAATGACAGCATTATACACTGAAAAAAGTTATGCCACACGAAGAGTAATAAAAGGCAACGCTGTAAAAATTTGTTGTAATGATATTGTAGCGAGCTTAGGGTTCGCTGGATTAATTATTTTGAATAAATAAGAGCCGTTGAATCGATTTTGAATTAATGTGACACTTTATTAGTCCGTTAATAACAACCGTTACTTTTTACCGTACACAACGACGATTTCTTCATTTATCCCTTCCGTACTTATCGCTTCCACACTTATTACTTTTTACTCATTACTTATCGCTTTGTTACGTACGTCGGCCACCACCATCATTTGATAATTTGTGTTTAACATAATTTTGTTTTAAAATAGTACGATGGTAAGGTGGTGGAAGAATTGTACGATCCAGAAGTGAGTTTTTGAACCCACCCTGATTCGGGTGTGGATCGTGCAGTTCTTCGAGTTCGAATTTGTTTTTCGAAGTGGACGTGAGTGTAGAGCGAGAGAGATGGAGATGAACTTTGAAAAAGAAATACGGTTCGGGGTTCCGTTGTCGAGGATTAAGAAAGGAAAAAAAAGACAAGAGGGAAAGGAGAGAAAGAAAAAAAACGTTTTTTTTTTGTGACTGAAAATAGAAGAGACACTGTTTTCTTTCGGTCCGATATATCATGTTTGAGTGCTAATATAATGTCAAAAGGATTGTATTGAATAAATCTAAGCCGAGAGCAGTAACATCGATAAAATTTGTATTACATTGAGAAGACGAGGTGTTTTGTTGGACTTGAGGGTCCATCCAGTGGAGACCCACATTTTGGCAAGCGAAGGTGCCACCCAAGGTACTTTTCGGTTTAAATTGTCGTCACATAAACATTTGACAAGAATTCAGCAGCTAAAATACGCACCCAGCAATTCAACTATATAATACACCTCCCACCAACAACCGTACTCACATAAAATCGACAGCAGATATACATTGGAAAACGACCAAGAGTTTGCAACGGTGGACCCAATAACCCCAGCCAAGAACCGGTTAGAGTGAACACAACAACGCCAGAAGGAGCACCCAAAACACGGTTACGGAAGTTCCTGAATTCATTTCCAAGTGGCACAGTGCACGCAACACGCATCTTATCGTAAGTTGGGGCAACTTACAATTGTCGATTACCATTCAATACTGCAAACGGCTGTATCACAATATTGCGTCACAATTTGTGCAAAGCCCCCCCACGTAAGATTCAGCAATGCATGTTTTCTGTTGTAAAACCCGTCTTCATTCATAACAGTGGAACTACTTAACATTCGGACTGGATAGGTTAATACACTGAATTGCATTACCCGTTACAACGTATTGTAGCGAGCTTAGGGTTCGCTGGATTAATTATTTTAAAATAAATAAGAGCCGTTAAATCGATTTTGAATTACTCTAACACTTTATTAGTCCGTTAATAACAACCGTTACTTTTACCGTACACTTAACGTTTTCTTTATTATCGCTTCCGTAATTATCGCGTATTTTACTTCTTACTTCTCACTCGAGACGTATCGCTTGCTTCACTGTCTTACTTATCTCTAACTTAACTTCCGCTCTGCGTGCGACGTATTTATACCGTTTTTCCTCATTCTGATTTGGTGTATCGTTTCCGTCCGTTCCATAGTCTTGAATGTTCTATTCCAGTTTTCCAGTACTTCCTAAAATAATCTAGTACTTTGTTTCGGACTTTCTCGAAGATTCCAGTACTGATTGTCATATGCGTCACACTACCCTCCGCCTAGATTAGTTCGTCCCGAACTAAGTTCACTGGTCTCCTGGGTTAACAAAAGTCGTCAGTCGGTCACGATGTACCACTTTCATCTTGGCGTTCGGTCGTCGCTGAATCCTATAGACAACGTCGTTAATTCTTGTGAGAATCTTATACGGTCCTTCCCAATGTTGCTGCAACTTCGGAGACCTTCCTTTTTGCCGATGAGGGTTATAAAGCCATACGTTATCGCCTGCATTAAATCCGGATGCGTTGGCTCGAACGTCGTACCTTGTTTTCATCCTGTCACTGGATACCTTGATTTGCTTTCGAACCAAATGATGAATCTCATCGAGGCGATTTCTCCATTCGGCTACGTAGTCTTCGGTCTTGTCTATGGCGTCTGGAGGTATTCCGAATCGCAGATCGGCTGGTAATCGTATCTCCCGTCCAAATATAATTTTTGCTGGAGAATGGCCCGTCGTATCGTGATTAGCCGATCTGTAGCTCATGAGAAAGGTTTGTACATATTTGTCCCAATCTCGTTGGTGATCACTAACGACCTTCGATAAATGCTCTTTTATTGTTCGGTTGAACCTTTCGACCATTCCGTCTGACTGCGGATGTAAGGGTGTGGTCCTGGTTTTCCTTACGCCCAGTGCCGCACAGATGCCTTGAAATATCTGTGATTCGAAATTTCGCCCTTGATCAGAATGAAGCTCACAGGGAACTCCATATCTGCTGATCCAATTATTGATTAGCTGCTCAATGACGGTTGTTGCTTCTTGGTTTGGAATTGGAAGGACTTCTACCCACTTGCTGAAGTAATCCATGATAACTAACATGTATTTGTTGTTGTCGTTTGTTTTTGGGAATGGTCCTGAGATATCAATCGCAATTCGCTCGAAAGGGGCACCCACGTTGTACTGCTTCATAGCGCTCCTTGGTTTTGCCGTTGGTCCCTTGGTCGCAGTGCAAGTTGTGCACTTCCTACACCAAGACTCGACGTCATCTCTCATGTGAAGCCAGTAGAAACGAGATCGTAATTTTGAAAGTGTCTTATTAACTCCCAAATGTCCACCGGAGGCCCCGTCGTGCATTTCTGTTAGAACATCTTTCACTTTTGATGGTGGGACTAGAATTTGCATTCGATGGGATTTTCCGTCCGCGGCTTCCCATTTACGCTTAAGAATACCATCTTCCACTAGCAAGGAATTCCATTGTGCCCAATATGCCTTAAATGTTCCACTCTTGTCGGAAATATTGTTCCAAGTTGGCCGCTCGTTCTTTTCTTTGTGTAACAGGATTAGCGACATATCTTCATCCTGAAGTTGAGCTGCGCGTATAGCATCACTCGTCCACCCATCTAGTACTTCTACTTGTACATTTCGCAGGTCGTACGCCTCTTCTTTCTCTTCCGCTCTATGACAATGTTTACAATCTGGCTTACATGGTCTTCTTGATAGAGCATCAGCGTTATTATGCACCTTCCCTTGACGGTGGGAAATTTGGAAATCGTATGTTTGAAGTCGTTCGATCCATCGAGCTATTTGTCCTTCCGGATTCTTAAAATTTAGCAACCATTTCAGGGCCGCATGATCCGTCCGAAGGTGGAATCGACGTCCGTAGAGATATTTATGGAAATTCTTAACGGCTTCTACGACAGCCAGCAGTTCCTTTCTTGTTGCGCAGTAATTTCTCTCTGGCTTAGATAGAACTCGACTATAACATGCGACAATTCTCTCTTTACCATCGACTTCCTGTGACAACACTGCTCCGATTCCTGTGTTACTTCCATCAGTATCCAATATAAATGGGCAATCCGCTCTTGGGAATGCCAATGTTGGTGTCTTACATAACTCGGCCTTCAATGTGTTGAGTGCTGCCTCACACTTTTCTGTCCAATTGAATTTCTTGTCTTTACCCGTTAGTTCATGTAGGGGTTTTGCCACATTGGCGAAACCTTTAACAAACCGTCGGTAATATGTGGCTAATCCCATAAAGCTTCTCAACTGCTGCTTGTCTTCTGGAGTAGGCCACTCACGGACGGCTGCTATCTTGTCAGGATCCGTTTGAACTCCTGCAGATGAAACGATGTGTCCCAGAAATTTTACTCTCCTTTGGAAGAGTTCACATTTCTTCGAATTGAGCTTTAAGTTGGCCTGTCTTAGTCGTTCGAAGACGGAGCGCAGATTATTGATGTGTTCTGGTAAATTCCTTCCAACAACGATGATATCATCCAAGTACACAAGACACGTCTTCCATGTAAGTCCCCGTAGAACACTTTCCATTAATCGTTCAAACGTTGCTGGGGCATTACACAATCCGAAGGGCATCACGTTGAATTGATATAGTCCGTTTCCGGTGGTAAACGCTGTCTTCTCCTTGTCCTCCTCCTCCACTTCCACTTGCCAGTAACCGCTTTTTAGGTCCAATGTTGAGAACCACTGAGCTCCAGAAAGGGTATCTAGTGTGTCGTCGATTCGAGGAAGTGGGTAACTGTCTTTCTTCGTAACGTCGTTTAACCGGCGGTAGTCGACACAAAATCTAGTTGTCCCATCCTTCTTCTTGACGAGCACTACCGGCGAAGCCCATGGGCTCGATGATTTCTCGATGACTCCTTGCTCTTCCATCTCTCGAATCATGTTGCCTACTTCTGATTGTTTGGCCAACGGTAGTCGACGAGGTGGCTGTCTTATAGGTCTTGACTCACTCGTGTCAATGCGATGTTTAACTATACCGGTGCGTCCGAATTTATCATGTCCTGTCACAAAAATATCAGAAAAATCGTTCAGGAGTGATTTAACGCTTGCCTTTTCTCTGTCTGTTAATCCGATTTTCCGGGATATCAACCTATTAACCACAGCCGGTGCACCAGAGGGCTGTTGAATTGAATGGTCCTCTTCCCTTGTCGGAATTGAGCTTATCATTGACACGGGTGCACATTCTGCGATTACCTCTCCTTTTCTTATTACGATCGGCTCTTTGGACGCATTTAGTACTCTGACGGGTACGATGTGCTTCTTCGCATCGATAAGGGCTTTCCCAACAAGGATGTTCCCCTTGCGCTGATTTTGTGCAGCTTCGGTGATGTAAAACCGATTGTCACCGGGATCACTCTCGAGACTGGTCCAAATTACCGAGTCTGAACGAGCTGGGATCTCATCCTCCTCACGCACATAACATTTCAGCCTTCGCAATTGTTCGTCCTGCAGTGTAATAGTAACCTCTAAGTTACCAATTCGCAGTGTTCTTTGCCCGATATCTAGAACAACTCGGTGCTCCTTCATGAAATCCATTCCAAGAATGCATTCGTCCGTAATATCGGCAACCAAAAATTGGTGGGAGATGGAAATATTGCCCAGCACTATTATTCTCTCGACTTCTCCGTAGACTGTAGAACATTCTCCTGTGGCAGTCCTCAAAGCGTATCTTCTATTTTTATTAAGGGCAATTTGGCCCACGATATCCGGCCGAATTATGGATCTCGTTGCTCCAGTGTCGATTGTCACTGTTGTTGTCCTTCCATTAACAATCGTAGTTATAACCAAACTTTGGTTATCCCGTTGGAGTTGTGATACAGTTACGATGCTGGGGCTGCAAATTCCACCAGGCGACTTTCGCCCCGTAAAGTCTGCCCTTACAAGTTTCCCGAGCTATTGACCTCAGGTTGGTCCGTTGATAGTCTCCTCTTATGATTAGCGCATGAATAACAATTCTCACTTGATGTTTCATTCATTCGTCGACGTTTCCTACAGTCAGCAGAGATGTGGCCGACTTCGCCGCATGTCCAACACTTCATGTCAGTTCTCGGGGTTCTCCGTTGTACATGCCCGATTCTTTGGCAGGAACATTCTTGGACGGACGTTTCTCGAACTCTATATGTACTCCTGGTAGCCAGTTTAGCAGATTCATATGCCAATGCGAACGCCAGTATTTCATTAGTCGTCTTCTTTCCTGCCAAACGAACGGCCTGTTGCAAGTCCCGATCTTGGAGTGCGTTTATAAATGCATCCATTGCTACCTCGTTCAGAAATTCTTTAGTCATATTTGTATAAGCCAAGTTTGCCAATCGCTCAATGTCTGCCTGCAACTGTTGAAGATTTTCTCCCGGTTTCTGCGTTCTGCTCCGCAGTTGCATGCGGTAGACCTGCTGCATGTGGTTGTCGCCATACCTAGCTTCAAGGCCGTCTCTTATCGCTTGGAAATCTGTTTGCTTCTCTGCTGGTATGGTTTGTAGCAATTCTGCAGCCGCCCCGCGGAGTGACAGGATTAGTGATGTTGACTTTTGCTCATCCGACCACTTATTATAATTGGCCGCGGCGTCAAACTGACGTATAAATACGGAGAAGGGTCCCGTTCCATCGAAGGTTGGCGGTTGCATCCTTGTATCTTTGTAGTCATGTTGATTGCCTGGCGGTGTCTTATTTCTCTCAACACAATCAAGTCTCTTTTCGATTCGTATTATTTCATCGGTGACTTTCTTGAATTCAGTTTCGTTTTTTAGATCTAGATTTTCTACTTCGTTTCGAATTTCGTCCTTAAAGTGTTGAAAATTACATTTCATCCATTGTGTTTGGGCATCCAACTTTGCATTGACATCTGCAGCTTGCGCGTCCAATTTTGAATTTACGGCGTCGAATTTTGAATTTTGGGCGTCGAATTTTGTCATCATCATCCGGAACATCTCCGAAATGTCTAACAGTGGCGAACTCTTCTCCGTTACATTGCAACCATCTTGACTCGCTGTTTCTTCTCCATCCGGACAGTCTGGACCAATCGTAAAAACATATGTGTCGACATCAATACCCTCTTCCTCCATAGCTGCTTGCAGACGTTGTCGAAGAATTTGCTTCTGTCCTCTGCTATCCAGATTCTGGTCCTCAAGTTCCTTCTTCAACTCAGGAACGCGAAGATCCTCCAAATGTCGATCTGACATCGCCACAACACACTTTCACACACTTATTCACTTAAACAATAATTAATCCCACTTCTGACACCAATTGTAGCGAGCTTAGGGTTCGCTGGATTAATTATTTTAAAATAAATAAGAGCCGTTAAATCGATTTTGAATTACTCTAACACTTTATTAGTCCGTTAATAACAACCGTTACTTTTACCGTACACTTAACGTTTTCTTTATTATCGCTTCCGTAATTATCGCGTATTTTACTTCTTACTTCTCACTCGAGACGTATCGCTTGCTTCACTGTCTTACTTATCTCTAACTTAACTTCCGCTCTGCGTGCGACGTATTTATACCGTTTTTCCTCATTCTGATTTGGTGTATCGTTTCCGTCCGTTCCATAGTCTTGAATGTTCTATTCCAGTTTTCCAGTACTTCCTAAAATAATCTAGTACTTTGTTTCGGACTTTCTCGAAGATTCCAGTACTGATTGTCATATGCGTCACAGTATTGTATTGGCACAGTATCAGCCATGCATATCTCCTTCACAACCTCTACAGAAACATAACATTTAACATTTTACGCTGAACAGTTAACTCCCGTAATCCAACGTACAATATTCGATAAGTTTAAAACTATAGAACATTTTCTCTAAACATACAACCTTGGCACAGCTAATATAAGCCTCTGCAATTTAAATTGTGACATTCACCTTAACTACTCCAAAAATCATATCATGTTATGTTATACCGGTGATATCTACGAAAGTAACATCATCACCCCCAAAATATAACAAGCGCGTACATCTCTGTACCACAATTTGAAAAAGGAAAACTGTCACAGCTTGCTTGACCTTCTAGTTCTTACTCGAGACTTTCGCTTCCGCACGTATCGCTTGCTTCACTGCCTTACTTATGACTCCTCCCCATGGTCTGTGTACGACGTATTTATACCGTTCCCTCAATCTGATTCGGCGTTTCGTTTCCGTCCGTTCCATAATCTCGACTTTTCTATTCCAGTTTTCCAGTACTTCCTAAAATAATCTAGTACTTTGTTTCGGACTTTCTCGAAGATTCCAGTACTAATTGCCATATGCGTCACAATATATTTAGTTTGCACCTTTCCGCATTTTTTATTTCACATTTCGTTTGTAAACTTCTTCTAATTCTGTAATACTTTTAAAAACGTTGAAGTGTTAAATTTAGGGCGTTCCCGACGGAAATGATTACACCAAAAATAAGCCAAAGAAGAAAAAAAAGTAAAACAAAAGATGTGACGGGAATGTTTGAGGTTGCCCATTGTTCCCTTGTAGAGAGGAACCCGATGAAGCCGGCAGCGAAACGGAAGCACAAGAAAACCAAAACTGAACTCGAGGTGGATCTTTGGGTTTTTATTGTTTAAGTCGGATGCGACTTGGTTTACAATTTAGTAACAACGCACAACAATTCATTTTCTCTACATGAGATTGAGTTAATCTATTTCATAATTTATGTTGGATCAGCAACAATGACTCGGAAGGAATGCGCGCGATAATAGCTGGTAGCAGACTGACTCAGTGGGCATAACTGCCAATTCAAAAAAGGGACGCTGCTGACCTCATCGTTGGAACCTCATCGTTGGTGGCAATCGGCCAGCTGGTCCGTGACAGCTGCCGCGCAATTGGTATACACCGTGAATGTACTAGATTTCTCCAGTACATCCCAGCACATCCAACTGCCAATCCGCAACATTCCGCCCGCCTTCGGCAATCATTGGCGAATCATTATGTTCCAGGGGACGGTGGCTATGGGCCGGGAGTGTGCGGTCTGGTGGTGGCGGTTGGTCTTGGTCGTTGAGTCTCTGGTGGTCGGATGTTACTGTCCACTTTCACGTGGATGGTCGGTTGGGGCGGGGCCGCCCGCCATGAGGAGCGCTGAAGGCTTGGGGGTCTGGGATGGCCCGTAGGATAGATGGCGACAGGAGCCTCCTTCCCATCGCTGATGTCCGCTGCCTTTTGTGGTCGTGGAACCGCCCAGTTGAACTGGGTTGGAGTTGTAAGGTCGCAACCCACGATCAATGACCACGTGATGGCTGGTGATGGGTCTCGCTGCATCGGGGCCGGTGGGGGTAAAAGGCCCTGCGCCCGTTGGCATCCGTCCTAAGTTAGTAGCCGGCGGGATGCGGCCGCTGGCGTGTGAGGCTGTAGCGTGGAGTCGGGTGCGGTGTCGTCCCTGGCACTGTCCGCGTGTCCTGGCGGAATGGCAGTCGCGGGCCAAGTGCCTCCCGGGGCCGTCGGAAAGTAGCCTCTGTTGACGCATTGAGAGGCGTGCTGGCTCGCTGGGATTCCGTTGATCCGTGGATGCTGGGGAGCGCCGCCCGCCAGGCGGGACATTACGCGCTCTTATCCCTATTTTGGTGTGGTGCCTTGAAGCCTTTGGGTGGGCCGGCTGCTGGCTCTTCGATTGCCTCCTGCCCTTGCGGTGATTCAGCGGGCGAGGGGGGTGTTTCGTAGTTGGCCCATGCAAGTGGTCGATGGCTGGTAGTTGAATGGGCTTCGTAGGTGGCCCCTGAGGCCGATGCCGACGAGACCTCCTTTTGGTTCTCTGATGGGAGCTGTGGCTGGCCAGAGGGCGGCTGGTGTTGGTGTGCCGCGGGCCGCGGGTAGTTTCACCCGTTAGTATTCACCTAAGGTGCGTAGATTGGGGGATCACGTCGGAGTTTTTGGACTTCTTTAGTCTGGCTGTAATAATTGCCGGGTATGCATCAGCGCCAATGATTAAATATACCTTTTCTGTTGATGAGACGTCTGGGTCTGCCAATTCCAGGCCCGACACAATAGAGAGTTCGCTTGGCAGGAGTCGTGGAGGTGGCACGTAGTCCGACAGATGGGGCAGGATGAGCGCGTTGACTGTCCAGCTTTGCGAGCCCTTGGTCCGGGGCAGTATGGTGACGGAGGATGGGGACTTCGCCGTCTGGCAGCGGGCGCCCCCGACTCCATGGACTGGGATGAATGATGCGCGTCGGCCGAGGCGCAGTCGCTGGGCGAGGGATTCCGAGATAAATGTGCCCTCTGAGCAGGGATCCAGTAGGGCCCCAGCCTCCAGTCGGAGTTGGGAGCACGACTGGACGAGGACGCGTGCTGTGGCCAGGAGGATCGCCCGGGAAGGCGGGGCGCTGAGTGTGTGAGATGACACCCCGGGGATCTGGCCGCCTTGAAGCTTGGGGATTGTGCCCCTTTCCGAATCCGGGTTGGTCGTGGTCGTGGTCGCTGTAGTATGCAGCAGGGTGTGGTGTCTCCGCTGGCATCGACGGCACGCCTTGCTGAAGTGGCAGTCGCGTAGACGGTGGCGAAGCAAACAGTTGAAGCACAAGTTCCTTTTGTGTGCGAAGGACATCCGACTGCCAGGTGTGAGTGATCGGAAGCCCTCGCATGCGTAGATAGTGTGTGAGGCCCCGCAGAATGTGCATGGAACCCGTTTCCGTAGAGGTTCCGGCGATGGGTCGATCATCGGGACCTGGGGTAGGTTGAGCTTTGGACAGGCGGCACTCTGGTCGGCGGCCTGCTGACTCTTACCCGCTGATCTGGGATGCGGTTCACTGGCTTGATGGCGACCGTTGGCAGCTGCACTGGGGGCAGCTCGCTAGGGTAGAGTCGAGTGGTGGTGTTGGCCATGGTTGGGGAGGCTGAATCGAGCGCGTACTGGGCCTCGAGGAGCTTCGTCTGTTCCTCGAGGTATATTTCTTCGGTCTCGCCGAAAAAATCCTCCGCGAAGAACGCGTGTTGCTGATATTCCGGTGCCGCCGTGCAGAAGATGTCGTGGTGCCGCCTGGAGATGACCTCCCATTCGGCGCAGAGTGCGCGTTTGGTTGTCTCGATCCTGGTCGGGGTTGGTTGTCCCTTGTCCTGCATGTTGAGGAAGGTGCGAGCGATGATGTCCTCAGCCGCAAACTGACCAATCGTCGTTGGTTGTTGTATTGGAGCAGATGTCAAAGGCACTTTGGTTTAGACTATTGTTGTAGAAAGTTCGTCTTCCAATTCTTCATCTTCGAGGATGGAAACCGCTGTTTTTGCATAGCAATTGTCAGCATTTTTTGACGCTGTTACTTTTGGTTCCGACTCGTAAAGCATCTTTTTCCGCATGGGATTCATCGAAATCGTCGTCATCTTCAATAATGCATGTAATTGAATTTTTACTTAACTCAGGTAGGTGGTGAAAAAATGTGTGATGTCTCCCGAGCGAGGAATGTCGTCGGTCGAGATCTTTGGTGTTCCCCTGAGGAATGTCATCGGAGATCCATTGTGTTGCTTTTCGATGTATTTGCCAGCATTCGCTGCTGCACTGGGCTTGGCTTCGGTAGATCGTCTTCTTCCTTTGCCTGTGGTTTCTTTTCAGCCTTTTGTTGAGGATCCGTTGGCCCTCGCATTTCTCCGGGAGCAAATGGAGGCAACGACACTGTTGCAGACGGCAGTGGCAATTGGCTCGGTGGTCCGACAGATGGGACCACGGTTCCAGTGGTCTGTTGACTAGGCAAAGGAGTTTCATCACTCTGGACACTTTGTGCATGTGTTACACTGCCAGAGTACTGCTGCTTCCTTAGCCGCTTCCTTTTGTATTCAACTGCCTTGCTTTTAGGCCTTATATATATATATATATATATATATATATATATATATATATATATATATGTATATATATATATATATATATATATATATATATATATATATATATATATATATGTGTATACACTTTGAATGTACTAGATTTCACCAGTACATCCCAGCACATCCAACTGCCAATCCGCAACAAAGGAAGATAAAAGTAACAAAAAAACTGATCAGCATACAAGAGAAGTTTCTTCAATGTAATTGACTATTAAAATAATTAAGCAAATATTGTTGTAAATGTGTGCGCGCTACGTTGGCCGCCGGAGAGAAAAGCGCGGTCAAGGTATAAGATAACGTGACAGTGGAGCGAGTTTATTCCCTTTAACAGATAACACAAAACCCGGTTAATAATATCGAAGAACTAGTTTTTATTTGTCATGTCAAATTCGATCAACAACAACGACTCGGAATAACTGCCAATTCAAAAAGGGACGCCGGTGACCTCATCGTCGGTGACAACCCGGTAGCTGGTCCGTGAGAGCCGCCGCGCAACTGGTATGCTGCGAATGTACTAGATTTCCCCAGCACATTCAACTGCCAATCCGCAACATTCCGCCCGCCTTCGCCAATCATTGGCGAATCATTATACGCGGGGGGGCGGCCGGGGCGACGGCCGCCGCCGGTGATGTCCATCCGCTGATCGATGCTGGTCCGATGTTCTGTCCTCCTCAAATGGGAGGATACTTAGTTTGGAAACGGGTCTCGTTAGGGTGCCCGCAGTAGCCCGCAGCGTTTTTTTGTTTTTTTTGTTTTTATTAGACTTCTCTCGGGAGAGGCGAACCTATAGCGTCGAGTGGGCGCCCCGAGATGCCATAAAATAACTGTTGCAGTTCTTTTTGAACAGTTGCAGGTTGTAACGCTACGGGAACACTCGCGTGGGAAGGGAGTTCCACAGCTTCCCCGCTCTGTAACGGAACGAGTTCTGATACAGGGATGTTCGCGCCGTCGGGAGATGAACCATAAACGGGTGCGATCCGTCGGAATGTCTTGTGGACCGCATATAAACCGAATTGCGTGGAACAATGCCAAGAATCTCCGAAGAACAGTACCCGTGATAATATCTGTAAAACAGACAGAGGTCGGCTACGCGCCTTCGATGTGATAGCGACTGTAGTCCCGACGTCAGCGCCGAGTCCCCGATCAGGCGGATCGCTCGTCTCTGTACGCTCTCAAGTAGGTCGAGGGTATGTTTAGGAGCCGAGCTCCAAACATGAGAGCAATATTCGAGCGCTAATTTGGTCTAATTTGGGATTTATATAGGAGAAGAAGTTAGGCCGGGGTAAAATATTTCTTGGCTCTACAAAGATAACTCAGTTTTCCTGAGGCTGATCTGGCGATACCCGAAACGTGTTTATGCCATGATACATTCCTATAGACCGTGACGCCGAGCAATTTCAAACTTTCCCCAGCCTCGAGGACACGGCCACTCATCATCAGCTGTGGAACCGATGATCCAGTTTTCTTCGTGAATGTTGTATACTGGGTCTTCGTTGCGTTGAAGTCGACAAGATTGGCCCTTCCCCACTGCAGATATTTATCCAGATCCTGATTCAGAGAGTCAATCTGTCTACATCTCAGCTGGTGCGACGTTGATGCACTCGAAAAGGAGGAAACAAGCGTACTATCATCCGCAAAACTGAACACTTTGTTATCCGTTGTCTCCAACAAATCATTTACGTGAAGCAAGAACAAGGTTGGAGCCAAAATAGAACCTTGGGGCACCCCCGAATTAACAGGATACAGATCCGAACACTCGCCGTCCACAACAACCCGGATCGATCGGTTCTCAAGGAACCTTTTCGTCCAGTCGCAAAGCTGTTGGGAAAGTCTGTGGGGTTTAAAGTATTGTTGCCAGCGTATGGCACGAGATTCACTTTAACCCACTGCACCGTCACTGCGAAAACAATAGTTCATCCGAAGAAATGAAAAATGCCTTTTTATTTATTTAAAGTTTTTTTTTTATTTTTTTTTATTTACAGCTCCAGTCTGTTCACCGGTATTCTTATTTAACTAGATGTATTCGAAACGCACGCAATATACTATTTGACACTCTAAAGAAAGCTTAACATTAATAATTTTTCGTCTTATTTTGTTAGTTATTTTATAGATTAACTCTGCGACGCGACTTTACACTTATGCTATTGAGATGTGTCTCTTGCGGCAGCGTGACTATACGCGATGGTGATTGAAAAGTGACTACTGTGAATTAGGGTTCAAATTCATATTTCTTTCTACACACAGGACAACCAAAAGAGACCACGCCTCTGCTCTCTCAACCTCATGCCCGTCAAAGTATGAGTAACTTTTGTTAATAGGGTAATTGACGGACATGAAGAATGAGAGAACAGAAAACATGATATGCTGTGATCTCGGGCTAGCTTTGGTTGTGTGTGTTGGTATCAGATGCAGCTACTGACCCAGTGGTACGGCTATGGTGTAGTTAAAGCGCATTGAACCCTGGGAAGAAATACGAATGAGAGGGAACCCTAGCGGATGTTACTCCCCTGCAAAGAGAGATCAATGATCCCAAGCGAATGGGTGATCTGAGGGAAAGTCGATAGGACGCCGCTGATGTTTGGGAAATAATTCGCGTGAGAACCAGACTCTAAGACGCTGAAATTACCCCAGCTATTTTGCTATGTTGCAACGGGCATAAGATAAGCGGAAGAGTCTACCAAGAACCGGCGATAGTTCTGGAGCACAGTTCTTAAGGACTATTGCTGGTATTCCGTCCGGGCCGGTTGCCTTCCTACAATCCAGTTCACGTAGAATGCGTTGAATAGTGCGCGGACGAAATCTCGCATCCCGCATGGAAGACTGTACCGGCGAGATCACAGGTGGTTCCAAAAGGCCGGGATCGAGGTTTGAATTCGCGGAAAATAAATTCGCGAATAAATTAGCTTTATCCTTTGGATTCGTGACTAATGTCCCGCTGTCTGTCACCAACGGGGGGAAAGAGGAGGATGCGAAGTTACCGCTGACAGCCTTTGCCATCGACCAGAAGGAGTGCGAACCAGTTGGGCACCGAAGGAGCTTATTGATCACCCTGTCGTTGTGAGCCTTCTTCGCGGTATCAATCGCCTGGTTGCACGCGTTTCTGATTCTAACAAAGTTCGTTCTGTTAACATCGGTGGGATTGGAGCGCCATTGCTTAAAAGCTCTATTTTTTGCCGCTGTAATCAGCTCGCATTTTTTGTCAAACCAAGGTTTATCAGACGAACTTCGTTTGATGGAATGTGGAATATACATCTCCATCCCCAGAAGAATAATCTCTGATACCGACTCTGCGCAAGCGTTAACATCGGAGTTTCCGAAGCACACCTCCGACCATGGGAAGGATGCGAAGAAATCTCGCATATCGTCCCAGTTAGCAGCCGCATACTTCCATACATGGCGAATCTGCCTAGGCCGGTTATTAGCATGATATGCAAGTGCTTGCGCGACAGATACCAAGCAGTGATCTGAGTTTCCCAGTGGCGCAGAAACCTCTACGGTATAAATACTCGGTTCGGATGTCAAGAACAGATCCAGGGTGTTCGCATAATCGCCTCGGGCATCCGGTACTCGCGTTGGCTCCCCCACGAGTTGAGTCAAGTTGTGGCTTACAGCAAACGTCTCCGCCAGCCTCCCAGCCTCGTCGGTTCTGTTAGAATGTAACAACCAGTCGGAATTGTGCACATTAAAATCGCCAAGGACAATAATTTCAGAAGCTGGGTGGTTGATCTGTATCCAGTCGACGGTATATGAAAGATGTTCGAAAAATGTCGCTGGTCGATCGTCATTCGGAGAGCGGTAAAGGCAACAAAGAAATTTAACGGAATTCCTCAGCACGACCTTCAACCATATGATGTCCATATTATTGGGCTCCAACGCCTCCATCCTCTGGCAAACCAGATCGGACCGTGCGAAGACGCAGACTCCGCCCTTAAAACGGAATCTCGAATGTAAGTCGTATCCTGAGCAACGAAGATATGTCGAATCAGTTGACGAATCGACCTGGGTCTCAGTTAGGGCAAGGATATCAGGTTCCGTTGTTTGCAAATATTGGTGGACGGCGTTTACATTCGTATTGGTGAAACCGATGCCCCTGATGTTACAAAATGCCGTCACCAGTCGAGCGTGGGCCGAGCCTCGAGAACGAGCCCGGTTATGCGATGACGAACCTCTTAAAGTTCCATTATTTATCATGATATCTGCATGATGTTCCCCCTGACATAGTCCCCCCCGGAGATCCGAATGGAAGACTAGTTTACCTCCGGAATTCTTTATATCAGAACGTACCATCATGACTTATCCCTGTGTCAGTCCGGGCCATCAGCCACACATCCGAAACACCGTCGAAGATTTCTCTCGGCGATATCGCGGAATGTACAGCGTGACGGGGTGGTATCTCACCTTGGAACCGACTACCACCTAACCAACCTTTTTTCGAACCGGTCCATCAGCCAAGCTCCGAAAGATGGCCAGGGATTTCTCCTGACCATTTCACGGAGCCTATAGCTTGATGGGGTGGTATTTCACCGGCCGCACAGGGCGTTGGGACCCCGGCTACCACTCGGCCTTTAGTTGCCTCTTACGACAAGCCGGCCTAGCTGTTATTATATTCTAACGCCCTACTCACAGGGCTATTTATTGGCCTGTACGAATGTACAGCGTGGCGGGGTGGTATCTCACCTTGGAACCGACTACCACCTAACCAACCTTCTTTCGAACCGGTCCATCAGCCAAGCTCCGAAAGATGGCCAGGGATTTCTCCTGACCATTTCACGGAGCCTATAGCTTGATGGGGTGGTATTTCACCGGCCGCACAGGGCGTTGGGACCCCGGCTACCACGCGGCCTTTAGTCGCCTCTTACGACAAGCTGGCCTAGCTGTGAGTATATTCTAAGGCCCTACTCACAGTTGCCACCCTCACGAGTCCGCCCCGGCCAAGGTGCACCTTAAGGATTCGCGCAAATGCCACTTGCAGGGGGGCGCCAGCTCAGTTCTGATCACGCACTGTTGCCTCACTGCGGCGTTGGCGGTTCGGCTCTGCCACTTATGCCTGTGTTCTAATTGTGATTTGGGACCACTACAGGCGGTATCTTCAAACGATCTCCTGAAAGCCAGCCACTCTTCGCTGGCACCATTGAGTGAGGTAGTTCTACCATTTGCCTCGGGGTACTTGCTTCGGGGTGTGCTCACGAGAGCCTGGCTATGGCTTGGGCCAGATCCTGGATGTCGCTCCTTCCCTCTTCGCGATGTGGCGACCTCTCCTCGTGGGCTGGTTTCTCTCGCCTTTCTCCGGGCGTCCTCGGTAGATCGTCCCATGCATTGCGGGGTTTCTGCTCGTACTCGTCCTCGTCAGCCCCGCCCTGACTCGCCTCGTCTTCGGGACCTGTTCTCAGTAATTAGAGTTTCACTCGGGCTATTTTCGCCTTCGCCTCGGCGACTTCCATCTCTCGCCTGGGGACTTCCAAACTTGCTTCGACCTCGGCTCGCCTCGACGACCTTACCGAGCTTCCTCTTGAGACTGTGCCTCGTGCTCCGCACCGCGCTTCGATGTTGGCACGGCTGTCCCAGTCTCTGTCCTCCCCGACGACGCTGGTCTTCTGGTCTGCCCTTTAGTATGTCGGGTCGGTCCCCCGCCTGGGAGTGTGGGGTTCAGAGTAGGTCACCTTTGCTTTCGTCACATGTGCTGCTCTCCCTCTTCTGTCGAGCGCCCCGACAGGTCCGTCGTCATCTCCTCTAAATCGTGTGGGAGATTCTTTTCCTGTGGCGCTTATACCTGGCCCGGTGCTGCCGTAGGGAATAGCACCGTCCTCCTGGCTTAGCTTGTTATCGGCATCCTTGTTTTATCGCCCAGATCTGGCTCGAAGGACCAAAAATGTTACTGAAAGGCAAGAAAAAACACCCTTTGAACGACGCCCTTTCCAGTGACGTTGCATCTTCCAAGCTCCGAAAGATGGCCAGGGATTACTCCCGGCCATTTTACGGATTCTATAGCTTGATGGGGTTTTTCACTGGGCGTCAGGGCGTTGGGACCCCACTCGGCCTTTAGTCGCCTCTTACGACAAGCCGGCCTAGCTGTGAGTATATTTTGACGCCCGACTTACAGAGCCAAATTAAAACAAAAGAATTAAGTATTCAAAAATAGTAAATAAATATTGTAAAAAACTATATAAAAATAATTAAGGTAAAGCTAAACAAAAAAAAAAATGTAAACATTTTAAAACACCACCGACACACCCGTACGACTTTTAATGAGTTTCATTCCTATTCTAAGAATAAAACTCTATTTTTAATCATCATCATCATCGGCACTACAACCGGGATCCGGGATGTCATGTGGAGACTGCATGTCAACTTGGATTGAACAGGGACAAGGATCGTCCTGGCCTTCGCCGGATTGAATGCCCAGACACTACCCTGTATGTTCGCTCCCGCCACCCTCTATTTTTAATAAGGTGGGAGAAATAGTTACATAATTAACAATGTTAATTACCACACCCCCATTTTCACATAAATCAATAGACAAATTCGCGTCCTTTTCCCATAATCACGCATCTATCATACACAAAAACAACATTTTCCCATGCTTCAAGAGTACATTTGCACATTTACATATTCTAATGCAAAGATTAGCAAAATTGTGTCCTCGTATATAAGGACGTGAATTAGCGCTTTTGCTCTCTTGTGTAATTTTGATCATCACCCGTGGCTCGTGTTATATAAAAAAATTCAAATTGCGCTCGTTGGGTTTTGTAAATGGTGTTGAAACAATTGTTGTGCATCTTATTGTCTGAAGCCCATGTCGGTGGATGTTTGGCGGTTTTTTTAATTGACTGTGTTCCGCCTTGGTAGCCTCTCTTTTCCAAGGGATTTCTCCTTACCAGGAGATCGCACCCTAACTTATTCTGCCTTTCCGATTTGTTCGTAGAGATACTGTGTGGTTGCACCCACACACATAGACCCGAACGTAGCTGTCCATGTGGCCGGAGATATCCCAATGATCGTTAGACTTTTCAAACAGCTACGGTATCCTTTTGTGTAATTTACCCGCATGTGGTTTATGGCCTTGATGATTTCCTTCGGCTGCGATATTTTTACAAGGTTGGCCTCTCCTTGCAGGAACAGTGTCGGTTGGTTTATTGTGTACCTTCTGTTCCCACAATAGTCCATTCGATAAGGGAAAACCAAATTACGGTTGGCCCAAGAGAAGATCATACATAAATATTGTGTATTTCTTGGCCGATTTTTGCCGCATGGGATTTTTGATGGCTGTCGGCGTCCACTTATGTTAACCCAGACAATGCGTCATCAAACAACTTCGTTTTTTGTATAGTGTCAATCCATAATCGTGCAGTCATGAGGAATCGGTAATGTAATTGGGCCCACGTGTCTGTGTATACGTGGGGTTGCGGACTCCAGTATGTATGACTCCTTTAGCTGGGTGAAAAAGTATTTAACCCCACAGTGATTTGTGAGATTCGCAGGAATGCCCACCCACCTGGGTGAACAAATATCCTTTCGGTGTCTGGGGTTGCCCTGACCTTCCGCATGAGCTTGTGCGGGCTCTCCACACTTGGTAACTGATCGTGGGGAGATTCTTCATCTACGAAGAATTCTCCTGGAAGGCGCAGACTGGTTCAGTAAGTTAAATCTGCTGCGGATGCTCCCAAGTCCATACTAGTTCGTAGACCTAAGAGGACGGTGAGTAGGGCGTCGGGCCACTGAATGTCATTGTTACACATCAGCGAGGCTTTGAGGGACCGATGACGTCGCTCTATCATCCCATTGGATTAGGGGTGATAAGTGGTCGTGTGACTCTTGTGGCAGCCGAGTAGGTCGGTCAGCAGTTTGAAGATTACTGCTTCGAACTGTGGTCCTCGGTCTGCCGTGAGGGTAGCTGGGACACCGAACGTGTGACCCAAGTCGTGTAAAATGCTTTTGATACACTCTCTGTGGTTACTGTTCGTAGTGGCGTTGCTTCTGGCCACCGTGTAAAAGGATCGATCATCGTGGGGAGGTACGTATATCCTCTCGACAGTGTTAGCGGTCCCACTATGTCGATGTGAACATTGGCCAACCGTGCCTCGGGGAGTTTAAACTATGCTGGCTGCAGTACATTGTGTCGATCGATATTGGAGCATTGACATTGCCGGCAATGTGTGCCCATTTGGTTACGTCTTTGGCCATGTGTGGCTAGACGAATTTACGTCGGACGGCTGTGGTGATTGCGCGCCCGCCTAGATGAGCCGGGTTGTGGACCGTTTCGTAAATTCTCCTTCGAAGTTTCTCTAGGATATAAGGGGGAGCTACCCCTGTCGAAACATCGAACCAAATTTCGTCTGGGGATTTGTTAAAAGGGAGTTTACGCAAATCTAGTGTTGTCTCCGCTTTCGGTAGGGACTCCAGTTGACGGTCTTCTCGTTGTACCTGTGCTAGGTCAGCCTTGTTCATAGCAGCACGAACTTGGATTGCGTCGATTCGTGAAAACGCGTCTGCGATTACATAATGGGCTCCCGGGACGTACTCGATCCGAGTGCTGAATTACCCGATAAAGTGTAGGTGTCGTTCCTGTCGGGGCGACGCGTTTCCCATTTTCTTTTGGAAGGCATATACACGCGCCAGTAGCCTGATGCTTCAATGTTTGGCTTCTCACCAGTTTCATCATGTGTTCAAATCGTGTTCGTCACTATCCTTGCCAAATGGTACACACCGACGTGATCTGTATACACAATACACAATCTCCCATGGGTAAACAGGACTTTACTACTACGATCACGACTTCCGCATAGAGTACCAGCACACTCCCCTGCTCCAACGTTCTCTCGCTCGCTGGCTCCTCGTTCCGTCGTTCGCACACGAATTTGATCGTAACGGAGTTACTAAGGAGGGAGTAGTGTAGTGTTTCTAACAGATACACACACAATACACAAGCAATAGTGAAGAACACAGAACGAAAATCGAATTTTAAAAAAAGCATCAGCCGTATACCAAGCACTAACATAGCAATTCCACATCAGTTGAATGTACTTGTGGCGCAATGCTAATAACCTTGCCCGTAAAAACAAGTTATTATGGACAATTTAACAAGTCTCGGTTATGGACCGGATAATGGTGGAGAGACTTGCGAGATAAAGGCAAGACTGGGTCCCCGTTGTAGTCTCGATGATGATGATGATGATGATGAATATACGTGAGATTAGAAATCGAATTTGTACACGCGGCAGTGGCCTGATGTGTTGAGCATTGGTTCAATTTTTAGTGATTCTTACCGTGATAACGTCGGTTCAAATCACACACTTTTTACTATCGTCCCAAACGCTATAGATGTATAAATAAATTTAAATAAACATATGTAATTCAAATATCGTACAGTCGATGTACTGCGGTCTAAGTGAAGTATCATAAAAGTTCAAGAATAGATTAATACTGTAACGAATTTACACTCGAATAATCGTGAATAGCATGCCGGGCGTCTCTCAGTTAGTTCGAACTTGGACGTCGAACGATATACATCGACTCAGTAAGCAAACTGACAGCGGATATTAAGTGCCAAAATAATAAGTGAAAATAAAATAAATCTGTTCAGAAAAAGAGAACAAACTTGGAGTTTCGTTGGAATATTCACAATCCAAAGATCGAACCAAGGAAGTCGATAAACGTAAAATCAAAATTACGTAACAATACAAATGCCTACTTTAAGTTTATAATCGCAACTGTGATATAGAGTTTCATTTGTGAAATAAAGCGACAAAACCAAAGGACTAGTTTGTGTGTGTGTCTATAGAACTGACATAATTTTATAACGGCAGCTTAAGCCACTCGAGGAGATATGACGGATTTGATCCTGTAACGAGGACACAGGGCAAACCGAAGACAACCATTTTGAACGACCGAAGGGGAAGAAGAAACCACGACTCCCTCCCCGCCCAACTAAACCCGATGGCGAAACACGAGAATAACCCCAATTTAGTAATTATAAGATTTTATGGTGTGGAATTTATTTTGCAACAATACACATATTTAAACAATACTGCTTGGAAAATTTAGGCAGCAGTGCGCCCAGTTTCAGTTTCAACATTCCAAGCAACAGCTCTACATCAACACCGCAATATCCAAAACAACAAAAGCAACTAGACAGCCGAGAAACTGTGAGTACACACTATTCTATATATATTTATTTATTTTTTGTTGCACCCGCTATAAAAGTGGAACATATTACTAAAAATCATGACTAAATTTCGGCTGTTACTGATCTTTTCCCAAGAACAAAATCTGCTTTTAGGCTAATGTTCTTTAGGTTTATCTTTCCAATTAGTACTACAGGCCGACGCGATGGTTTAAAAACTTAACGAACAATTCTCGGCGTATCCAACTTCGGCGCTTCTCAAAACATATATCAAGCTCAGTACAATTCTTGCAATAAACAAAGAAGGCGTGAGGAAAAATGTTCAACTACCAGACGACGTTCTTAACTTTGATAACATGTATCCAATTTGTAACTGCGAACAAATTCAATATCAGCTTTTCGGATTTAGCTACCTGCGAGGAATACACAATCCACAGCAAGGGATATACGTACGCTGACTTTTTTCAAGTCAATTCCTTAAGGTACAATGGCTCCTTGGACAACGAAAGATTACACTTGAAGCTCTATGTCATGACAACGATGGATGCTCATATTCTGCTCTCGGAAACAGATCACCCCAGGAATTCTGATCGAGTTTACGAAATCGGTAAAGAACAATTGTGAACATATTTATATCTGCTCTTATCGCGACCGTTTCAGTCCTTGGCGCCGGGGGAAATACCTTCTCAGTGATTCGAGAAACAATGACTCGTCAACAAGTTGCGCTAACCTTGGCTCAAAACCTCTTATCACTATTTGATCCAACGCCAGTGGAGATCATTCAGACTAACGGTGGGTGCGGTCAAACACACATTCGACAACAATACTGTATGCTAATTTATTTTTAGATGGAGAACTGATAGTGAATATTCCAGGATACGCAAATCCATTCTTGAACTACACTGATGTGAGTCCTCTGAATGTCCGTTATATAAGCTTCAGCTCTTATGGTAAATCCTCCGCCAAATGGTACTATGACTGCCGTTTTGATGGACTACGTAAGTAAATTTTATGAATCAAAGAACTGTGTTGAAAACCTTATCAATCAAAACACAATGGGGCTTTTTGTCACACGAATTTTGAAGAAATTAATTGTACTCTTACCATGTACTGTGGTCAATCATAAATAATTCTTGTGGTAGGTATAGTTTTACTGAGCATTTGTCTTACAGAAATTGAGAGATTCTATATTCTTTTAGTTTGGTCGATTTACGTGTCTCTCTCTGTAGGTTCAAAAATACTCTAATCGATAAGAAGATGGGATTCCGAGGTACTTGACTAGAAGCGTTCACACCTTTCCTTCATTTATCAAATTATGGCTAGTTTTGCTGTTCAATTAATTATGACCCATCACATTTCTGGACAGTTTTACATTATTGTGATCTGAGCCCAGTTTAGGTGTTTGCTGTGTCTGTATTCTTTCCTTAGAGTTTCTAATCCATTAACTAATTGTCAGCATTTTATTTTTGCAACATTTTTTATTTCCTTTTTATATTCCTAGATTCTAAATTACAGGCTAGACAAAAATGGTTAAATTCTAGCTTGATTATCGTATATTAAAACCTACTGGTCCTACGCGAACACTATAAGTTAAATGTAATATGAGTATTGTCGTACAGTTTGTCTTTCAGCGACAGATCTCTGGTTGTCTTGTTGTATTCCAGAATACTACCCTTTATTAAATTTAGCACTGAATCTCCTTACACATCCTTAAAAACTTCCCTTAACATATATTACATTCTCACTTAATACATACCATTCATAAACATTCACAATATTGCCAGTTACAGCACATTTAATAACTTGCCCCTTTTTATTTCAAAACAGAGCACTTTGATTTTCGTTCAAATTTTATTCAATTTAAAAGTCACAAAAACTAAAGAAATACTTTGAGAAAATTTGTTTTGTTCATATTATAATTTACAGTAAATTAGAACACAATGTTCTATAAGTAGAGAAAAAATTCAGTAGTAAAATCAGTTGAGGAAGAGAGTTGAGTCAGATCAGTTAGTTGACTTTGAGTTTAAGTTTGAGAAATAGAGTTGAGTTGAAGCAGTTGAAGTGAATCAGTTAGTTGAGAAATACAGTCGAGGAAGTTAGTTGAAGTAGAAGAGTTTTGAATCAAGAGTTTTAAAAGAAGAGTTTTGATTGTAGAGTTGTATTATAAATTAACTATAGTTTGAGTTGTGTAAATAAATATGAACACTAAAAATAAAACTAAACGCATTTATTAAAACCTCCACGCTCTTCCCTCGATAAAAAGAGGAAGCACGGCGATTGGAGTTGCAACAGTCTATTTAATTCATCATCATCATCGGCACTACAACCGGGGGGACCGGTCTTGGCCCTATTTAGCAAGTCCTGAGGTTTGTTAAATTTCCATAATGATTTTGTTTTTTCGGGGCAAGGTCATTAGTCTTGTGCCAGAGGCTCCCCGATGGGGAATCGAACCCCGGCCTCCCGCGTGACAGGCGGGTATACTAACCACTATACTATCGAGGAGCCCTTGTCTATTTTATTATATTTATTTTTTTAACTTAAAATCGAACTTACATCTACCTTTTTTCCCATATAAAACTTAGTTTAATCCTTATTCGACCCTAATACTAGAAAAGCTAAGTCTGTTAAGTTTTCTGAAAATGCGGTTATTCTACCGACATTCATACACAGGTCTTTATTTGCCATTCAACCACCAGAACTGTTGGTGCTGTTTAATCTCTGTGGGAAATAGCCCTACTGAGCCGCAAGAGCTCTTCTTCGGTGTGCGAGTTAAGGGTGCGAAGTGTCCATACTTCCGAAGAAGAGTTTACTGCCGTTGAATAAAAACCACTTATACTTTATCATCAAGATCATCGGCACTACAACCGGGATCCGGTCTTGGCCTTATTTAACAAATCTCTCCACCGGTCCCGATTTCGAGCCGATGTCATCCAGTTTGGCACTGCCAGGCTCTGGGCGTCCTGGTTTACGCCATCCCTCCATCGCAGACAAGATCTGCCGCGCTGTCTCCTTCCATACATCCTGCCACAAAGGACTCCGGGCAGGCTCCTCTTCGCTCATTCGAGCTAGGTGTCCCGCCCACCGGAGTCTACCGAGCTTGATTTTTCTTACAACATTAGCTTCAAGGTAGATTGCGTACAACTCATGATTGTAGCGTCTCCGGAATCGTCCTCCCTCACATACGGCGCAAACAATTCCCCTTGAGACCTTTCTCTCGAACGCGGCTAAGAGTTCAGAGTGCCTTTTATTGAGCACCCATGTCTCAGATTCATACATGAGTACTTTTAAGACCATGGTCTTGTACAGTAGTAGCTTGGATGTTCTGGATAAATTTCGGGATTTAAAGAGCCTTGATAGGTAGTTAAAGAATTGCATTACTTCAAATTCGTGCTCCACTACCCTGATAGTTTGACCAACGTTAGGTCTTCTCTTCACAGAAGTTGCCACCATGTACTTAGTTTTCCCTTAATTAATGTGCAGTTTTTGTGCCGCCTGCTCGATCTGGGTGAAGGATTCCTGTACAGCCGATTCGGTTCTACCGATGATGTCGATGTCATCTGCGTAGGCAAGTATCTGGATGGACTTGATGACAATAGTCCCTCTAGTTATATCGCCAGAGTCACGGATTGCTTTCTCCAACGCCAGGTTAAAAAGGAAGCAGGCCAGACCGTCCCTTTGTCGGAGTCCATTAAAGATATTTATTGGCTTTTTTTTTGTTAGACTTCTCTCGAGAGAGGCGAACCTATAGCGTCGAGTGGGCGCCCCGAGATGCCACCAAATAACTGTTGTAATTCTTTTTGAACTGTTGCAGGTTGTAACGTTCCGGGAACACTCGCGTGGGAAGCGAGTTCCACAGCTTCTCCGCTCTGTAACGGAACGAGTTCTGATGCGGGGATGTTCGCGCCGTCGGGAGATGAACCACAAACGGGTGCGATCCGTCGGATTGTCTTGTGGAGCGCATATAAACCGAATTGCGTGGAACAATACCAAGAATCTCCGAAGAACAGCACCCGTGATAATATCTGTAAAACAGACAGGTCGGCTAAGCGCCTTCGATGTGATAGCGACCCGACGTCAACGCCGAGCCCCCGATCAAGCGGGTCGCTCGTCTCTGTATGCTCTCAAGTAGGTCGAGGGTATGTTTAGGAGCCGAGCTCCAAACATGAGAGCGCGGGTGTAATTTGGGATTTATATAAGAGAAGAAGTTGAGCCGGAGTAAATTATTTCTTGGCTCTAAAAAGATAACTCAGTTTTCCTGAGGCTGACCTGGCGATACTCGACACGTGTTTATGCCATGATACATTCCCCCAGACCGTGACGCCGAGCAATTTCAAACTTTCCCCAGCCTCGAGGGCCCGGCCATTCATCATCAGCTGTGGAACCGATGATCCACTTTTCTTTGTGAATGTTGTATATTGTGTCTTCGCTGCCTTGAAGTCGACGAGCTTGGCCCTTCCCCACTGCAGGACCCTATCTATATCCTGATTTAGAGAGTCAATCTGTCTATTAACATGCTGATGCGGGGCAGATGTACCAATCGGCCGAACACTCGAAAAGGAGGAACCAAGCGTACTATCATCCACAAAACTGAACACCTTGTTATCCGTTGTCTCCAACAAATCATTTATGTGAAGCAAGAACAAGGTTGGAGCCAAAATAGAACCTTGGGGCACCCCCCGAATTAACAGACGTGGTCAAAAGCCTTGGAGATATCCAATGCGACCGCCCTTGACTCACCATGCCGCTCAATCGCAGATGTCCATATATCGGTTATAATGTCAAAAGGTCTCCTGTGGACCTATAGCGTTTGAAATAATAGTGAAGAAGATCGTGTGATTCGAACTGACGCTATTACAGTTTGAATCACGAAAAAAATTGAACCTAAGCGTTACCCATCAGGCTACTGACCGTGTTTAGAATTTGATTTTTTTAAACTCGACTATACTCCACTGATGTGAATTGTTATGTTATCGCTAGGTATACGGTTCTGATGTATTTTCTTATTCGATTTTCGTTCGGTGTCCTTCACTATTTTGCTTGTGAATTGTGTGTATCTGTTAGAGGTGCCACACCACTCCCTCCTCAGAAACTGCGGTACGATTAGCTTCGCTGCGAACGACGGAGAGAACGAGAGAACATCGGAGCAGACGAGTGTGTCGGTGCTCTATGCGGAAGTCATGATCATGTGTGAAGTTCTGTTTTACTACGGGAAGAATGTGCTGCGTGTACAGATCACGTCGGGGTCACCAATTATAGCGTTTGAAATAATAATGAAGAAGATCGTGTGATTCGAACTGACGAAATTACAGTTTGAATCACGAAAAAAACTGAACCTAAGCGTTACCCATCAGGCTACTGACCGTGTTTTGAATTTGATTTTTAAACTCGACTATACTCCAGTGATGTGAATTATTTTTGTTATCGCTAGGTATACGATTCTGATGTATTTTCTTATTCGATTTTCGTTCGGTGTCCTTCACTATTTTCCTTGTGAATTGTGTGTATCTGTTAGAGATGCCACAGACGGTCTGCCACGGAATCCGTATTCACGATCTTTCAGAAGCCCGTTGCACTCCAAATACTTAACTAACTCTGTATTGATGTGTGGGGAAGAAGTATGTACCTAACAAGGGCACCATCATAAATTGTTCCACCGATACAATTTCGCGATTGTTAGAAAGTCCCCCGAAAACAACAATCACGATCACCAAAAACACTGACAACAATAGACGCCCAGAAACGAAAAGTACGAAGCAACATATTGGTGGAAAATGCAACACAGGAAAGAAACGCAGTGTTTTTATTTTTGGTTTATTTTATAGGAAACAAACTATATTTATATTACTTTTGTTACGATATAAGGAGTTTATGATATTTCATTCGGTTAACACAACGCACTGCCACACGACTCGGTACAAACTACTAATTATGAAGTAGGCTATATACGCACCCTCGGCGCGCAACAAGGGGCGGAAGTGACACACAACCTGCTCGGGCGGCGAATGTAAAAGGCCTCCTAGAGAACCCATCGTACCGGCGTCGGTACAGTGGATGGCGAGCGACCCGACCGCTTTGAAGATTGAATTACGACTCACCGATATCCTCTCCAATAAGGATATCGTTTTTACCTACCACCAGAGAAACGTAAAGTCTCTCTTGGTGGTATAGGAAACTAGATCTCGTAATAAAGGTCATGGTGGTATGTGTGCGATCGTTCAGATCAATGCTATTCGACAGCAGTGGAACAACGAAACAGGCAGGCGGCAAAGACAGAGCCTATTCATGATCTATGTCTATTCTGTGCAACGTCGCTATGATAGACGTTGGTAAAAAGATGTTAATGAGATACGATACCTTATACAATGGAAATTGTATATGGTATCTTGGGTTAATTGCCGAAACGTATCCCTTGCTTGCATTTAGGTATGCCAAGCAATTCGTGGTGGCGACGATAGAAATGTATGATTGTTTGTCTATTGAATCGCTAGTGTTGCAGCTGTAAAAACAAGCTGACCGACACAGTATTTTAACTCAGACAAAGGGTGCCGAATGTTTGGTATGTATGGTGCATATGCACATTAAGGAACAATTTTAGGAATTTCAGATAATGCTTGAAAGCATTACCCGTCCTTGGAAAAGGAAATGTTTTCTGGTACAAATGCAAATGCATTGGCGGGAAACAATGGGAGTAATGGAATTCCTAAAAAGGTCATGGAGAATTCTTACAGAAAATTGTATGCGAAAGGATGCATGAAGGTAAGTTTTCTTAACAGGGAATTTAAGATCATGGGTTTGATCTCTTACATGCGTGCAGCGTTTTTGTGTGCCGAATGCGATTGCATTGGAGAAATTATATGGGAAGATGGGTGTTATGGGGGTTTCTAAGGAAATTGTACCGTGGGGTTTGACGGAACCGTTACAGATGACTTTTTCCATTACCTTAGATAAAATAGACAGTAATGCTATCGGACGGTAATTTTGTGGGAGACACTTTTCTCCCGTCTTTGTGATTGGCTGAACTCGAGCGATTTTCCAGTTTGGACAGTAATCCTGCTATTTTTAATTGACTAGTTACGTTGGTTATGGTCAACCTACAAAGTCGTATCAATTTGTTTGAAGTGCCGAACTTATGGCATTATATAGTTCCACTCTGGCTATGCTGCCGTAGGCGTCTTAAAGTCCATAAATAGATGCTATAATGGAATCTTAAATTCCAGACATTTTTTCAACGCCTACCTAAGGGTAGGTATATGGGATAAGGAAGTCACTCCGGAAGAATGGAAAACCTCAATAGTCATCCCCATTTTCAAAAAAGGCGACAGATCTGACTGCGACAACTACAGAGGAATATCATTGCTCCCAACCGCATACAAAATAGTAACAAATGTCATTCTGGCGAGAATCACACCGTACGCAGAAGAGATACTGGGAGACTAGCAATGTGGATTCCGTAGGAACCGGTCAACAAGTGACCAAATGTTCACAATAAGACAACTGCTGGAAAAGAAGTGGGAATACGGAGAGACGGTTCACCAACTGTTCGTTGACTTCAAAAAAGCCTACGACTCAGTCGCAAGGCAGAAACTCTACCATATTCTAGTTGAGCTGGGAGTCCCAAAAAAATATGCCGCCCTCATTCAAATTTGCATGAACGAAAACAAAGGGCGAGTCAGAATAGAAAACCACCTCCCAGAACCATTTGAAATCCGGGACGGACTAAAGCGGGGAGATGGTCTATCACCGTGTCTTTTTAACCTTGTGCTCGAGTATGTCATCAGAAAGGTACAAGACGACAACATGGCCGGATCATCCCTGAACGGGGTCACACAAGTGCTCGCGTATGCGGATGACATCGCCGTTCTGGGCGATAATTTAGAAACTGTTAGTAAAAACTGTGAAATCATCATGCAAGCAGCAGAAGAGGTGGGCCTAGAAATAAATGAAGACAAATCAAAATACATGATTACGGCGAGAGCAGGTGGACCGTAGAGAACACATATAAACGTCAGAGGTAAGATATTTGAAAAAGTTAAAGAATTTAAATAGCTGGGAACGATACTGACGGCCAGTATCGAAATGACGAAGGAAATTAACAAGAGACTGCATTCCGGCAACGTTAGTTGGCATGCAGTCAGTAAACTGCTGAAATCCAAACTGCTATCACATAACATAAAGCTCCGTGTCTATAGAACCATAATCATGCCGATTGTTCTATATGGATGCGAAACATGGGCTCTCACAAAACGGGAAGAAAACAAATTCCGCGTATTCGAGAATAAAGTTTTGAGGGGCATCTTTGGAGGTAAATATGACGAGGAGGCAGGACAATGGAGGAAACTCCATAACCACGAATTGGAAGAGCTATATCGCAAACCTACAATAGTGAGAGTAATCAAGTCGCGAAGATTAAGATAGGCCGGACACGTGGCGCGAATGGGGAACGATAGGACCGTGCATAGAATTCTTGACGGTAGACCAACGGGAAAGAGACCGGTAGGACGGCCGCGATGGAGATGGGAGGACAATGTTAGGTTTGACCTTGAGGAGATCGGATCGAATGGTCAGGCGTGGAAAGACAGTGCACAGGACAGGGAACGATGGCGGCGTCGAGTCGGTGAGGTCATGAACTTCCGGGTTCCTACAGGTCAATTAATAATAATAATACTGCAATATTTAGTACGAACTAGAATTGATAACGGTTGCGCTGGGACTAAACATATTATAACCAACTGTTTATGCCGATGATGACATATGAAAAGATTAGAAGAAAGGTTATGTTCCATCAATGAATGATGATGATAAACAAAGACACTGCCGATATTGACTCATTAGTCATGTTGGCACCTCGGTTCGTTCGTACCGTCATTAGGCTAGAGAAGTGGCGGCGACCTATCAACACGTGGTCAATTTGGTTGCGAGTGGCTCCATCAGGTGATAACCAGGTGGCTTTGTGGATATCTTTACGCGGTAACCTGGTACTTGCAACGACCAAGTTTTTTTATGCTGCCAGTTCGATGACTTGTAGTCCATTGTCATTAGTGTTCTTATACAAACTATGGGAACCGGCGTAGCGCCTGAAAACCGGCTCCCGACCTATTTTGGCATTCAAATCACCAAGAACGATTTTCACATCGTATCTTGGGCAGGCATTGAGGGCCCGTTCGACGTTCTCGTAATATACTTCTTTTTCGTCGTCACGGGACTCCTCTGGTGTTTTACATGACAGCTGTAATAAATGTTATACTCGTTTCCTTGAATAACACCACTCCCCGCCCATCTTATTTCTTGCAATGCTGGTATGTCATCGTTATATTCGGACAGGGCATCGGCTAGCTGCTGTGCAGTTCGAGCTCTGTATAGTGAGCGGACGTTTCATGAGAAAATGCTTAAATCGTTTAGCCATTTTCGTTTCCGTGGTCGTCATCGTGTATCTGGTTCATATCCAAGGCTTGTTAAAATTTTCATAATAATTTGTTTTTACGGGCAAGGTTATTAGCCTTGCGCTAACCTTTCTCAGGATGTCGTTGCAAGCATTGGTTCACTACTTGGCGGGTGCCAAAGTAGCTATCCAGGGGTGCCACGTGGAGACTGCATGTCATGGATTGAACAGGGATCCTGCTGGCCTTCGCCGGGTTGAAAGCAATCAGAGACTTTACCCTGTATGTTTCGCCCCCACCCGCCAATAATAGCATCTGCCAAATTATCGTCATTAAATTCGGTAAAACCGAGATTCTCTGATTGCCAATTTGAACATTTCGAAGGTGCACGTGATTCACTAGAACTCTGTTTTCCAAGCCGTAGTCTCGGTAGATGGAAGATAGCTCCCACACTGTTCACCTTTTCTAAGGGATCTTCTATCACGAAGAGTTCATTACTGAGAATAGCGTTAGTAGTTAGTTTATGGGCGTTCTGCGGCACTTGTGACGTCATCGGGCTGGTGCCTGAGGTGGGGGTTGGTGTCTCGGCAGGGGGTTCGTGTTTCGGCTGAGGGTTGGTGTCTGGGTTGGGTTGGTGTTTTGGAAATCAGGTGAAATGGGTGAGGAGCTGTCAAAAGCTCGCCGTTAAATTTGAAAATGGTGTGGTGTCTGTGCTGTGTGTGTGGGATTGTTGTCTGGGCTTGTGGGCTGGTGTCTGGGCGGGGGGTTATGTCAGGGCTGTGGGTTGGTGTTCTTGGTGGGTTTGGTGTGAATCAGCAGGTGGAAATAGGGTAGAACTTTAGAGATTCAACTTTTGGGTGTGTGGGGATTATGTTATTTCTATTGAATCGTCTGGGCTGTGGGTGATGTCTCAGATGGGGGATTATGTGTGGGCTAGGGGGTTATGTCTCGGTTGATGTTTTTGTAAATCAGGTAAAATGGGATGAGGAGAATACATTTATAGAGCTGGACTACTTACCATTTTGCTGACTTAAAGTTTTGACTAACCATGGAAAGGTAGTGAAATAATTAGACCGAAAAAAAAAACAAACGAATCAAACCAAAGCAGACGTCGTTTGAGTTGTTGTGTTGTTATCGGTAGTTGTTGTTGTTGGTGGGTTTGTATGGAAATGATGCATCATCGTCGTCGTGGTTTGGGTATTCTTTCTTATCAGTATGTGAATTAAGTGTTAGGTTTGGATGATAGTGATTCATTGTCGTCGTCGTTTGAGTTGTAAAATTGTTATCAGCTACAGTTGTAGTAAAATATTTTTTTTGTGTGATATGGAGTAAGTTGTAAAATTGTTATCAGCTACAGTTGTAGTAAAATATTTTTTGTCGTTTGACGTCGTGCTTTGGGGATTCTTTTTCTTATCAGTATGTGAATTAAGTCTTAGGTTTGGATGATAGTGATTCATTGTCGTCGTCGTTTGAGTTATTGTGCTGTTATCAGTAGAGCACATCTTGGGGGTGTAGTAAAAATATTTTTTTGTGTGATATGGAGTAAGTAGCGGAAATAAAAACCTACAAACCCAGAGCAGAAAAAACGCAGATTTCTTGATAATCAAAATTAAATAAAAACAAATTCATATTTTAAAGAAATAAAATGTTTTATTTTTATCGACTTCCATTTAGGAACTTTTCCAACAGAAAAACATTTTGTAGTGCACAGTATTTATTGTGGTTTGTACATTTCATTTCATTGGGATAGAGACGCTTCAATTCTCTTAAATTAGGACACCCAACTTCTCAATGTCCGTTACTTCAACATTTTCATTCTGAAGTAATTCCTTCATCCATTGAGTTTTTTCCATCCCTTTAACGTAAACAATAGAATATTGTATATTTTCTTGAAGATATTTTCTAATTTCTGGAAATTTTGTGACTCCTCCATTCCAGGTTAAGCCATGATGATAGTGGTAAAGCCATTGAGCTTGCCTTCTTAGTGATGGTGATAGTTGATTAAACTTGTGTGGTGGTTTTGAGATGAAATGCTGATGGTGTCCATTGTGCAGCCTTTGGAATAAACTTGTTATTTGATCCTCTGAATCCTTGAACGTCGAAAATAAAATACATTTTATCTTGTCCGTGCGTGTATGTGTTTCCTCAGTGAAAGCTAACATGCAAGTAACGATTACATATCTCGAGAAACTATTTGACTCAATGGATTATACTTTATAATGCGATAGTGTAACATCAAACAGTATGCAGACGTATTAGCATGGATTATTTTTGCTGTTTTAATTTCAATGCGAATATCAACTGGTCCGTTTGTTATTATTTCACTTTGGTCTCTGCAATCTATTACGAAAATTGTCGCTTGTGATTTGAATGCATCTCTTGACAATAAAGGTTCAGCAACTAGGCGATTATAGAAGGTTTTTTGAAAGTTACAGTACATATTGTACAGTAAACTGTAGTTATTTTTATCAAATGATAGATTTAAATCTTCACATGGATAAGCATCGGAATTTAAATAGACTTTCACATTAGTAACGTTACAATGATCAAAATTAGTTGGATTTTCTTTAAGTAAATTACGTTTGTTGGTTTGCAGAGCAAGGATAATATAGCGCGGCTTTTCCATTTGAGAAGTTGTCTTCACATTCCAAATATGGTGATTAGTACTAGGTAGGGCAGGATATTCATACAGATCCCAGTTTCGGAAAGCAATTTTCATAGATTGACCATTATTAATAGGTTTGTATAGCTTTAATTTGAAAGAATCAGACAATGTAATGTGAGGAATTTTCCATTGTATTTTCAGCAAGTTTATCTTTGCTTTTTCATCTGTGTCAGAAATTAATGAATTGTCATCTGTGCGGGAGCGTGTTAGAATTAAATCATGGCGCCCGTTTGGAATTACTCTTTTGTAGTCTTCAGCAAATCCCAATAATTTATTTAGGGGTATGCAAAAATTAAAGTAGAAACCATTGACGGTGATTGAGGAATCAGGAGACCAAGATGCATTAAACAGCATATCACTTTCATTTTTATTTAAGGAAATATAATTTTTAATAGTTGATGTGCATTACGATTGCTATCAATTTCCACACCATTTAATTCATAACGAATTTCGTCGAATAAGAAAGCTACTCCATTATTTACAAGTTTTGTTTTCTCAACTGCCGCTCCATCAGTTTTCGATACAGTACCTTCAGTTAAAATTTGAAAACCTTTACATATACTCAAAGTCTTTGCATCAACCAAAGTATGCATACTTGAGAAGGTTAATAAAGTCTATCAAGGGTATGGAGTACAATGAATTTTCAAATAATTGTGAAATTATTGCATCTTCTGAAGCGAAACGAAATTCAGTATTTATATTTGATGATGTTGCATGTGATAAACAAAACAACATTCGAGAATATTTCTGCATGGGACGACATAACGATGTGGATAGTTTCTACTTGTGTCAATCGTATACGCATATACCAAAACATTTGATTCGAGACAATGCAGTTTGCATTAGTTATATATAAACAAGACGAACTTAATCTGAAGCACATATACAATGATCATATAAATTCCGATATGACATTCAATCAATTCAGAGTATTATGCACAAAATGCTGGAAAGATGCATATGGTTTCTTGGTTATCAATAAAGAATCTAGTATAGATAAGGGACGGTATAATAAATCTTTTAAAGAAATTGTATCTATATCAAGCTGATCAGTCATTAAGTAACTGTTTATACGATAACATTGAAACGCGGAATTCCGCGGTGGTTCTTTTCAATACTTTTTTCAGTTCATTGCCACCAACGTTATATGTTTGAATGGCATGTCTATTGCCTCCCAGTCTTTTAATCATAAAATTATTACTTCCTACAGCTAACTTACAGAGACTTACCAATTCTTTACAATCGGTGTCTACCGTGTTGATTGGTGGCATTTTAGTTTTTTTGCTGATTTCCTGCTGTTGTGCTTTTGGCTGATGTGCTGCCTTTTGTTCATCTGGTTCTGGTTCTGAGTTTGTGTTTTGTTGCTGATGTTGGCCGTCTTTTGACTTCAGCTTTTCGTGTTCATTTGTTTGCTGTTCCAACGTTTCAATTTTTTACTTTCTCCTTCTTTCCTCTTGTCGCGCTTTTGCTATAGTTAGTTTCGCTTCTAGCTCATTTATTTCTTCTTCTTCGTCCTCAGGTTCAGAAGAAGCTAGACAAGCGAATGTGTTATTAGAAAAATTGCCACCATAGTTCGTGGGAGAGGGGAATGCATTCTCCGTCTCCATTTGTTGTTGTTCTAACATGAGTTCTGCAGCTTTGCGAGTCACTATTTTGTTGCTTATTTCGCTCTCTTTGATTTTTTTGCCGCTTTAATATCGGTTTGGTGCACGAAGAGCGTTTTAATAGGCTGATTTTGCCTTTTTATAACCTATTCTCTGTTTTTATTCTGTCGTCACTGCTCTGTCGTTAACACAACAAGCCCAAACACTTCCGTTCTTATTTCACTTAGTGCGCGCAATTTTTTTTTCTTCGACACTCCATCGAATGTTCGCACAACACAATTTGGTTTTTTATGTTCACTTTTTTTTTTTATATTATCACTTTTCACAAAGCAAAACACGGCGCGAAAATCGAATCTATTGTGTTATTCAGGTATTTGGTCTACCTGATTAACTTTTAAGACCGTTCTATTGAGAGATTTGTTAATTATCGTTTGTCAGTTGTCGACACGTCTTTACTGGATGATGGCCAATGTGGTACTGTGATAAAAGGTATCTAGACCAAAATGTGTGGTGGGAAATTGCATTAGGAAAAGCTAGGAATTGGTGCGAACAAATTCCTGGGGAATCATAAAATTGTAGCCATGCAAAGATGGGAAATGAATCTATGCGTGAACATCTTGTTCAGTGCATTTTTAAGTTTTAGAGAATTTGAATCAAATGTGCAACAAATGAACATTTTGTTCTATTTATTGTTCACATGATTCAAGTGGCGATATGATGTTTTGGGTATTGTATCCAACAAGCGTTGAATACACGCGGTCAGGAACGCGATGGTGTCTCCTGGCCAAAAAGATGTGTGTGCCAAAGCCAAACAAACTCTGAACATATACGTCAGGAACACGATGGTGTCTCCTGGTGTTGTAATGTCCTCTTGGCGTGCCCAATAAACGTTGATGATTTCGTTGCTTCTAAAAACTGAAACTGTAACTAAAACAAAAGGAAAATAATAAAGTGTGGTGAACTCCAGCCAGTCCAGAACGAATCATCAATATAAAAGAACGAGTTTGCTTTTCTATGAATTAACATTAATTTATTTAACTTAAAAGATTCGATTGATCTCGTTGGATCAGCTATTCATTCCAAGAGTCAATCAAGAAGAGAATGTGTAAAAGAAGAGATGGTTGTCATGTGACAACCAACATAGATAATTCACAAATGTCAGCTGATTGCTGACATTGTTTAAGGTGATGCCACATATTCAATTCAGGTGGTGCCACAGGTATTTAATTGCGAATTCGGCGGTTGTGTTAAGGGCGAATCCGCTACAGGTATTAATACCTCTTTTTTTTTGGATTCAGTAGGAAGGTGGAAATCTTCTTTTCACCCATGTTTCTATGTCAAGTATCATGGTGTGGGTCCATCTTCCTTTGGTGGAAGAATCCCACCTTCGTTGCCATTCTCTTAGGCTTGAGAGCTCTAATTGTGACCGCATTCTCCGACTATTCTCTTGAGAGGCCTTATGCAATGCAGCGTTTTCTTTAGCTGCAATGTCAGGTGGCGTCCTCCCGGCCAGAATATTTATAGCTTGTTCGGATACCGTTCGGAATGCACAACATATTCTGTGCGAAGTTCACTCCTCTCATAGTATCTTCGGATACCGATCGGAATGCACAGCATACTCTTAGTGATGCCAGCCTTTGTGCTGAGTTCACTCACCTCATGTACGACTTATACTGCGCAGCTCCTACATTATAATGGAGTTGTTGACACTGGATATGAGTTTGCTTATGTGGGGCCGGGGTCCTCCAACATTGGGTAGCAGTCTCGCTAAAACTTTGCATACTCTTGCCGTTTTTTTACTCGTTTTCCTCAGGTGTTCCTTGAAGCTCAACCTGTTGTCGAGTATAACCCCAAGATGTTTAATATAAGGACTGGATCTGATTATTCGTCCTTCTATTTCCAAATCAAGGTGCTCAACTTTCTTGCGGCTGCTTATTAAAACTGCCTCCGTCTTATGTCCAGCTAGTTTCAGTCCGGCTATATCTAGCCAGCCTTTAATGCTCTGGATTGTTTGGGAGCAAATATTCTCCAGGACATCTAAATGTTTAGCCACGGTCACTATTGCCAAATCATCTGCGTACCCAATGATTCTAACCCCTTCTGGTACATTGATCCTGAGCACACCATCATACATGATATTCCATAACAGCGGATCTAATACATATCTCTGAGGTACACCCGCTGTCATTGTATATTCCTGTGGTCCCTCATCTGTGTCATAGATCAGTCTTCTATCCGAGAGATAGTTTGCTAGTATACACACCAAGTAGGGTGTGTACTTGTAGATCGCGCAATGCTTCTAGAATCCGATTCCAAAGCACCGAGTTAAACGCACTTTTAACATCTAGCGTCACCACCGCGCGATAGCTTTTTGTACCAGCTCGCCATCGTGTTCCAGCGATCGCATTGCGAGCGATGTCGCACACCACAGATAGTGCCTAACCGGTTGATCTACATTTCCGGAACCCATACTGCCATTCAGAGAGCCCCGATGTCCCCTCAGAGAATTGTTCCAGGCGAGTGGCAACTACTCGCTCAGGCAGTTTTCCTGTTGTGTCCAACATGCACAACGGGCGATAAGAAGACGTCGCTTCTGGATTCTTGACTCCTTTTGGTATAAGCACAAGCCGCTGTTTTTTCCATCGTTTGGGAAATTGTCCTGTTTGAAGGCAGGTTGTGAAGAGACTGTGGCATCTCTAACAGATACACACAATTCACAAGCAAAATAATGAAGAACACCGAACGAAAATCGTTACCTAGCGATAACATAACAATTCACATCAGTGGAGTATAGTCGAGTTTAAAAATCGAATTCTAAAATCGGCCAGTAGCCTGATGGGTAACGCTTAGGTAAAATTTTTGGTGATTCAAACTGTCATAGCGTCAGTTCGAATCACACGTTCTTCTTCACTATTATTTCAAAACGCTATAATTGGTGACTACGGCGTGATCTGTACACGCAGCACACACTTCCCGTAGTAAACAGAACTTCACACACGATCATGACTTCCGCATAGAGCACCGACACACTCGTCTGCACCGATGTTCTGTCGTTCTCTCCGTCGTTCGCAGCGAAGCTGATCGTAACGCAGTTACTGAGGAGGGAGTGGTGTGGCATCTCTAGCAGATACACACAATACACAAGCAAAATAGCGAAGAACACCGAACGAAAATCGAATAAGAAAATACATCAGAGCTACCTAGCGATAACATAACAATTCACATCAGTGGAGTATAGTCGAGTTTAAAAATCAAATTCTAAAATCGGCCAGTAGCCTGATGGGTAACGCTTAGATAAAATTTTTTGGTGATTCAAACTGTCATAGCGTCAGTTCGAATCACACGTTCTTCTTCACTATTATTTCAAAACGCTATAAAACTGCTGAAGACTTTCGGCTTTTTTATTAAAGTAGTCTTTACTACAGCGTTAGGAATAGCATCCAGTTCCGGGGTCTTGTTTTTTTTTTTTTTTTTGACAACTCTTGCACCCAAGAGCACCTCTTCGGTGGTCACGGGATGTATCTCTCCTTCAGTGATACTCCACTCGTCTTGCACTCTCAACATCTCATCACACTGCAGGAAGAGAACAGCAACGGTTCTGGCCATATCAGTTTTACTTTTTTGCATTTGACTACCATTGTTCTTTTCATGGCTATCCTGTAGGCTCTGCTCCATGGGTTGTTATTTAATTCATCCCTTAGGGAGCAGAACGCATATATCATATTTACTTTTACGGATTACATTTCTCAGCTCTTTCCGTTTGTTGACGAATTCCGCATGCAACTGTGGGTAGGTGTTACGGTTTCTTGCTCGTTGTTGCAAGCGTCTTAACCTGTTGCATTCCGATCGCACATGGGTGATTTCTGAGATTCACCAATACACTGGTTTGATAGTCCCTGCTGGTTGACTTTGTCGTGGCATAGAAGCATCACATGCGGTAGTTAGCCACTTCATGACTTTTCCAGCCTGCCTGTTCGCATCGGCCCCTGCGTCAAACTGTGCGATTTGGTCTTCCAGTATATAATCGAGTAGTTTCGCATCGAGGTCTTTCTCTTTTCACCCATTTTTCTGTGCTTTCTTCGCCAATTTTCCAGTAATGAATCCCCTGTGTGGTAATATTTCGTACATCATGGCTTGGTGGTCACTATGGGTGTAGGTGTCAAAAACTCGCCACTCCATACTTCTTGCCAACATGGAGCTGGCAAATGTGATGTCGGTTTGAGGCCGGCCTCTCTCATTTATAAAGGTGTCATCAACACCATCATTAAGCAACACCACATCTAGGACTGCGAAGGCTTCGAGTAGTGTCTGGCCTCTACTGTTGGTCCTTATGCTGCTCCATCCTACTGCTCAAGCGTTGAAATCTCCAGCAACTATAAGAGGGCTCTTATCTCTAGCTTCTTGGGTTATTCTGTCTAAAAAGCATGTGAAATATTCTATTTCCCACCTTGGCGGAGCGTAACAACAGTAGAAATGAATTGCTCTGATCTTAGCAGTATTAATACCTGTGGGATTATGCATGTGGGAATAATAGCCTTGGTAGGCGAGATTTGCTGTTTAAGCATATTTGCTGGGTGGTACTTAGGTGTAGCGGGTTTTAAGTGGTGATGGGGTGCCCGGTGGCTACCGTAACTCTTGCGATAGCAGAAATTTAGAATATAAAAGAATTGGTTGAAGCACGGTTGCGACCCGTTATAACGCGTGGAGTACTCGCTACATGCTTTCCCTAAAGCATCTTGAATATTGTGATAATTATTCAAACTATCGGATAAAAAACTTATTATGTTGTTTTTTAATCATTTTGTTTTAAAAGTTTGCAAGTTAAGTTAGCCAGCTTAATAATATCTTTAGTCTCCATGAAGCTAAATATATTTAGAGGCACCTTCTCTTTCCTGTTGGCTGGTGGTGTTATCTGATGTTGTTGTTCATCGGGTTGGTGCTGTTATTGTTTCTGTCGTTCTTCCTTCACTTGTAGAGCTTCCTCTATTTGCTTTTGCAAATCATAATTTTTTTTCTAGAATTTGAGTAGTAGGGTTATGTACGTTCTGGGACAATTTTCTGGCTCAAAAGCTCTTTTCTGGCTCAAAGCTCTATGTGAAGGTGGAGATGTGTGTGTTGTGTGGTGAGTGTTGATAGTGGTATGTGATTCATGGGTGGTGGGTTCTTATGTGAGGTGTAAATAGTAGTATTTAGTGTATTTCTTATGAGTATTGGTATTAATTGTGATATTTTGTGGTTGCGATTAATGGTTGTGGGTTCTTATGTGGGGTGGAAATAGTAGTATTGGTATTAATTGGGTATAGTTTGTAGTGTTCTTATCGCTGTAGTTGTTGGATTTTGTGCTTTTGATGCTATTGGGTTTTTGCAGGTGGTGGTGATGAATGCTTTTTGTTGACTATTGAGCTTTTTTGTAGGTGGTGGTGAGTATTGGGGCTTGTGGTGATATCGGTGCTTTTTGTTATGGGTTTATGTTTTTGCTAATGGATTTATGCTTAGATGGTGATATCGGTGCTTTTTGTGATTCATGGGTGGTGTGTCTTAACTGAGGTGGAAATAGTAGTATTTAGTATATTTCTTATGAGTATTAGTATTAATTGGGTATAGTTTGTAGTGTTCTTATCGCTGTAGTTGTTTGTTTGGGCTAGTGATTAATCGTTATCAGCGTGGTTGTTGGTTGATGTCGTAATCGAATGGGGATGTAGTTGTTGGATTTTATGCTTTTGATGCTATTGGGGCTTTTTGTAGGTGGTGGTGAGTATTGGGGCTTTTTGATAATGGATTTGTGGTTAGGTGGTGATATCGGTGCTTTTTGTTATGGGTTTATGTTTTTGCTAATGGATTTATGCTTAGGTGGTGATATCGGGGCTGAATGGGTAGTGCTTTTGGCTTTTGTCTCAGTTGTAAGCTGTTAATTGTGGTAGAAATAAAAAAACGCTGTCTTTGTTGTACTTTTTAATCTTATTGTCATTAAACTGAGTAATATATACGGTGGTGATATCGGGGTTGAATGGGTAGTGCTTTAGGCTTTTGTCTCGGTTGTAAGCTGTTAATTGTGGTAGAAATAAAAAAACGTTGTCTTTGGTGTGCTTTTTAATCTTATTGTCATTAAGCTGAGTAATATAAACGGGAATTTTGTTGTTTGTGGATTTGTATGGGAAATTGGTTGTTTTTGCTGGAACTTAAACTGACTTCCCCTAAGACGCAGAGCTAAGCTAGTTGAATTCACCTAAGACGCAGAGCTAAGCTAGTTGACTTCACCTAAGACGCAGACCTAAGCCAGTATTCAAACGAACAATAACAAGGCGGAGGCGGGGGCCGGGGGCTTTTTGCTATTGAACTTTTTGTTGGGGGGTGTGTGTTTTTGATAATGGATTTGTGCTTAGGAGGTGAATGGTTTTGCTGCTAGTTGACTTCACCTAAGACGCAGAGCTAAGCTAGTTGACTTCACCTAAGACGCAGACCTAAGCCATGATGATGAATGGGTTGTGCTTTAGGCTTTTGTCTCGGTTGTAAGCTGTTAATTGTGGTAGAAATAAAAAAAAAAAAACGTTGTCTGGGTTGTGCTTTAGGCTTTTGTCTCGGTTGTAAGCTGTTAATTGTGGTAGAAATAAAAAAACGTTGTCTTTGTTGTACTTTTTAATCTTATTGTCATTAAACTGAGTAATATATACGAGAATTTTGTTGTTTGTGGATTTGTATGGGAAATGGGCTGTTTTTTAATCTTATTGTCATTAAACTGATTCTAAGTGTATTTATGAGAGCCAATTATTCTTATCATAGTTTCCATATTGGACAAAGAATTTATTGTTTCCGCTCCCTACAGGCTAATGTTGATTTATATATATAGGCGTACATCTTCAGTGGGTTGCGGATTTGTACTTGTTAATAATATTTTTCAATTTGGGATGTGTGATGCATAGTTGTTTTGGTTTGTTGGGTATTTGTTATCAGGTGTATACATCTTCAGTGGGTTGTGCGATTAGCGTTCAAGGTTAATTGTGTGACATGAGCAGATGGTATTTTTGAACTGGGTGTGTGAATAGGTGATAGGTGATTCATGATTGTTTGGCAGTGAATATATTATTATTTAGTCATTGAGTTTGAGTAATATATAGGGGAATTTTTTTTTTGGGTGATTCTATGTTGAAATGGATGTATGTTTTAGTTGTTTCTTAATATATAGACATTTTTTGTGATTCTATCTGCTTTTGGGTTTTGTTTCGGTTGTCGAGGGCTTTTTCAGTAAATCTAAGCTGATTCTTAATATTTTGGGCTTTTTGCTCTATACTGAAATGGTACCACTTGATAGTAAATCTATGTTGAAATGGAGTTTTTTGTTATATTGAATATATGCTTTTTTGGGGATTGTCTGAGGTGCTAAAGGCTTTTTTATGAATATATTCACTTGGCAGTAAATCTATGCTGAAATATATATAGAAATACGGGCTTTAAATTTGAAAAAAAGAAGAAAAAAATCATCATTAAATCCAATATTCGACGTGGGATTAGCTAGGAAATAAAAAAATCAACATCATCAACTGGTGAGTTACCTTATTTATATATTAATTGTTATTCCTTTTTTGACGCGGTGCTAGTATTTATTTTTGTGTATTGTATCGTGAGTCTAGCAATAATAATAATAAGAATCCCGATGTTTTTGCTATTGCTGCATAATGTATGGAAATGATTCATCATCATCGTCGTCGTTATCAGTTGTGTGTATGTGAATAGGTGACAGGTGATTCATGGTCGTTTGACTTGTTGTGCTGTTATCATTTGTAGTAAAATAGAGGCGTGTTATCAGTAGTTGTTCGTGGTTTTATATGGAAGTGATTCATTGCCGTTTGGGATTCTTTCTTATCTCAGTATGTGAATTAAGTCTTAGGGTTGGATGATCAGCGTACAAGGTTAAAGTTTGGAGTAGGTTAATTGTATGACATGGTTGGTTGTCGATTTGTCTGGAAGTTGAGGGTTTTTATATATTATTATTAGTCATTGAGCTGAGTAATATATATAGGAATTTTTGTTGTTCGAGGGATATGGTATGGAAGTGATGATATAAGACTTAGATTTGGATGATCACAGCGTTCAAGGTTAAAGTTTGGGGATAGGTTAATTGTATGGAAGTCATTCGTAGTCGTTTGACGTCGTGGTTTTTGGGATTCTTTCTTATCTCAGCATGTGAATTAAGTCTTAGGTTTGGATGATCAGCGTTATTTTCTAATCTGTATTTATTGGTATATTGTTCGAATATTTTTATTATTATCTAGTGTGGTTATATTAGGCTGTTGTTGTTGCTGTATTTAGTTTATTGTTATAATGATGTTATGTTTTATTGTTCAAAGTTTTGAGATCTTTTGAAAGTTCTTTGTTTGCTTATAATCATATGAGGATATTTTTGAAAAGCACAGGCAGTTTTTTATATGGATATATTAGCATGTGTAGACTTTTTTAGCGCTACAATGTTGTTAATAGCGAATATATTATTATTAGTCATTGAGCTGAGTATTATAAGGGAATTTTTTTTGTTATATTAATTATGTGTATGTATGTGTGTGTATTGATGGACAAATATCTGAATTTCACCTGTTGAGCTGTTGTCAGTTGTACACATCTTCGGTTGTAGTGGCGGTGTTGTTAACAGTAGTTGTTCTCGGATTTGTATGGAAGTGATGAATTAAGTCTTAGGTTTGGGTGATCAGAGTTCAGGTTAAAGTTTGGGGTAGGTTAATTGTGTGGCATAGATGTTCGTGGATTTGTATGGAAGTGATTCATTATCGTTTGGCGTAGTGGTTTGGAATTCTTTCTTATCTCAGTATGTGAATTAAGTCTTAGGTTTCAATGATCAACGTTCAAGGTTATAGTTTATAATTATGTGTATGTATCGGCGTCAAGAGAGAAAGAGAGAAAGAGAGAAAGAGAGAAAGAGAGAAAGAGAGAGCAAGAGAGAGAAAGAGAGTCTATTTGCGGACGAATGAGATGTGTGTATGCGTAATAATGAATGAATTTCGGTATAGATAAGACCATCTTGACTAGTTAGAAATCATTGTGTCACTAAACCATTAAAGAAAAACACAAAAAGGTTCCATTGTGGTATATATTTGGCTGAGCAGGAAAATTGTTGCCATAGGATTAAAACAAAAAAAAAAAAATCAACAACAAAAACGGTAAGTTAACACCTATCATGAACCATTTTTAGGATTTCTAATTTATTTCTTCAAATGTTATGTATTAGATTCGAGGGATTTTTATCATCGAGACAGCTGTTGTTTTTTTCTGAAAGCGTAACAAAGCAAAAGAATTAACAGTAAATTTTTCATTACTTTTTTAGAGAAATATGTCTGCTAACGAGGTCAACACCAGCAACAACTACAATATTAACAATAATAATGTCAGAAAAAGACTGAGGCAATTTTTGGAGGAACGCCAACAACAACAACAACAACAACAACCTGCAAAGAAATTAAAACAACAGATCTATAAAAGATGCTTGTTTTGTGATGAGGATGTTGAGGGACGGCTTTGGGTCCAACATCATAGAAAAAATACCCACAAAGCAAACGCCCAACAAGCTCTTAATGAAAACGTCTCCTTAATAGCAAGCGCATTCCAAAATCGTGTAAAAACATTCTCCATCACCAACAAAGATGAGAGTATGATAAATGTGAATAATCTGTTTGAAAAAAATATTCCATTGATTAACGAGTTACTACAAGATGAATTGAAAGTTTTGAAAGCTTTTAAATTTAGTATGGAGCTTTTTGCTAACTTTGCGAAACTATCCAAAGAATGTGAAGAGATAATGCAAATAGATATAAAAAGCATGCAAACTAAAATGTACACGATTGAGAAAGAGGAAGACATAAGAGAAAATTTGAGCACGGCAATTGAAAATATCAAGGCAAAATTGGAAGAGTTCCAAGAAAAAGATAGCGGATGGGCGTTGGTAACATTTCAGAGGATCGAAATTAACATCAACAAATACGAGCCATTTCAGCTTGATAGATAAGGACCGATATAATAAATCTTTTAAATAACTTGTAGCTGCATCAAACAAGAATAAATAAAATGTATTTATGTATTAAAATTAATTGATGTTTTTTCCCTTTGGCTAATTTTGTGAGAAAATTGTTCGAATATTGATCATTCAGTTTTCCCCCATGAGTCTTAGAGTATCAAATATATCCCCACCAATATATGTGAATTTTCGGCTGTAAGTTGGTTCTTAATGTATGGGAAATTTTTTGTTGATTCCATCTGCTTTTGCCTTTGGTTTGTGCTTTTGATAATGGTTTGTGTCTTTGATCGCTAGACTTTCGGGTGGGTTGTCTCAGTTGTTGGGGGTGTTTTTCCTTTTTATGAATATACCACTTGACAGTAAATCTAATTTTATGAATATATATATACCACTTGGCAGTAACTCTATGTTGAAATGGTTTAATGCTTTTGATCTCTAGACTAGCGAGCTTTTTGCTATATATATTGACTATAGCCTATTTTTAGCGCCACAATTTTGAGTTTTTATATGGATATATTGTTAATTGTATACTTTAGGGCTAAGCATTATCCATATAATATATTAAATTCTTTGTGCTTTTGGCTTTTTTATGAATATACCACGAGTCAACGAATGATTATTCGAGTCCATATTGGTCAAAAAAAGTGTTGATATAAAAAACGGGTGTTGTTGCCCAATCCCTTGATCTTGGAAGCTATATTAAATTCTTAATTTCTAAGTGTTTTTTAGTGAGTCGCCATTACTCTTATCTTATTGTGCATCCAGTATCACGACCAAATACTGATTTCTATATAGTAAGTTGTTGTTCATTATTCTGACCCCTTGACCTTGGGTGCTATATTAAATTCTTGATTTCTAATTCTTATTTTTCCATAGAACAATTTTCTAAGTACAAATAATTATTCAAGTCCATATTGAACATAAAAAATGTGTTGTTATCAAAAAACATATGGCTGCTTATCAAATCCTATGACCTTGGATGCTATATCAAATTCTTGATGTCTAAGTGGTTTTAGTGAGTCTCCATTATTCTTATCTTACCTATATGAATAAAACCGCTGATCATTGTTCTTTAAACATTAAAATTAATTGAGGCAATTTTTTCCATGAGTCTTGGAGGATCAAATATAGTCCACCGTAACATCATATGATAAGACCTGCTTACATCATTAAAGAGTTATCAGAGAGGGATAGTTATAATACAGCCTGTTTGCAATCGCCCTGTTTAAAGAAACCGCCTGTTTGGAATCGCCCTGTTTGAAGAGACAGCCTGTTTGGAATCGCCCTGTTTGGAACCGCCCTGTTTAAAGAAACCGCCTGTTTGGAATCGCCCTGTTTGAAGAGACAGCCTGTTTGGAACCACCCTGTTTGAAGAGACAGCCTGTTTGGAATCACCCTGCATGAAGAAACAGCCTGTTTGGAACCACCCTGCTTGAAGAAACAGCCTGTTTGGAATCGCCCTGTTTGGAATCGCCCTGTTTGAAGAGACAGCCTGTTTGGAATCGCCCTGTTTGGAACCGCCCTGTTTAAAGAAACCGCCTGTTTGGAATCGCCCTGTTTGAAGAGACAGCCTGTTTGGAACCACCCTGTTTGAAGAGACAGCCTGTTTGGAATCACCCTGCATGAAGAAACAGCCTGTTTGGAACCACCCTGCTTGAAGAAACAGCCTGTTTGGAATCGCCCTGTTTGGAATCGCCCTGTTTGAAGAGACAGCCTGTTTGGAATCGCCCTGTTTGGAATCGCCCTGTTTGGAATCGCCCTGTTTGGAATCGCCCTGCTTGGAACCACCTGTTTGAAGAAACCGCCTGCTTGGAACCAGCTGTTTATAATACAGCCGATACATAGAGATCTGTTTACTGCTTTGATTCGATGCGGCATCAGAGAGGGGAGGTTATAATACACTCAGTATGTCTTTGAATGCAAACCATCTAATGGGTACGATGACGCATATTTCCTTGGGTTAGGTGTGATAGAACTTTATGTGTTACTAATCGTTCGCCGGCTCAAACAAGTTCGGGATTCCTTTTGATATTACAGAGGAAATTTAGTTATTCGACTATCTAGATCATTTTAGCAAAGGTCGTTCTATGAGTTCCGCCAGGTCTGGGTCTTATGCGAAATCAGTTTTTGGCGAGGAGATCTCAAGAATTCTTCTTAGTTATTCGGCTATCTGGATAATATTAGCAAAGGTCGTTCTATGAGTCCAGCCAGGTCTGGGTCTTAAGATCATGGGATTGGACAACAACACCCGTTTTTTATATCAACACTTTTTTTGACCAATATGGACTCGAATAATCATTCGTTGACTCGTGGTATATTCATAAAAAAGCCAAAAGCACAAAGAATTTAATATATTATATGGATAATGCGTAGCCCTAAAGTATACAATTAACAATATATCCATATAAAAACTCAAAATTGTGGCGCTAAACATAGGCTATAGTCAATATATATAGCAAAAAGCTCGCTAGTCTAGAGATCAAAAGCATTAAACCATTTCAACATAGAGTTACTGCCAAGTGGTATATATATATTCATAAAATTAGATTTACTGTCAAGTGGTATATTCATAAAAAGGAAAAACACCCCCAACAACTGAGACAACCCACCCGAAAGTCTAGCGATCAAAGACACAAACCATTATCAAAAGCACAAACCAAAGGCAAAAGCAGATGGAATCAACAAAAAATTTCCCATACATTAAGAACCAACTTACAGCCGAAAATTCACATATATTGGTGGGGATATATTTGATACTCTAAGACTCATGGGGGAAAACTGAATGATCAATATTCGAACAATTTTCTCACAAAATTAGCCAAAGGGAAAAAACATCAATTAATTTTAATACATAAATACATTTTATTTATTCTTGTTTGATGCAGCTACAAGTTATTTAAAAGATTTATTATATCGGTCCTTATCTATCAAGCTGAAATGGCTCGTATTTGTTGATGTTAATTTCGATCCTCTGAAATGTTACCAACGCCCATCCGCTATCTTTTTCTTGGAACTCTTCCAATTTTGCCTTGATATTTTCAATTGCCGTGCTCAAATTTTCTCTTATGTCTTCCTCTTTCTCAATCGTGTACATTTTAGTTTGCATGCTTTTTATATCTATTTGCATTATCTCTTCACATTCTTTGGATAGTTTCGCAAAGTTAGCAAAAAGCTCCATACTAAATTTAAAAGCTTTCAAAACTTTCAATTCATCTTGTAGTAACTCGTTAATCAATGGAATATTTTTTTCAAACAGATTATTCACATTTATCATACTCTCATCTTTGTTGGTGATGGAGAATGTTTTTACACGATTTTGGAATGCGCTTGCTATTAAGGAGACGTTTTCATTAAGAGCTTGTTGGGCGTTTGCTTTGTGGGTATTTTTTCTATGATGTTGGACCCAAAGCCGTCCCTCAACATCCTCATCACAAAACAAGCATCTTTTATAGATCTGTTGTTTTAATTTCTTTGCAGGTTGTTGTTGTTGTTGTTGTTGTTGGCGTTCCTCCAAAAATTGCCTCAGTCTTTTTCTGACATTATTATTGTTAATATTGTAGTTGTTGCTGGTGTTGACCTCGTTAGCAGACATATTTCTCTAAAAAAGTAATGAAAAATTTACTGTTAATTCTTTTGCTTTGTTACGCTTTCAGAAAAAAACAACAGCTGTCTCGATGATAAAAATCCCTCGAATCTAATACATAACATTTGAAGAAATAAATTAGAAATCCTAAAAATGGTTCATGATAGGTGTTAACTTACCGTTTTTGTTGTTGATTTTTTTTTTTTTGTTTTAATCCTATGGCAACAATTTTCCTGCTCAGCCAAATATATACCACAATGGAACCTTTTTGTGTTTTTCTTTAATGGTTTAGTGACACAATGATTTCTAACTAGTCAAGATGGTCTTATCTATACCGAAATTCATTCATTATTACGCATACACACATCTCATTCGTCCGCAAATAGACTCTCTTTCTCTCTCTTGCTCTCTCTTTCTCTCTTTCTCTCTTTCTCTCTTTCTCTCTTTCTCTCTTGACGCCGATACATACACATAATTATAAACTATAACCTTGAACGTTGATCATTGAAACCTAAGACTTAATTCACATACTGAGATAAGAAAGAATTCCAAACCACTACGCCAAACGATAATGAATCACTTCCATACAAATCCACGAACATCTATGCCACACAATTAACCTACCCCAAACTTTAACCTGAACTCTGATCACCCAAACCTAAGACTTAATTCATCACTTCCATACAAATCCGAGAACAACTACTGTTAACAACACCGCCACTACAACCGAAGATGTGTACAACTGACAACAGCTCAACAGGTGAAATTCAGATATTTGTCCATCAATACACACACATACATACACATAATTAATATAACAAAAAAAATTCCCTTATAATACTCAGCTCAATGACTAATAATAATATATTCGCTATTAACAACATTGTAGCGCTAAAAAAGTCTACACATGCTAATATATCCATATAAAAAACTGCCTGTGCTTTTCAAAAATATCCTCATATGATTATAAGCAAACAAAGAACTTTCAAAAGATCTCAAAACTTTGAACAATAAAACATAACATCATTATAACAATAAACTAAATACAGCAACAACAACAGCCTAATATAACCACACTAGATAATAATAAAAATATTCGAACAATATACCAATAAATACAGATTAGAAAATAACGCTGATCATCCAAACCTAAGACTTAATTCACATGCTGAGATAAGAAAGAATCCCAAAAACCACGACGTCAAACGACTACGAATGACTTCCATACAATTAACCTATCCCCAAACTTTAACCTTGAACGCTGTGATCATCCAAATCTAAGTCTTATATCATCACTTCCATACCATATCCCTCGAACAACAAAAATTCCTATATATATTACTCAGCTCAATGACTAATAATAATATATAAAAACCCTCAACTTCCAGACAAATCGACAACCAACCATGTCATACAATTAACCTACTCCAAACTTTAACCTTGTACGCTGATCATCCAACCCTAAGACTTAATTCACATACTGAGATAAGAAAGAATCCCAAACGGCAATGAATCACTTCCATATAAAACCACGAACAACTACTGATAACACGCCTCTATTTTACTACAAATGATAACAGCACAACAAGTCAAACGACCATGAATCACCTGTCACCTATTCACATACACACAACTGATAACGACGACGATGATGATGAATCATTTCCATACATTATGCAGCAATAGCAAAAACATCGGGATTCTTATTATTATTATTGCTAGACTCACGATACAATACACAAAAATAAATACTAGCACCGCGTCAAAAAAGGAATAACAATTAATATATAAATAAGGTAACTCACCAGTTGATGATGTTGATTTTTTTATTTCCTAGCTAATCCCACGTCGAATATTGGATTTAATGATGATTTTTTTCTTCTTTTTTTCAAATTTAAAGCCCGTATTTCTATATATATTTCAGCATAGATTTACTGCCAAGTGAATATATTCATAAAAAAGCCTTTAGCACCTCAGACAATCCCCAAAAAAGCATATATTCAATATAACAAAAAACTCCATTTCAACATAGATTTACTATCAAGTGGTACCATTTCAGTATAGAGCAAAAAGCCCAAAATATTAAGAATCAGCTTAGATTTACTGAAAAAGCCCTCGACAACCGAAACAAAACCCAAAAGCAGATAGAATCACAAAAAATGTCTATATATTAAGAAACAACTAAAACATACATCCATTTCAACATAGAATCACCCAAAAAAAAAATTCCCCTATATATTACTCAAACTCAATGACTAAATAATAATATATTCACTGCCAAACAATCATGAATCACCTATCACCTATTCACACACCCAGTTCAAAAATACCATCTGCTCATGTCACACAATTAACCTTGAACGCTAATCGCACAACCCACTGAAGATGTATACACCTGATAACAAATACCCAACAAACCAAAACAACTATGCATCACACATCCCAAATTGAAAAATATTATTAACAAGTACAAATCCGCAACCCACTGAAGATGTACGCCTATATATATAAATCAACATTAGCCTGTAGGGAGCGGAAACAATAAATTCTTTGTCCAATATGGAAACTATGATAAGAATAATTGGCTCTCATAAATACACTTAGAATCAGTTTAATGACAATAAGATTAAAAAACAGCCCATTTCCCATACAAATCCACAAACAACAAAATTCTCGTATATATTACTCAGTTTAATGACAATAAGATTAAAAAGTACAACAAAGACAACGTTTTTTTATTTCTACCACAATTAACAGCTTACAACCGAGACAAAAGCCTAAAGCACAACCCAGACAACGTTTTTTTTTTTTTATTTCTACCACAATTAACAGCTTACAACCGAGACAAAAGCCTAAAGCACAACCCATTCATCATCATGGCTTAGGTCTGCGTCTTAGGTGAAGTCAACTAGCTTAGCTCTGCGTCTTAGGTGAAGTCAACTAGCAGCAAAACCATTCACCTCCTAAGCACAAATCCATTATCAAAAACACACACCCCCCAACAAAAAGTTCAATAGCAAAAAGCCCCCGGCCCCCGCCTCCGCCTTGTTATTGTTCGTTTGAATACTGGCTTAGGTCTGCGTCTTAGGTGAAGTCAACTAGCTTAGCTCTGCGTCTTAGGTGAATTCAACTAGCTTAGCTCTGCGTCTTAGGGGAAGTCAGTTTAAGTTCCAGCAAAAACAACCAATTTCCCATACAAATCCACAAACAACAAAATTCCCGTTTATATTACTCAGCTTAATGACAATAAGATTAAAAAGCACACCAAAGACAACGTTTTTTTATTTCTACCACAATTAACAGCTTACAACCGAGACAAAAGCCTAAAGCACTACCCATTCAACCCCGATATCACCACCGTATATATTACTCAGTTTAATGACAATAAGATTAAAAAGTACAACAAAGACAGCGTTTTTTTATTTCTACCACAATTAACAGCTTACAACTGAGACAAAAGCCAAAAGCACTACCCATTCAGCCCCGATATCACCACCTAAGCATAAATCCATTAGCAAAAACATAAACCCATAACAAAAAGCACCGATATCACCACCTAACCACAAATCCATTATCAAAAAGCCCCAATACTCACCACCACCTACAAAAAGCCCCAATAGCATCAAAAGCATAAAATCCAACAACTACATCCCCATTCGATTACGACATCAACCAACAACCACGCTGATAACGATTAATCACTAGCCCAAACAAACAACTACAGCGATAAGAACACTACAAACTATACCCAATTAATACTAATACTCATAAGAAATATACTAAATACTACTATTTCCACCTCAGTTAAGACACACCACCCATGAATCACAAAAAGCACCGATATCACCATCTAAGCATAAATCCATTAGCAAAAACATAAACCCATAACAAAAAGCACCGATATCACCACAAGCCCCAATACTCACCACCACCTACAAAAAAGCTCAATAGTCAACAAAAAGCATTCATCACCACCACCTGCAAAAACCCAATAGCATCAAAAGCACAAAATCCAACAACTACAGCGATAAGAACACTACAAACTATACCCAATTAATACCAATACTACTATTTCCACCCCACATAAGAACCCACAACCATTAATCGCAACCACAAAATATCACAATTAATACCAATACTCATAAGAAATACACTAAATACTACTATTTACACCTCACATAAGAACCCACCACCCATGAACCACATACCACTATCAACACTCACCACACTACAAACTGATCTCAACCTTGACGTAGAGCTTTGAGCCAGAAAAGAGCTTTTGAGCCAGAAAATTGTCCCAGAACGTACATAACCCTACTACTAATTTGGCTACCAATTGTCGCCAGTTCTTTAAACTTTCTCCCTGCTCCAATATAATGAGCAGTATTGGGAATAGTTAATTCCTCGTCCTTCACATCGGACTTTAGGCGCTTGGCTTGAAGATTCGGTTGTGGTTCGGACCTTCTCTGTGACACCATTTTATATTCAGTCTCAGTGCACAACTCTCAGTGGCTTCGTCACTCCCGACACACAACACCTGGAGGTCAATATGTACAGGTCCTTGCTGATTTAAATAGTTTAACTCAGCTCGTCAATGACCCAACGCGGGTACCAGACATAGATGGTCATTTCGCCAATACACAGACCTGTTTCTCACCTCCCACCCGAACAAATAAACAATTGAAGTTTCTTCGCCCTTGGGCAATTCAGACCACTGTGTCGTGTCAGCTAAATTTGCTCTAACTTACAGCAACGTTAACGAGAAAACTCTCAAAAGAACAGTATGGTTCTACGACAAAGCCAACTGGGAAGGTCTGAACGAATTTCTTGGGAGGTTAAATTGGTCGTTATTTTTCCTCAATAACCAATAACATTTATTCCACACAGAGTAAATATGTGGTTCGATTCCGGGTGCGAAGAAGCCATTAAAGCTAAAGAGTTCAGCTTCTGGTTGTATAAATCAAACAACACGGAGGAAAACAGGAAAAGATTTAAGAGAGCTGGAAATGACCGCAATGCGCATATTCATCGGGCCAAGTTCTTGTATGACCAGAGAGTGAGACAAAAAATGACTACATTCTCCCACAGGTAGTAGAAACTTCTGGGCATTCATCAAAAATATTCAAAATCCGGTCTCTTCATCCACTCCATCGCTTATAGTCGGTGACAGACCAGTCACCAGTGCAATAGAGAAAACGAATCTACTTGCAGCACATTTGCAGCGAACTCTACTCTGCGTGATACCACATCAGCTCCGCCTCAACTTGAGCATAAGCAGCACACCATGAGCCAGATTTACTTCCGAACGCATACTGTTGCCCGCACACCCAAAGAAGCTAAACGGAAACAAATCCGCTGGCCTGGATAGCATACCCCCAATTCTCTTGAAGAAATGTTCCTCTTCACTAGCTAAAGCACTGCGAAAACTCTTCTATGGTAACTAAGGTAACCAGGACAAATCAAGAAGGCATGAGAAGGGGCTAGAGGTGGGGGCAGGTTTTAGTGCAGTGTAGAACCGCCTCTTAAGATTGGTGGTGAGAATAGATTTGGAGGCGGTGCTTGAAAGTATGGGTAGAGAGGTCGAAGTCGAGCAAGTTGGAATTGGAGTTGACATTTCTCAGCATCCGTGTAAGGGGTTCGTTGAGACCATAAGATGCCCGGTGAGGGGGAATGTAGAGAAGGCGAGGATTACATGCATTTCGAGGGTTTATGTTCACAGGAATTAAGTTAAGGAGGTAGGCGCAGTGACCGAGTCGGAGAGGACCCGATGAATGAACATTATGTCTGCTTCGACCCTGCGCTCCTCTAGGGTTCTGAGGTTTTTTAATTTGAGGCGGTTAATGTACGTGGGAAAGATTAAGGGGTTTTCCCATTCTAGTCCACGAAGAACGAACTGAAGGAAGCGATGGTGAATACTTTCGATTCTACAGATATGGATCTTGTGATAAGGAGACCATACTTGGCTAGCATATTCAAGCAGTGGGCGGATGAGGGTAACGTAATGGTCAAGAGAATTCCCTAGACCACCGTTTCACGAATCCGAGGGCAGAATTGGCTCTCCGGATCGTCTCATCAATGTAGCAGGGGATCCCAAGATCTCGAATACATTGGACAGTGGTCAGGGGCTGGTTATGAAGGGAATAAGAACGTGAGGATGAGTGAATACGCTTACGGGAAAAAGTTATAAATTGGCATTTGGGGATGTTAAGTACAAAGCAATTTTTGTCACACCAAGTCGAGAGGCTGTCGAGGTCAGATTGCAGCAGTGCAGAATCAAGTGACTCGATGATCTTATATAACTTGGTATCATCAGCGTATAGGGAAAAGCTGGAATTGTTATTGACCTTATCGATGTCATTAGTGGCCAGTATAAATAGGAGAGGACCCTACCTTGAGGTGGCTACCTTGAGGGACCCCAGAGGCGGCAAGGAAGGAGTTGGATATCATGGACCTAAAACGACTTGAATAAATTCTATCCTTTAGACAGGAAGAAATCCATTTCAGCAATCCAAATTCGAGGCCTAGGGCGGATAATTTGAAGAGGACTAGATTGTGGGAGATTTTATCGAATGCTTTATTGAGGTCGGTCGAGACCATATCAACCTCGTTACCGTGCTCTAGTGCTGAGGGTGTATAGGAAGTGAACTCAACAAGGTTGGTTGTACTTGATCGGCCATTGAGAAAACCATGCTGCCTTGATGAAATAAAAAAATTGCAACGAAAACTAAGAGAATCGTGTAGATTGCCTTCGATAATCTTGGGTAAGTGGGACAGTTTGGCGATGGGACAATATTTCGCGACATCGTAGTTGGGATCATTCTTGAGGATAGGGTGATGAAGAAGATTTTCCAAATGTGGAGGAATACGCCTTGAGAGAGTAAGCGATTGAAGCTCAATGAGAGGGGAACAGAGAGTCTGGATGAGCATTCCTTGAGGAGGATTGCAGGGATACCACCAGGGCCCGGTGTAAACTCATCTTTGAGTTGCAGTAGCTTGGATTCAATTAAGGGCGGATCAATGGAGGTGTGGAGAAGGGGCCCGAGGGAAAAGTTAGGTAGATAGTTGAAGTATGACGGATCAGGAACAAAGGAGTCATTAGTGAATGACTGACTGACTGATTGAAATGGGTGGCGAAGAAATTTGGAATAGTAACAGGATCAGATGAGGTATGAGAGTTTACGGTTAGCGATGTGGGGTAACTGTTACGAACCGACCTTGAGTCCAGGTCCCCCCAACATCCACGAATCCCCTTTCGTTAGTTTCCCATCTTTACCTCTAAACGGAGAACAACTCGCCAACTAGTTAATTTGCATAAACTACTTTATGCAAATTCTACTTGGCACGGAAAATAATAATAACCGGCGTTGGCGTCGAATAATAAAATAAAACGTCAACGGCAAAAAACAAAAATAATTCATTCGACGTTAATCGACGAAGAAAACAAGACTCGGCTACGAACAAGCTAGTCGGAAATTTCTGTGACAACAGAAATTAAATCCTCGAGAGAAGAAAGGAACTGAAGCTGAACAGGGGAGCAGGCAACCAACGCCCCCTGCAACGTGACAGTAGCAGACCCACTAGCAACTGACAAGCAGTCACTGCAGCGACCGCTCAACGGCCGAGTAAACTCACGTAAGTCACCCAACTTACCCTATTAAATTGAAATTTTAATATAATTACCATTAATAAATTGTTAAAAAACCACATAACAATTTTGGAGCAGCCGGTTACCACCAGTTGAGGTTGTACCAAATCCGTCGGGGCTACAACCCAGTGGTGGAAAGAGCCCCGAGGCTCTAACGTCCCTACGCCGACTAGTGGAACTAGCGGCTAGGAAAGATAAATAAAAATAAAAGCCGTATAACAAAAAACATAAATAAAGATATTGTTTCTCTTTTTCTCTGTTTATTTTCCAATTACAGGAGGGAGGACGAGATCAACGTTGGGAGGAAAATTTAGAAATACCACACCCAATTATTTTCCGTTGTTTTAGTGTTCTCT